>JARHVA010002243.1:2285000-2706583 GCA_037957365.1 Torreya grandis
TGACTTATTGACCTTGACTCACACCATCTATCTCATTTTTCATGACCAAAAATTGTTCATGATATTCTATTAATTCACCAAGGTAGGGGCATATGTCACCAACATATTCATCCTCAGGATCTACTAACTTGTTGACTTAAAGCTCATTATTGATTTGCATTTATACAAAAGATTGCATGTTGTTTATTTACTTTCATGTATTTATTTGAGCTCCCTCACGTACCATTAGATCTGCCCTGAGATCTTGAGATCATGCCACTTAGCAATCCCATGTCCAACCTGGGGACCTTTTAAAATATTTGAACACAAACAATTACTTTCTATGGCTTTAACTTGACATCCCCACACATGTCTCACTCTGCTATCTTATTTTTTAAAGCTTATATATTGAGATAGAAGACTCATAAAGATAATAAGTTTAAAAAGGATGATTTTGGCACCAACTGAATTTATTCCATGTGATCTTTTGACCTTGATTAGCTTCTCTAGTATACTTATAAAATGCACAAGTAAATTGAACTATGTGTTTCTACATGGCATGACGAGATGACCTAGTTATTCATAGCTTTATAGGAACTATTGCTTGTTATTTCAAGGATCTGATAAGTTTCTTAGACCTATGTAAACTTGCCTCAAGATCCTAAATGTTTGAACACAATATGAAACCTATTGGATCCTTCAATTAATCAATCCTAGACTTACTTCCAATTCTACTTCTCAAGAATTAACAAATTACATTTTAAGCTTGCTTAAAGTGTTTCAAAAGCTTTGCATGTGACTTCCGTTATTTTCATTCACCATTAGATCATATAATCAATAGTATCTCTACTTAGTTTCTCACTTCACATCAAGAACTCCAAAAAATTGATCCATCCAAGTAAATTTTTGTATGTAGGCCAAAATTGGCCAACATTTCTAGAGACATCCTAGGGTTGTATGCCTTCTATACAACAAATTAGTTGCCTTTTATAATCCATTGGGCATATGGAGTCATATATACGTCTTCCATCTATTATGAACATGATACAATGTTATCCCTTTATAAAACCTCCTCTTGAATCAACAAGGGAAATAAGGACAAAACAAACAATGTGCACAAGGCACTTATGGAAGGGAAAAACATAACTGAAAAAAATATGCACCAAACACTTAGAGGAAAAAATGAAAATCTAACCTAGTATGTACAATACATTATGATGGATGAAAAATTCTCTAATAATAGGTCTTTAAATAAATGCCATTAACTAGGATGGGTAATACCTCTCCATCTAGATGGGCAAGTTGAAAAACATTATGTTATCTGCATTTGTGGATCAAATAAGGGCCACTTCACAAGCTGTCAAACTTGGGATGGTTTCCTATCTTGGCATTATTTAAATCCCACTTGAGGAATAGATAACCTTATTTTAATTCCCTTATTGTAACTCTTTTTTCAAAGGCTTTCTTGACATGATCTTGATGTGAATCTAGTGTTTTCATTGTAAATTCCCTAGTTTCTTCAAGTTCTATGAGATCTGCTATACTCAAGATCATAGGCTCACTTTCCATCAACTCAAGATGATGAGCTAATTCCAAGGTAGGTATCTCAAGAGAGATGGGAAATTTATCTTCCCTACCATATACAAGAAAATATGGTGAGTTGACAATGGTAACTTTGGGAGTTACTCTGTCAGCCTATAAGGTTGTCTTTAACTTTGTATGCCACACTCTTTGATATTCCTCCATAATCCTCTTAATGATTCTTATCAAGTTATTATTTGTTAACTCTACCAAACCATTTCCTTGGGGGTAGTAATTAGATTATGTACTAAGGTATATGCCCAAATTAAGTTCCCACTCACTTGTTCTCATTCCAGTAAATGTTGAGGTATTATCTAAAATTATTGTGGCTGATACACCAAACCTTGTCACTATGCTATCATATAAGTCTAACACTAATGTTTCATTGGATTATTTAAGGTCAATTTCTTTTACCTACCTGGTGAAGTATTTAGTAGCAATGAGTACCAATTTATGTCCAACATTGGAAGGTGGATTGATCATTCCTATGAAGTCCAAACCCCACTGTATGAAAGGTTGTTCCACCTAGATTGGGTTGAGAAGAAGAGCTTAAAATTATTGCTTAATTGTAAAGAGATCACACTTTGGACATTTCCTTACCCATGCATAGGCATATTTGAAAAGGTTGGGCCAGTAATAACTAGATCTCATCACTTTTGTTGTTGTAGTCCTTGGAGCAAAATGTCTCCCTATAGGTCCATCATAAAATTACTCCAAGAGATTTGTCACCTGGTTATCATCTATACACCTAAAGAGCACTCTATTGAGGTATTTTATGAATAAAAATCTATCAACTAATGTATAAATTATGGACTAAAGTCTAAAATTTATTCTCTTTGCTATGTCTATACCTAGTGGGCATTCACCTGTTATCAAGAAATATGCCATATCTTGAAACTAACTAGTATGAGATGGAGGCACATTTGTTTGTGAGTTGTCATATGTTACCAAGACAACTTTATATTATTGAATATCATCAACCATATGCTCACATAATCCTTTGATTCTCACAAGCTTAGTGATCTTGATCTCCACATCATACTTCATGACCTTGATAATCCAACCAGCCCTCTTCTCATTGAAGTCTTTATTTATAAGGAAGTCCCAAAATGAGACACCATAAGATGGATCCTTATATTTGAGAGTATTGGTCTAAAATTTTTTATTCTTTTTACTACTATAAGGACTTGATTTTCTATAAAAGTATACCTTACCTCATATCTTTCAATCCCTTACCTGAAAAAACAATTGGATGCTCAAGTCCTTCACCATTATTTTGTATCAACATAGTTGATATATTATCAATATTGTAAAAGGAAAATAGTATGAAATCCATTGAGAAGTTAGGATTTATAAGTGTGGGTTCCTAGACAATGGCTTGCTTGATGGCCTCAAATATTGCTTTACCTTCATTTGACCAACGGAACTGTGGTTCTTCTTTAACATGGTAGTGATAGGATTGAACAAGTTTTCAAAGCCTAGTATAAATCTTCTCACAATGTTTATTTTCCGAAGGAAGCTCTAGAGTTCCTTCTTATTCTTAGGTAAGGATAATCATAGGATAACACTTATTCTATCAGGGTCAATCGCTAATCCCTATTTTGAGACAACATGTCCCAATAGTTTGCCTTCATGGAAATCAAACACACATTTATTGGGATTCAAAGAGATCTCATATTATCTACATATTTCAAATATCAATATTAGATGATCTATGTGGTCACTACCCTTCTTAGAGAAGATTTTGATGTCATCCAAATAGATCAGCTCCATCTGATTTAAAAATTCTTGGAAGGCCATGTATATTTCCCTTTGGAAAGTGGACCTAGAATTTGATAGGCCAAATGGCATCTTCTAATAAGCATATGTGCCCCATTTAGTGGTGAAGTTAGTCTTATATTTCTCTTCTTCCCTTACTAGCACCTGGTTGTATCCTGAGGACCCATCCAAAAGAGAAGAATTTTGAACCTAAAATTATCTAAAGTAATTGATCCATAGATGGTAGAGGGTAATGATCTTTCAAATAGACCCTATTTAGATCTTTGAAGTCCACACACAATCTGACCTCTCCATTCTTCTTTCTCATAAGTACTAAATTGGCTACTCATGAGTAGTTATTGATGGGAAAGATGATATTGGATTCAATCATTTTTGTTAATTATTTCCTCATAATATCTTCAATTAATGGTTTGATAGGCCTTTTCTTCTACCTTACATGCTTGTCATCAGCCTCTAATTGTATAGTGTGTTAGTCTAGCCTAGGGTCAAAACCTCCCAAATCTATGTATTACTAGGAAAATATGTTCGAATACTCTCTAAAAAAATTTATGAAATCATGACTTTTAGCCTCAGTACTTACCTTTCCAAGTTTGAGAAGTTTGTATTTAAAGATAAGGACTTTTTCATAATTCTCTTCATCAATATACATCACTACCTTATCTTTTCTCATATTGTCTCACTCATGGAAAATACACTCAAGGGTGACTAACCCTTTAGGAAGATTGTTATAATTTAGCTGAATAATTTGATCCTCATATTGATGTTGAAACTTACCTTGGTTTATTAAGGAAAATTATGCTTCTTGATGTAAGAAACAAGAAATATACTCATCACTATCAAAGACCTACTAATAAGCTTCATTGTCTGACACCAATGGTATTACTACCAGTTTAACATGTGGATGCACCTTAGACTTCTTCAACTCCTTTGAGATATCAAACTGAGCTCCCAAAGCTACCAAGCTATCAGCATGTTGATTTTGATTCTTTGACACTGCTTAGATGATGAAGGCTTCAAAGTATTTAATTATATCACATGCTCTATGATTGTAATATTTCATTAGGGGATTCTTCATGATATTTATGTATCTGACTTGATTCAAAATCATCTCACTATCTCCAAAAATTTATAGTTGTTTGACTTCCCTCTTACTAGCTCATTGAAGGCCATGGATAAGACCCTCATACATAGTTGCATTACAAGAGCAACTGAATTAGAATGTATAAGAGGAGAAATACTAATAATTTATAGGGTAGATTAAAATTACACCTTTACCCACCCCATGTTTTCTCCTTGAGCCATCAAATAATAATTTACATAGACCACCAATATCTTTTTAAGGCCTAGTGAGAGACGGCATGGATTCTCTTTCTTCATGCAATAAATAGATTCCCATGTCTCTTTATTCAAAACCTTCTAAAGGGTTTAGTAAATTATTCTCACCCCATAGATCATCTAAAAACATATCAAGTATCTCCTCATGGTGAGTTTTTATATTTTGAATAACCAGGTAGTCATCTTCGTCTATGATGGCACAATTGATATTTAAGCTATCTAGCTCATAAGTCTCTATGTGAACTTGTGCAATAGACTCATATTTTATATATGCCTTTGTCCCATACCTTGTCCTAAAATCCATGGACCAATCTACTGCTAGATAAGCCCCAATATTATTTTTGAAGTCTCTATATAGGCATAGAGAAAAATGAGGAGGCACATCTAGGATCAACACATCTTGAGCCATTGAAACACTAGGGCAAGCATGTAGGCTCAAGTTGAGACCTTTGATGATGTCAGATGTTTTAGTGGAAGATCCATCAAGCTACAAGATTCCTTTAGATTGAGGTTCATACTTAGACCAATTTTATCAGTAATTTCCTTTGGCATCACTGAAGTACTTGACCCACTATCCATCATGCAATTATGTACTAAAAAATACCAATGATTATATAAATATTGAAAGGAGGGGGTTTGATATCACTTTACTCAATTTACCTTCATTAAGCCCTTTTGTTGTATTGGTAAGAACCACACGTTATTTTCTTGATGGCTTATTTGAAACATTGATCTTTGGTATACTTCCTAAAGGATATCCACCTGACTAGGCATAGAGAGAAAATCCCACATTAGCACACTCACATTAGATTTATTCATTTTTTCAAAAATATTGATGGGTGAACCACCAACATTTTCTTATGCTTTGGGAGCCACAACTATACTTTGAACTTGTGAGTTTTGAGGAATAAAGGGTTTCCCTTGATTCTATTTCTTTGGAGTAGTTAGAACCTTTGGAGCAATAGTAAGTTCACTTAGCTTTGATATCAATGGAGTGGTGGTATGAGGCTCTTTGAATGCATCCTGATTACCATCCACATTCCTTCTTTTAAACTTAGTATTAAATGCCACTAAAATTTAATCCTAGCTAGAACTAGCCTAATAATTAAGTGCATAACACTCTTCTTGTTCATAATTCACCATTGTAGCATCTAACTGGGTTGGTCCTTAATTAAACCCTTGGATTTGGAGAGGCTCTTCTAGTTTTTTCAGCATAAGTATCTCTAAAATCTGAGCCATAAGGGCTTGATTGTATCTATAGCTAGCACCTTTATGCCATTGCTCATTGAAGGCCTAGTTAAAATCATTATTTGGGACAATAGATTGACCAAAATACTGATTCTAAGGCATAGTCCCATCACTTTCTTGAGAAATGTTGTTCTAAGTAGGGACTAGGGTATTATAGGTACTTGTAGAATTTGGGTTATAGTTGTTTTATCTAACATAACTAGGTTACTCATGTCTTTGGCCCTGTCCTTAGCCTTGGCCTTGGAAATTTCCCTTATAGGGTGGTCTATTTCTTTGATAAGACTGTTGCTAATATTTATATATATCTTAATAAGGCCTATTGAATTGGGCTTGATTCCTCTTCACATTCACCAATTAATTTCTCGAAGATTGAAACTTGCTCTTAAGTTCCTAGAAATTATTGCTCTCTTGGGATTCACTAGATTAACTAGTGGAAGCCTTTTCTTACTTAGGTGTAGGTAATACAGAAAGTGTTGACATAGGAGGAATGACATCAAGGAGAGGAATAAAAATAGGAGGTGCTCTTATCTCAAGGAAGAAAGGTATTGGTGGTCTAAGTGTAAGCTTTCTAGCTTGTACTAGATTATTTTTTGCCTTGATGGGCACCTCATATGTATGTTGTAATGCATTCCCTCCCATAGACTAGATCATTACTGAAATATCACTATTGATGGATTTTAGATAGTAAAGGAAAGCAAAGTTAGGGGTCATCCTAACAAAGATTGGAATCCTATCCCATGTTTTTTGAAATCTTGTGTTGAAATCCTATATGACCTCATGAGGAGCCCTTTCGATTGTGGTTAACTGTTCTACAAGTGATAAATGGTCACTTTTATCATAAAATATCTTACATAAGGCATCACCTAATTGATCCCATGATCTGATGGAGTTAGCAACAAGGCCCTTATACTAGTCTAAAGATTTACCCTTGAAAGAGATAGCCAGTAACCTGATAGCTACATTTTCCTTGGTGACTTTATGAATATTACAAAAGTTGGCTATGTCCAAGAGATGTTCAGAAGGGGTTATAGATTGGTTTCTAGTGAATTAGGGGACACTCTTAAGAGCTACCAATAGGATAGGATGATATTGTTGAAGCTCCAAATTGCTTGGCCATTAAAGGCCACAAAAGGGAAGGCTCATTAAACAACCACGGTAGTAAATAAACCCAACAAGGACCTTCTTACAGAAGAAGGTTTTGGGATTGGATTATGAGAAAAGCTTCCCATGTATGGGTGAGTATCAAAAAATCTTAGACTTCTAAATAAATTCAAAATTAATTCAATAAATTTAAAATGAATTCCTTTAGAAGTTGATATTGTACTGACCTTTGACATGAAATATGGTTACTGTTCTACTATCATAATTTTGAATGTTTGTTCAATGTCACAAAATACTATTGTATGAAAGTTATGACTACTACAAATTGATCAAACTATCATCAAAATTTGATAAAATTTATTTAAAAGTGTTGATTAGGCACTCAGAATCCTTATACAATATAATGAATACTTGGAGTTGCCATTGCAAGCCTTCAAAGGTTGATTGGATGAAGAGAACACCAAAATACTTCACTCAGTGATCAATATGGTCCCATCAAGCATGCCATAAATTTTTGTAGACTTAATTTTCACCCTTGGAGAGGGTTATTTATACTCTCTCCAACTAAGCTACATAGTAGGGACAACCTTAGGTTGTGGGTTTCCTATAGTGAGGTTGAACCTCCAAAGAAGGCCAACTTCCTCTTGATGGATCACCTAAACTAATGTCTGTATGTGGAAAAGGTTTGGAAAAGGGGTAGAAGGGTTAATAATAAGGATAAAAAGGTGATGAACCAAATTTAAATGACACTCACATAATCTTGAACACAAACTAGATCAGTAGAAGACAATCATAGCTCACATAATCTCACAAACTAGACTAATTGCATAAGTATTTTATGAACTAGGATCACAAGTAATCAAAGAAGCAAAGAAGAATTCTAAGATTCAGACTACAACATTAATCAATGGTGAAAAAGAGCATGAATTCAAACCTACAAATAGCTTGAATACACCTAAAATAAGGCAAGTAAGAAAGACAATGGATATGAAATGATGTCTTTCACAAGGCCATTATGCACAAACTTACTAAACACTAGTCAAAGGAAAGAGATAGGTGAATAATTAATCTTATTGCATCAAGAGGTAGTCTTTACAAAATTTTATATGGTTTAGCCTTATCAAATGAGCACATTAAAACTGTGAGATTCTCAGTGAGTATCCTTATTTCTAAAATATGAAAATTATAAGAGCCCTTACAATGGAGAAGAAAATAGGAGATATAGAGAAAAGGAGGAGAGAGAGGGAGCACACCAACTAAAATTAATTGATGAGATGCCACCAATTTTCAATGAATTCTCAACCACATTTTGATCCAATCAATACTAATCTTGCATCGATAAATTAACCTTCATTTCTCCCAATAGCCTTTGATCCCTCTCATTGGTTGAGAAACATAATAGAAGACAAGAATGTCTCGAGGATGATGGGTTATGATCTTTCTACATTAATTAGAGACCCTTGAAAATCTATTAAATTATCCAACTATAATCTCAAACCACCATATCTCCTCCTTGGAACACTACACAATCTTCTACTTGGCTTTATTATTATATGGACCTAACAGAGCCATTTCTACATCTACTTTAGGCGGCTGTATGTTCTTGATGAATTGTGGATGATATGACTATCATATTTATACCTTGGCATGCTATTTACTATAATCCATGAACATATATCTACCATAAATGAAAAACAATCACATGTATTGGTTTTCCAATAGTTGCAACCTCAATGAATATCTATAAGGTTACATATTCTTATTTTTGATATTTATTAGGTTTAAACAAACCTATTCTACCTCTAAACATTGTGAAATCTAAGAAATTACTGTATACAAGGATCCCTTTCAAAGAATGATGAACATAGTGATGATTAAGATTTAATGGTGACCTTTAAGCTTGAATTATTTATCTCAACTCGATCTAGTTCATGTTTTGATCTCACATCTATATGTTTACATGCTCATCCCATGATATATTTTATTCTGATGTGTTTGCCTATGGGACTAGCTCAAATGCACTTCATCAACCTCCATCAGAACTATTTTGGGCTCAAGTTTTTTTGTTGGCCATCAATCATGATTTGGGATCCTATATTATGCCACTTATCATTCCTACATGTTTTTTATAGACCTTATTATCAATCACTATTTAGCTAACATGATTGTCCCACATGGAGGCCTCATGTGCATTCTAAACTCATTGATTTCTTGGCCTTGACTTGCACTGTCAATCTCATTTTTCATAATCAAATGTCATTCATTGATCTTCTTTTAATTTACCGAGGTGAGGACATATGTCATTAGCATATTCATCCTTAGAATCCACTAACTTGTTGACTTAAATCTCATCATTGATTTTCATTTGTACGAAGGATCACATATTATTGATTTATTTTGGCTTATTTATTCAATCTCACCCATGTAATATTATATCTACCCTGAGCTCCCGAGATCATGCCACTAGGTAGTCCTATGTTCAACCTGGGGACCCTTTGAAATATTTGAACCCAAACAGTTACTTTTTATGGCTTTAACTTGAAGTCCCCATGTGCATCTCACTCTGCTAAATTATTTTTGAAAGATTATATCTTGAGATAGAATACTCATCAACATACCAATTTTATAGAGGATGATTTTGGCACCAAGTTCATCAATTCTATGTGATATTCTAACCTTGAGTAGCTTCTTGAGTCTACTTGTAAAATGTGCAAGAAAACTAACGTGTGTGTTTCTACATCATGTGTAGAGATGGCCTGGTTCTTCATTGATCATTAGGAACTATTGCTTGATACTTCAAGGATTTGATGATTGTTTTGGACCTATGTAAACTTACATCAATCTCCCAAATGTTTAAACACCATGGGAAACCTATTGGATCCTTCATTTGATCAAGCCTAGACCTGATTCCAAGTCTACTTCTCAAGAATTAAAAAATTACACTTTAATCTTACTTAAAGTGTTTTGAAAGATTTTCAAGTGACTTGAGTTCTTTTCCCTTCACCATTAGATCATTCAATCAACAAGAGTTATACTCAACTTCTCACTCCACACCAAGACCTCAATAAAAATGATCCATCTAGGAAAAGTTTTGTATGTAGGAAAAAATTAGCCAAGAATATCTATAAGGCTTCTTACCTAAGGATAAGGATCAATTAATTTATTTTTTATATACCATGAAGAATATGATTGGGCATTAATGGTCAATGCATATACCTTCAATTCCTATGTGGGATGCTATAAATTAGGAAATTTGAACCCATTTTAAGTGAATAAAAATTAAATGTATGTTACCTTTATATAGTGTAAATTTAGTCTTGAATAATAATATTCACAGTTATAAGGAAATATGAACAAAAATTATGCAAAATATACCTATGGATTTATGGTTTTATGCTTTCTATTGTACCCTGTAGAATTTGGTATGCATGTGGTACATCATTTTTATGATGAAAAAAAAGACCTCCAATTTAGAGGGGATTAATCCATACTTCAACAATATTTCCTTTTCCTCAACCAATCTTAAGTTCTCTAAGTCATTACACTATAAGTGAAAATCTATTGTGTGTGATTATTCTACTATGGAAGAAAATATATGTAATATGCATAGAGAGAAGGGTCTTATGATACAATGAATGATTGAAAAATGTAGTGAATATAGTGAGACAAGTGAAGGCAATGAATAAGTCGTACAAGAATACATCTTTTGGTTCAAGTGCAATAAGGACAAGGTTGTTCATGAGATAAAGGAGATGCAACCTAAATATAACTCAGTTCTCTTAAAGGAAGAGACCTCTTATAGAGAGTGAAAATTTTTAGATGCAAAAAGAGGCATGAATATTTATTATTGTGGATTACTACAAGCTAAGGTTAATATTACAACCAAGGATAAGCCAAATATTATTACCTTTGGGGACTATTGGTTAGATGAGGAGTTAGCTCATAGTTAAATTATTGTGTGATTTTGAATATATGTTCCTATGTAACTATAAGGAAATGAGATGTTTACATCTTTACCTAAGCAAAATGAGCATCAAACTAGTCTAGGAACTAATATACATTAATAATATACCATACCATATAAATTGAAATCTCCACACCAAATTCAATAATGAGATTAAAAATATGATTATTTTTGGGAATCATCTATCTTGTTATTAAGTTCGAATATGTAATTTAATGGTGATTATCCTAAATAAGTATGGGTTCATATGAATTTATGTGTAATTCTATGTGGTCAATGCTTCATTCAGTATAGATCCTTTTTGTACCCCATTTATTAAATAATTAATGGAATGAGTTATAGGGTGTGAATTTTTTATGTTCACTTATGATTTCTCAAGGTGTCATCAAATCTAAATCATGGTCAAGGATAAGTCCAAGCTAACATTTGGAAAAAACATATGTTACTTCATTTATAATGTGATTTCATTTGGATTGAACAATTGACAAGTAATTTTTCTCATGTCATAGTTATAACATTTAAATATATCATTCACCAATTTTTGTATCTTTATATAGATTATTGTACTAATATTTGAATGGTGTCCATAACTCCAAAAATCATTCAACTTGAAAAAATATATTTTCCACACCCTCTGTGGCACACCTTAGCCATGTCATTTGTATGAAAAGTATTCCTAACTATACCATGAATATTTATTTTATATTGAAACTCAAGTAACCTAACACTTAATAGGATTTGCATTATTTTTTAGGCCACATAATTTTTTATGGAAATTTCATCAATAAATATGAAAGTATTTTAGGTCCTCGAGAATAATTGTTTTTTAAAGAGAGTCATTTCATAGATGGACAAGTATAAAATATCTTTATATACATTGAAAGATAAATTTTATAGCATGTCAATCTTGTATTTACCTAATCATAATACTATATTCAATATTCACATTGATGCATCCCAATCATGAATTGGCACTATCCTAGTAAATTTATAATATAATAAAGTGTAACATCCATTCTACCTCGCTAGTAGGAATCATTCACTAGCTAACTATAACTAGACTACCATTAAATTTGAGCTACTATCATGGTATATGTGCTCCATAAATTTTTAAATTGCTTGTTCACTAAAATTTTCTTGTTCTTTATAAATCAAAAGACATTGAATTATAATGTTAACAATCCAATATTTCATAAAATTATTTGTAGGTGGATTATGTTCTTTCATGATTTTTTATGTTTAGTTGTTATTGAGCCAATCGAGTGGAATTTTGGACCTAACCACATATCAAGAATCACATCAAGGGAAGAGTTTTATATTATTTTAGATGGAATGATTTATTCCTATATAAGTTTCATTGTATCCTAGAATATTTTTATGAAATATCATCATATCTCACTCTAGGTATTGTCCCAAGTGATTGGAAAATAAGGGTTAAGAAGAAGCTAGTAGTTTACATTACCCCATACAAAATTAGTAGAAATAAAATTTGCAATCTTAAGTAGGATGATATTTTGTTCCAATTTGTTTTATAAAGTGAGAACATATATGTTTAACATGAATGGTATGAAGGAGTCATTGATGGTGAATATGCAAGTGAGGCCATTACACATAAGATTTTTTTCTGGTATTTTTTGGCCAATATTATACGAAGATGCCAATGAATACACACAAAAATGAGAAATATTTAAAAAAATTAGAAAATTAAATATACATAATGAAAATTCATAGATCGTAGTCACTACTCAAAATTCATCAATAAATAGGCCATCAACTTTGATAGACCAATCTTCATAGCTACATTAAGAATTATGGTGTGTTATTTCATTCTAGATATGGAATTTGATTTATTGAATTATCATAGTAATAATAGTTTTATACACCCAATATTCACCATTGTCATGTCAAAATTATAAGTCAGAACAACTTCCCACAATAATGCATAAATTGGACTAAATACCATTGAAATGCTCTAATTTATCTACACACATCACACGTAATTTATGAAGTGTATTGTTCCATCCCTAATTCAAAAAATGCACTGTACACAATCCTAACATTATTTGGATTCATCTTAAGTCAAATTACAACCTAGAAAATTGGCATTTTTAACCATTTGTGCATGATAACTTATTAAATACCAAGAATTACAAAAAGGCTAATCAGGATTACTTAACTAAGCAAATCCAATTAAAAGGTTAAAAGAAAAATCCATGGAAATTAAATGAATATCCAATCTTGGAAAGTCACAAATTCAACAAAATATCTATTGTGACATAACATGACATCATCGGTCATAAAAGCAATGAATCCAAAGTATTAACATAAATGTAATAAATATCTAAATTTGGAAATCCATGCCTATTAATTGTAACATTAATTCCAAAATTTAGTGCCTTTGATCCACCAAATTTGACCCATCTTGGATCATTGATTCTCATCTTCAGATGGATGGTCCTTATCACTTTGCCAAACTTATAAATACAAGGGCCACCATAGACCAATTATAAGCTTTATTGTGCAAAGATATTATGCAGAAAATATTCAAAGAGGCTTCATTTATTCTCCTCTAATTGATCCAAAATCACACTAAATAGTGTTTGGGAATTATTTGATGACTCTTTGAAACACAAAAATTTTAAAGACTTCAAGTTCTATATTTTGGCACAAGCATGAATGTGAGCTGAATTTAAAGCGAACATCTAAACAAAAAGTAAAAGCATCTTGTTTAACTTTATAGTTCATTGTTTTTTGCTTGAAGTCTTGCCTAATCTGAGGACCATGCTTGAGATGTTATGTTTTTTATTTTTTCCACTAATGAATGAACTAACATATTTTGTATTTATGTGTTTACATTTGGCATGCCCGATGGGATTGTTCACCCTAAAAATATATTTTCAGTCCTTTTATGTCTTTTAATTACATAATAAGACTATTTTTTTACATTGATTTCTTCTTTTATTATAATTTTTTCATGTTTCATCTGTCGTGTATGGATAGGATTGCCATACAAATCAATGATATTAACCACATAAATGGTAAGATTCCCTTTTATATTGGTAGTATTGAATTTTATTACTCTATGTGTTCTTTGTATGTTTGAATAGATCGAAAAGATTGACTTGTGCATTAGCGAGATTTTCTTGCATGTTAGTGAGTTTGACTGATAATCGAAAGGGTCATGATATTGACATCACTTTGATTTTCTACAATTGGTATGATTGACTTGTTAAATAAAGTTATTGACTCATAAATGGTGAACTTGACTTGCTAAACAACTAAGTCACTTGAAAGGTACAATGTTCTTTCTATTTTATGTTTATTGAAATGGTGAACTCATCCTACAAAAGATGAGGTCATCTTGTTAATTGATGCAATTAACAAAACTATCTTTATGATCCACTATATAGTGGTGATATTTTACTATAATCGAGAGATCATCCTATAAAATAGTGAGATTGTCCTATAAAATGGTAGGATAACCCTATTTGGATTTTCCCAAGGCCTGAAACTTCAAAAATAATATAACTTCCCTTGTTATCCAAAATCATTATTCAAACACATAATCCTTTTATTTACAAGTTTTGGAAGCTTAAAAGGTTTTTTCGCACAATTGACAAGGCCAATTTCACTCATTTTTATATTTGGTTCTTAACAAGGAACATACATTTAAATTGCATGGTTCTAAGAGAACTTGCACTTCATCATTTACTTAAAGTACCTTTGATTTCTTATTTATTTTCATAAACTAGTGTGTCTATGCTCTCCCCTTACCCCCTTTAAGGAGTTAAAGTGACCAAAAACACATAGTTTACTTACTTTCTTCTATACCTAAAGGGCTATTTTGAATTATGTTCCCTGATTGACCATTTGTGAGGTCTTAAAAATTAGAAACAAACATGAATTTATTTATTTTTTACTACACAAGGTGGACTTCATCACCTTCTTATGAGTTTTAGTGGTGCATCAACTAAGAAGTCACATCTTAGCATCATACCAACCTTGTTATTTGATGGGGTATAAAAAATGATGCTATGTTAGTGGTATCTTAGATGGAATGTCCTTTGGATATTGGCTCAACCAGTAACACTTTACTGAGACCCCTATGGCTGAAGTGGTAGCAAAGGGACTAGACCCTTTGGTGAATGGCCTGTTGAACCTCGATGTCCAATTGATGGATATTCTTGTGCTATGTACCACAAGGTATATTAGAACCATCTATAAAATCCAATGGAAATTTAGATTAGAAACCACTTTTGTCATAAAATTTTCATTGATGTATGGGTGCAAAGTTATCCACCCCTTTAAGATTGCCTTTTCTTACAAACCTTTGAGAGAAGGGTGGAATTACAACACCACCATAGTTATTTTAATTACTTAATGAACCATTAAATTTATAATCCTCTCAAATGTGAGTATATCAAAAGGATCAGTGACTTTGCCATAAAACTGTGCCAGTTTCTAAGTTACATTCATGATTGCTTGAGTATATTTTCAAAATTAGTTTTGTGTTCACAACCACATTCAAACAAATACATCAAGTTCTATAAAACAAAAGTATTAAAACATGTCTTCATGTACTCACACACTAAGTTGTTATGCTACCCACTTTCAGAACCATCTTTCTTATATTTCACAGTGTTTTATTTTTCAATTGAAATAAACTCCTTTCTCATGTGGTACCATTATGCTACCCATTCCATTCTTGGTTTTAAACTTACATTTTCTTGTGTCAGAGTCCAATTCTAAAGATTTAATTTCAAGTTCAAGTTCAAGTCCAAAACTTTTTGTTCTTATTCCAAATTCAAGTTCTAAAAATCAAGTCAAAGAACTAACCAAGGTATAACCCTTCTTTAAATTCAAGCACCATTTCAGCCATGCCTAGGTACACTCACAATGGGGCCTCTTACAACCCTAGTTTTGAAGAAGAGTACTTCTATGATCATTCAAGATACCTTAGAAATTTTTAAAATAGTGAGGATGGTGAATACCACACAAGAATGTTTAAAGATCTCCCTCCCGTTTCAGGATCTAGTCAAGGCTAATTTGAACATCAAATCATCGAAGATAAAGACGAGTTGTTATTAATAAATCTAGAATCTGGAGCCAAGGACTCACCTGAATTCCCCATAGAATAATTACATAGCCTTTTTCAGGTAGAAGACCCACCTCAAGTAGTCATTGTTAACCAAAATCAACCTATTACCTAAAGTTTCAAAGGGAAGGGACAACTCATTGACCCACCCCAACATGGTAAGATCATTATTTCTACAATTTAGCTGATTAGTCAATGGTATGTAGATTATCTTGTAGCTAATTTGATGACTTATTTAATAGTGACTTCATTCAATAATGCCACATTTATATACCAAAACCAACCAATTATAAGAACCTCAACAACCCTTGGCCAATTTTGTGTCTAATATAGATCCATCAGCTCCTTATAAATAGACCATGCTAATAAATGCTTTGTAATAAGTTCTACTTGATATGCAACACACCTTTTTGATCATCAAGAGACCCTTTCCAATATGCAACAAGTACCTAACAATCCACAACAACAAGTTGTAAACAATTTTCCACCACAAGAAGTAGTGTATGGCACACGACACACATTGCCTACTTCTCATTCACAACAACGGTTTATTATAAACCAATAGAAAATTATTTAGAACTAATAATAGATCCCATTCAATTCTCAACAATAACAATTCCTTGTAAACCAAGAGTAAATTCTTAATAACTAATAACATATCCCCTTCAATTCATAACAACATATTCATCAAAATCAACAACATCCTCTAAATCAACAATGTCTTACCTATTGACATTCAAATAAGAACCAACAACAAGTTCCTTATCAATCCTAGAATTCAAGTTATAGGGTGCATATCCCCAATATAACCATGCAAAGAGGATCCATCCCTATTTACGCCAATTCCAACCAAGCCTATCAATCCACGAATACCCAATAAAATACCTTCGTTTGATCCCAAAATGCTCTCAATATCCAAGAGTGGAATATAATGAAAGATATTGTTTCATAACTTCAAATAGGTAACCAACCAAACCAAAAATTATAATTTTGATGAGATATGCCCCTGCACTTTCGATCTTATCATTCTCTAGGTGTCTTTCCCATCTCATTTAGAACTATCAAAGTTTGATAAATATAAAAAGAAAGGTGATCCAAGAGAGAGCTTATAGACATTCCTTATCTTCTACCAAAAATTAACTTACAATAGTGTCTATTTCCAAGTAGCTTGGGTGGACAAACCTTAGAGTGGCCCCTCAAACTACCGGACGATTGATTGTGGGCATGTGTAGCTTTTATTCCAGAGATTCTTTAGAGTTTTTTAAAAAATCATTGGGTGTTTAAAATTAACTTACAATAGTGTCTGTTTCCATGACGAGCCTTAAAAGTGGCCCTCAAACTACCGGAAGATTGATTGTGGGCGTGGGTAGCTTTTACTCCAGAGATTCTTTGGAGTTTTTCACAGCTGGGAATTCGATGGTATCCGCATCCTTTTGTTTGATGAATCACCCTCAATCTCAATCGTATTGGTTTACCGAATATTATACCGATCGGTCTACAAGTTTTCCTACTTTCAGTATACCGGTAGAAAACCCTGCGACGGCCATTTTGAATTGGAATTTTTATGTTATAGGTGGGCGGTATGATTTTGATAGAAAAGATTCCAAAAAGGTGTATGTGTCGGATTTGAAACACACTTTAATGGGAGCAGAGAACATGTGCCAACACATGCAGAGAAAGAGCCGTGCCAGCTAGTACAAATGGAAAGGTTTATGTCTTCGAAGGCTGCAAAAGATATTGTCAGACAAATTTTTCTTGGGCTGAAGTATTTGAGCCGTCTCGCAACAAATGGAAAAACATAAAAAATCCGTCCAACAAACACTTCAGTTTCGATTTGTCGAATGTAGTTACGGAAGCTGTTGTTTTTGGCCAGGAGATTCTCCTCCGCAATAATGGCGGCCAGCGCATCGCGTTCAATGTCACATCTGGTACCTGACGTAGCATTCCAGAGTTTCTTTCCGGCCATTGGTCCAGCTCCGCATCAGCTGCTGAGGTGGAAGGCATGTTAATTTGCCACACTGCAAAAACATTCACAGCCTTTGACCCACGAAATCAGTCCTGGGTCCAATTCTTCGAATTCATGACACTTTTCAGATGGGACATTCAACATTTTGTGTGTGAATACTCATTTGGTCTTGTATAAAATGAAACCGGAGAAGACAGCGGATTTCATTTACTAGGCTACATATTGCAGCTCCCACCAGGTAAGTTAAGCATTTTTGCTTCTTGACCTTAGTCCTAAATTGAGTTATTCATTCCTAAGTTCATTGAACTTTTATTTTATGTTTTTTGCGCAGACATGAGATTCGAGAATACAGTAAATAGGAGTAGTTCTTTCTTTACATACAGAGGCTAAGACAACGCATTCCATACAGAGTCATTAGCAGTTTGTTACACCATCTCAAGATTGGAACCTGTTATTGGTGGAATTTTAAAAACATTTTAACCAAGTGCTCTATCAATCTATCGGTATTATACTTTTTTTTTATTACAAATTTGTATAATAGTTCTAGGCAATTGACGGAAAATGACATACAAGGGTTTTCTCTGTTGTGTCATCCTGCTGAAGTTTTCAAAGAGGAGACAAATTTATTAATAAAATTATGAAAAAGCGAGTGTATTTTTTTGGAGACCTGAAATTATCTCAAGACTCACTTTGTGAACTTTTTATATCCTGTCTGTCTATATCTGAAACCCATTTTCGTTTCAAAATTTGTGGGTCTCAGAGCCGAGCTTAGTTCTGGCTTTACCATGCGCGTTGTCAACCAGGAGGTGTGCGCCAATATTCCTAGTGGACTGGTGGGTGCAGAGGCTTTTGGAACCAGTGAGCTTTGTTTAAACCATGTTTCTTGTCTTTTCCTCTGCGTTATGGGGTAGACGGGTTGGGTTTATGAGGGCAAGGTCGTTTATTCTATGCCTTGTGGCCAGAGGGGCTGGTCTCTTCCCCGGTCTTGGAGTGGTCCGTGAGGCTGGTGTTTCATCTTTTACAGGTGTGGAGTGGTATTGTCCTTGGGGGCTCGGGCTCCCTTAGGTTTTTCTCCATGGTTTTTAAATTTTTTTGGCGGCTCCCTGTTGTTTCCTGAGCGTTAGAAGGACCTTTTTTCTTCCACTGCTTCGAGGGATCCATGTCCCTATTCTGACAAGCTAATCTTAGGGGCAAGTCTGGCTTGTCTTGACATTTGAATAAGGTTTGTTCGGCGTTTCCTAGTGGCTATTAGGCTCAAGCAACTGTCTGGTGCTACTAGCTAGATCATGTTACTGTGTTTTCTCTGGGTTTTTGGATTGACTCTGTGAGCTCATTGGTGAGCATCTGGCGTCATTTCATTCTTGTGTTTCTAACAATTTAGATTGCTATGTTTATCCATAATGGATTTGGCTCCATTTTCTAATTTCCGCTGGCCTTAGGGTAGTCCCCAGTTTGGATTGGCAGGCTTGGGCATGGTACTTGTGGGTTGAAGAAGTTAACAGTCCGGATGCCTACTTATCCTAGTCTTCGTTTCCTGGCTTCTTGATGCCCTAGCTCCATTTTGGTTTGGACTCTATTGTGGTTTTCTCATGTATCCTTTTGAGTTCAGACCCAGGCTTTGTCCCCTCGCTTGTGTTGGCTTTTTATTTATGTTGCATATTTAATTTTTTTACTTCTTTGAATATATAAAATGTTTTATAAGCGTATATCTATTTGCATACATGATTAGAGAATTGGTAACTAATCATACCAAAACTTGAATATCCAATAATTCAAATATAATTGGATCATATAATTAAATGTTAAAAAACAAGAAATTAAATAACACTACCACTTATATGTAATTAGTCCAACTCATCACAATATCATCCATATTGAAATAAAAAATATTTACTCACAATAATCATAATCATATTTCACACATCATAGAAATATACTAACATCATTCTCATCACAACATATCATCAAGAGGAATATAATGATCATGTCCATGAATAAAATATACATCAAATAAAAGTATAATATAAACTTAATACAATCCAATATAGGAAAGACAATGATTATTAAACCTTGAAGGATTAAATACAAAAAGTGGAGGTTGAACCTAGTATAACATCCACCACCCCTTATAAAGACTTTCTTCTATAAGTCATTAGAATATATTCAAGTATTGAGCTTGTAACAGTGTTGGGTGTTCCAAGTTGATTGTCTGATTATCATATTGGTCTCATTGGACCCTAGCCTAGTTTAGGTCTCATCTCGAAAGTGCTAACCTTTGACACTCTAAAATAATGATAGGATCCAAAGTAACATGCATGTCCTTTTCCATCTAGGAAGCTAACCAACAGAGAAAATGTGATACATCTGGAACATATTCCAACAATTATGATATACAAAAAATAGAATGCACCTACGACAAACTATGTGTAAATATAAGTTGGTGGGATGTTATATGAACTCTATATGTTGGTGGGATGCTATAAGTTAGTGGGATGTTGTAGCATGAACCTTACCGAGTCCTCCCTAGAATACTCAGTGCATGTTGCCTATTAACATATATGTTATCTAAATTTTGTTTGTCTGCAAGAAGTTAAAGTTTCATGATTTCTTCTGCATGGTATTTGGCATGATGCTACCCAATTTTACACTATGCATGAAGATGGATGTAGCGAACCAATATTTTGGTTTCACCTAACTTTTTCCCTTCATTATTTCCACATGGGATGACCTGTCACATTAGACTATTTGGCTACTTTTGGATATTATGTAATATCCCCTTTTCCCTTCAATTCGGAACTGGATATTTTTCTGACTACTCCTCTATATTTTACTTTTGCATGAAATAAGATATGATTTTGCAAGATAAATTCAATTAAACAAATAAACCACAGTAAATCTCTTAACTGGCTAATCAGTGCTCTTATTATTCCTTAGAAAGATTACAATAATGAATCTCTGGCATGCATACAAAGTAATACAAATTTCATCTCAAAACTTGAACTTTGCAAGTCTAGAACGGCTCTCAGGAATTTTTGTGTCGACACACAGTCGCCGACGTCGGTTATACTACCGTCGTCGATCGATACACTACCGACATCGAACTCTGTCGGTCGGCCACTCTGCCAATGTTGGTCTTCAGTCGATCGATGTCAGTCACTGGGATGCCGATGTCAGTCTCTGTGTCTTCTGCGGCGCTGTTCTGGCCTGCTGCCAAACTGTACGAAATTGCACGGAACTATACAGACTTCGTACGGCTACCAATATAACACACCTAATCTGAAGAAATATGGATAATACAAAGATCTATATCTAGGAAATCTGAATCAAAACTAAAATAAGAAATACCTGTAAACCCTTGTGATAACTTCTGTGTGAAGTTATCTCTCAACTTGTAAACCTCTGTGATAACTTCTGTATGAAGCTATCTCTCAATTTGGCAATAGATCGGCTGATCTTTCACAACCTCTGAATCGCACACAATGAAGAGCTGACGTTCTTCAATACAGATGGAATACTAGAACCCTTGGCTCAGTCTTCATAGAAGAATTCTTCAATAATCAAAATCAATAATCAATAGCTAATTTGCCTCCCTCCAATAAGAAACCCTTATATCCTCCAAAAAGATGTACTTGCCCTAATTAGGGTTTTTTTTTCTTAAATTAGCATTAGGGTTTCATATTTAAAATTAGGCCAAATAATTAATATTTGATTAAATCAATCAAATATTAATATCTCCCTCAATACATGTCAGATCCTCGATCCGTCTGAAGCTGGTGAATCAGGGAGTGATTCTGCACATGACCATACCAAAATAAGGGTGCTTTGTTGCATGTCAAATATCCCTAAATAATAGGAGCTCAGGCCAAATGTGTTCGAATGAAAACCAACTGTAGAAATTCTGCTAAATGAAGTCAATCCAAGCTCCATCAAGACCCTCTATCCATCCTATTAGCCTACGAGGGTCGCATAATAGACTAACCATCAACTCAAAACATGTCATCTGAAAAAGGGACATGATATCATTAGGAATTCTTAATATTTATGCCCCTAATGATGGTCCTAACAGATCTTTTATTTGGTGATCCTTAGCTAACAACATCCCCCTATCATGTGGCTAGTTTTCTACACTTTTAATATGATTGAGAATTCCAAGGATAAAGGTTGTGCCTTTCCTATGAGGTGGTATATTAGAGAATGTGAAGTAAGGTATTACTTCAAGAATAAATTGGATCTTGTCAACCCTATCCTCCATTGGCATTCATTTAATACAATGCCTTGGTTTACGTGGTATAACTTTTGTGTTGGGGAACACCATGTGCTCAAAAGGATTGAATGTTATATGTTGTCAAAAATAAAAATTCTCCTTCTCTAACATTAATGGTTAGCCTATCATTTTCTATTCAAACTTATATCTCTATTATCATGATCATATCTCCTACAAAGTGGAATGCTTCATAGGGTAGTACAAGGTACTACATAATCAGTTCATCCTCAATACTTCTCCCTTAGGCCATGCTGACACCATCTATTTGATATCCTAAATTTGGAACTTGGCCCTCTCACTCCTTATTCTTCCAAGTGATTAAGTGGTGGAATGAGGTTATTCAGATCACCATCACCTTCCTCTGTCACTATGGGAATAAAGTTTCACATGTTAGGAAGCATTTGTGAGGATGATACACTCAATGAATTTTAGAGGGTCTCCTCCCTTATTGAGATTAATAATTTTGATACTAAGCTACAAAATCTTATTACCTTAATCAAACACCACATTAAGGTGGAAGATAGCCATGTTGCTAGAGGGCACAATTTCATGTTTGACTACACTAGCTCAAGGTTGGAAGAAAAGCTTCCAAGGATTTTTCAAGTCCCTTAGAGCCAAACATGATCATGACCAGATCAAGGCCATTAAGTCGGCCCAAGCTAGGATCACCTACCTATTAGACATCTCCTTGACATTCATGGATCACTAGAAGCTAGTGTTCCAAGCCCAAGAGATAACAAAAGAAAGACCTTGGGCTTTATAGGAATGCCTCGATGTTAAAGTGGCTAACCAATTTATATATGACTCACCTTAGACCCTCCATGAACTCATAAAGGTTATCAACACATGAGTAATGATAAATAACTTAGCCTTGATGGATTTCCATGTGAATTTTATAAAGCTACATGAGAATTTGTTGGGTCAGACCTACTTTAGGTTTATAAAAAAGCCATGCAAAACCATTCTTTGGGAGATTTAATTAATCAAGATAATATTAATTTTATACCCAAGGTATGTGATCCAGAGCTCATTATCAGTTGCCATCCCATCACCTTGTTGAATTTCTCCTACAAAATCCTCCCCAAAACTCTTGCCACTCAGATCCATTTTATTCTTCCTACAATTGTTAGACCTAAACAAACTAGTTTCATTAGAGAGAGAGAGATATTATATTGATAATATTATTGTTTTTTATGAGGGCATGGAATGGGTTAGAATTTCTCACCAGTGAACCATTTTTCTTAAGCTTGACTTTGGAAAATATTATGACATAATTGAATGGCCATTTATCCTAGCTATGTTAAAGGACCTTGGTTTTGATTAGTACCTTGTTTTAGCAATCCAAACATTAATTTCAAATACCTCAACCTACCTCATAATTAATGGCTTTAGTTCTAATAGCATTTACCGAAACCACTCCATCAAGAAAGGTTGACGTCTTGCTCTGATATAATATGTTCTCTTTGCATAAGCTTTAGGATATAAAGATGCCTCTAGATTTAGGGGGGTCTGGTTCGAGGTATATTTTTACCTGATCACTCTTCACAACTCATTATATCAGGTAAAAATATACCTCGAACCAGACCCCCTACTCTTTGTAAGATCAATAGGCATTAAGGACTTAAGTCTTCCCCTATAACATGCCTAATTAGATTTGGAAGAATTTGGAATGTCAAGGTGGAACCTAAGCTACACCACTTCCTATGGTACCTAGTCTATCAAGGTCTTCCACTCAGGGAACAACTCTCTCACGTCAGCATTGCTTCACACAAGTGTCTTGTCTACCAATAGAATGAGTCTTTCAAACACATCTTTTTGTTTTGCCCACAAATCTAATCTACATGGAAGTGGATCTATAGTTTATTCCATCCTTATCACCTTGAGTCTTTCTCTTTGCATCTTGTCATTTTGGGGGACTCAACTAACTAGCTGGCTTTAATTTATTTTCTATGGAAATTTTTTAGATCCATCATTATTTTACAATTATGGAAGGCCTAAAATAATGATATATTCAAAAATGGTTAATACTCATATGTTTTCTCAATTAATGATAAGGTTTTTATTATATATTCAACCTACATGAAGATTCAAACCCAAATGGACAAGGTTGTGATGGAATACATCCGCCTCCAAGAGTTGTTAGACCACCACGTAGTGACCCCTAAACTGTGAGTTTTGTGTCACCAAATGAACCACCCTAAGGGATGCCACCACTACCTCCTAAGAGGCACAAAATCTAGTCATGCATTTATGGTCACTTATCCCCTCTCTTTAATCTAGGGTGGGGTCCATCACCACTACGTGGTAAATTTTGACACAACTCCCTCTCATATAGGGTCTCTTGTTAGCACTACTACTTAAATGAAGCTTGTTGATGGTGGGACTATTGATATGACTATGAACCCCCTAGACAATTGGGTGGGAATGGATCCTCCTACCATAGAACCTTCTACTTAGGTGACTCTACCACCCAAGGATGATCCTCTACCTCCTCCCTTGAGTATTGTAACTTGTGCTTAAATTTTATGTTTTTTTATTTCTCATGTTTAGTCTGGCCTTATTTTTTATCCCCTACCTTTCTCCCATACTTTGAGCTGAGTGTTTTCCTCTAACGTAGAGTTTGATTTGTGAATACCAACCAGCTGTTTTATTTTTTAACCTTCATGTATTATAATTATTTTTTGCAATGTATGATATCATAAAACATTCCAATAGTAAAAGGTGTGCCACCTTTTTTCAAAAGGGTGCACCCTTTATAAAATGTGCACATCTATTGTTTGTTTTCACAATATATTATTTTCCTTACAAATTGATAATGAATTTAAATTTTAGTTGATTCAAACTTAATTTATAATTTTGTAATTTCACATCAATTATTAATTATTAATTTTATAAATTTTTATCTTCATGAAAATAGTTACATGTGATTTATTTATTTCAAAAATTTAATTAAATATATAATTTACATATACTTAATATTTTAAATATTTAATAAAAAAATTATATATTAAATTTTAAATAATATAAAATTATTTCTATAAATAAATACATATATTATTTAAAAGTTTTAATTATTTTATAATAATTATTAATTTTTTTATAAAACTTATATTTCACCAATCTATATGTCATTGCCCTATTATATAAATAGAAAAAAATAAGTTTTAATTATTTTATAATAATTATTATTTTTTTATAAAACTTATATTTCACCAATCTATATGTCTGTAGACACCAAAATAGTGTCAACCCCCCCTTTAGTCCCTTTCTAACTTCAACATGCCTAACCTATACTTTATTAATTTAAAATACTTATTTTTAAATTAATCATCCCCCCTAGACATCTCACCTTGGATTCCTAGCTCGTAGACCATTTATCACCTATGACTAATCATAATTACCTAAACCCTATTTCAACTCCCCACTAATCCTCATGCCTATTAAACCTGCCATTTGGACTATTTAACAACGACAACTGAGCTTGGCAGATGGAAGAATGGGCAAAAGACTAAAAATAGCCTTTTTACCCATTATTTAGCCACCGACATCGGTCAACAGTCGACTGACGCCGGTGGTATCACCGACGTCGGTTGCTTAAAACCAAATTCTAACCTCTGTTGTAGCCCTGAATGTGAATTCTCTTACTCCCAGGATCCAAATTCTCTTGCTCCTCGACTCTTTACAGGCATCAACATTCCATCATCACTCTCCAGGCTTAAAAACTTTACATCAGTCACTCCGCACCTAATTAAAACATTGCATGAGGTCTTCGACATCAGCCATAACGAAAACAAGTCTTCTGCACTTCTAGTTTTCCACTAAGAGCTAAGTATTCTTCTGGTTTATATTTTAGTATTTTTAGAGTGCATTGGTAATTGGTCCATTGGCTATTTCTTGAGCACTGTTGATAGACAACCCAACTTTCTTCTTGGAAAGGATGAAAAGCCTTCCTCTCATTCTTATTCCCTTTCCACCCCTGTCCTCTACCTGGGCCCTTTCCCAGACCATATTCATTGTCCTGCATCCCTGCACAACTCTTTTGAATCTCCTAAATCATCCTGTTGACCACAGACAGACCCTGAAACCCGTCCAAAGCCCATTGCCCCTACCGACGTCGGTAGAATAACCGACATCAGCAACATTGACCAATCGACGTTGGCAAAACTACCGATGTCGGTGACTATGGAAGACTGATTATAGGATTCAGGTACGCATTATCTATTTCTCTTTCTTTAAGTCTTTCATTATTTCTTTCCATTACGACATTCTTTTATCAACTAGTGGATTGTCATCCCTCAAGGAAGTCTTTGCACTTTTGGGACCGAGCTTTTGCTTGGCAGTCCACCATACATCTATCTAACATTTTCCTTGTTTAAGTCTTTCTTATCTACAGGTGTCATCCTCCACAGCCAAAGAGGAGCTCCTTTAATCATCTTGATACGTTGTGCAACTTCATCCAGGTATCATCTAACCCCTGACCATTTAACTTTAGTTTCTTTCTTCTCTCTGAATGTAAACAAGCAAAAATGAGTAGAAACATTCTGGCATGCCCGGTGGGACCTTGGAGTTTTCCTTGGGTTCATTTCTTCTAAAAGGCCAACATTCATATAGGTGCATTAGATCTCTTCTTGCATCCTTTTCTTCTATCTCTTTATTTTGAAACAAAAACCATAAGCACAAGTTAAAAAGAACCTCTTTCTTTTTCTTCTTGTCACCTTTTTCCTGCATCTTAGAGTAGTGAAATTCATACTCTTAACCTTTTCCCCACTTGTTTGCATCTAAACAAAACATTTCAATTTGGGTTTAAAATATATTACATCTCATTCCTACTTGAATGCATTTTTAGCTCATCTAGTAATTAAAAATGCATTATGAATAAATCGTAGTGCACATATGTTACACGACCAAACCACTTTCACAATCAAACATCTAAACATACTTGAGACAAGGCCTGACTAGGATTTCATCACCTAGCGAATACCTTACCCTTCCTGGCAATCCCACTTGGACTTCACTACCAAGGGGAGAACCCACTCTGTTCTCTGGCAGAGTATAAACTCTAGGGGAAGCATATATTGGCTAAGCGACCCAGCTTGTCTCTGGGCTCGTGAAGTGAGGGGAGCAAGCTCCTAGCACCAGGCCATGTACGAAACCTAATACAAATTTTGAGCACCAAAACTTAACCCAAAACCAACCTTAGATTACCTCTTTTAGGACCCGTTCTAAAAGCCCAACTTCCCAAACACATTCTTCTAAGGCATAAGCCAACACGACTCTAAAATTTATTCTTAGAAATTTAAATTTTAGGGTTTGCTTGCCTGCATATACTTTTCTATTTTTATCTAGTTTTTTGAGTTGGTAAGGATGCATTATTCTAAGCTCCAAAAACAACTCAGAACTTTCTTCTTTCTTCCAAAAACTTTCAATTTTTTGAGTTTCTGGAAATACACAGTAACCAACATCAATTTTTTCCACCGACGCCAGCAACTGATCTTCACCAACATCGGTTATCTGATTGACATCGGCAACTTACTTCACCGACATCAATTTTCCTACCGACGTCGGTCATTGTCAAAAAAAAATTCTTCTCGAACAACAAGCTAAAAAACCTGACCTTTTTGCTGTTAAAAACAAATTCTAGTTTTTTGAGGTTGAAACCTAAATTTATTTTGCCTTGGATGGTTTTGACACGTAGTCGAACCAAAACTCTTGTTGACCATGCAAGGCAACAACCACTCCCGCCTTTGCCTTCTATATCAAGTCCCTAAATGGAGTATAATTTAGAAATTGAACGTACTCCTATCCAATCAACCCCAACTCAACCCCCTATTATTCCTGAAGGGGACCAAGACTTTGAAAGGTTCCTTGACCTCAATGTCAAGGCTCTGTAGCACTATCTCACGAGAAGTCAAATGTGAGATCCTTTAGGCAACCCAGTTTATGGGATGCCAACTTCCTTAGTTGAAACGACAATCATATCAATAGCCTCCATAACCCAACCCATGGTCACCCAGGCCATTCCCTCAACTAACAACCTGACCATGACCAATCTTCAAAGTGTGGCCTCTCCTTCTATTTTGGACCTACCTCCATTAGAGTACCCCCTCAACCACAAACCATTCAACAAAGTTCTACACCATTCTAAAACTTAATTGTCTCCATCCCACCTACTCTTGCACCCATAAATACAAGAGTGACTACTTGTCCTTTGGCTAGTATTGCCACCATCCAACCACCTCTGGCGACATCAAGTCAAGTTGTGCCTTTTAACTTCATGACACAACCACCCCTAGCTTCAAAATCAGTCCATCTACCTATACAAGCACAACCAACTATGTCATATGCCCCTCCTGACACCTTCCAAATGCCTTACAACCTAGGGGGCACCCCACCTGAAAATCCATCAACCGATCTAATCAATATGTTGATGGATAAGATGTCTAATCTTGAGACATCGGTTTCAGGTTCAAGAAATGTTCTCTCATATGAACAAATCTGTAATGAACTTATTCATCCTTCAGTCCCAATCCGACCATATCCTAGTCAGTGAGAACTTCCTAAGTTTACTCACTTTTAGAGTAAAGAGGATCCACAGCAACATCTACGAGCGTTTAGACACGCTTGTTACCTTATAGCACATGATAATGCATTATTACTACGCACATTTCCCATGTCGCTTTCTGGTGCTGCCCTCGATTGGTATAGTTCTATTACCAGTCACTCTCTATTTACCTTCACTCAACTAGCTCAACTATTTCTTGACCACTTTTCAATCAACATCACTAAAAATGTCTCCATCATGGACTTATATTCTATCAGACAATTCAATGATGAATTAATAGCTGATTTCATTGCCTATTGAAGAGGCTTAATCAACCAACTCTCCTTTTCTTTACCTCAACCTGAGCTCATTGAGCTCTTTTCACAAGCATGCACCAAACACATCTCATCTACTTTGTGGGTCCAAACATTCCGCACATTTGATGAAGCTTTCACCATGGCTAGGAAGCTTGAACTCCGTGCTGTCGAAGAAAATAAAGTTAAATTGCATTAACCCTTCTTCCAAATCTTTTTCCTCCAATTCTAAATCTAAGGGATCAACAAATGTTGTGGTATTTAGATCATCATCATCGACCACAACTAACCAATCCGAACCTTCCACATCTCAAAGCATTACACGACAATTCCAATAATGATACGTACAATGTCAATATACTCCAATAAGAGAATCATACGCATTCGTGTTGGATAAACTAGCCAAATAGGGAGTCCTCAATCTCCCCCAAATTTAACCACCACCTCAATTTGATCCCTCGCATGCCATCCCTGCATGGTATAGGGAGAATGACTTCTATAATTATCACCGTGTTAAAGGCCATGACACAGACAATTGCAAAACTCTCAAGAACATCATTCAGGATATGTTAGACAAAGGTGATCTTGTCTTGGATAACCCAAATGCGCTACCTAACCAAAACATAGACATCTTTAGACAACCATTCCCTAACCATCCCCCTAGTCAAAATAACATTCAGACCATGGCTGAGGACTCCCAAGAGTGTAATATATGCACGGTCAACATGGTCTCTCCTTTTATGCCTAACCAACCTCTCTCACAGTCTGAAGAGGTTAGTCAACCTATTTGTCCATCACAGGTAGAAGAGCCTTCTTCTCCTATTTGTCCATCACAGGTAGAAGAGCCTTCTTCTCCTATTTGTCCACCACAGGTAGAAGAGCCTTCTTCTCCTATTTTTCCTCCATAGGTGGAAGAACCTTCTTCTCATATTAGTTCTCCATCGACCTTTCTTATATTAGAAGATGCTTTGACGATACCAGTGCCACTAGCCCCACCTTCATCCTTCATACTACCAATGGAGGATCATACCTTTCCTTCTCTTCAACCGCAAGTAGAAGGTACAATCATCCCTACCCTCTATCCTCTTGAGGAGTCACATTCTCCAATTCCTTCTCCACCAAGAGAAGAACTTGTCTCTTCACCTACTTCAACCGAAGAGGATCTAGTAATGGCTCTCTCATGCCTTTGGCTTGAGATCATTACATCTAACACATTTTTAGTCTCACAACCACCCACATCTTCTAAAAAACCAAAGCCTCATCCAACATCTTCCAAACCATTCTCTCGATTGGCTGAGAACTTCGGATTTCTCCATTCGAGGAACTTAGAACATGAGGCATTATGGGAGTGACTCAAAGCTCCTTACCTTACACGTCCCATTTCATCTTGTACTATCGACCCTTCTATGACAAAATCTCCAAAAGTCTCCAACGAGGACCAAGCTTCTACTTCCAAATCTTCAGAAGCTCAACTATCCACATCTGAACCTAAACCCTCACAAACATCCACCATACCAAAACCGATTAAATCCCTCGGTGTTCGCCCCATATCTAACCTCACTCACCCACAAGTGAAGGTAGATTTGAATCTCGCCCCCCATAATAGTAGTCCTCACACCATATTAAAGAAGGCTACTAAACCACGTCAGAGAACTCCTCCCCCACCATCATCATTGCCCTCCATTTTGGGCCCACGTCTTTTTACCTTAATAGGAGTGATCCCTACTCCAACACCTAACAAAAATAAGTTGCCTCCATTACTCCCTTTACCCACCAAAAACATACCTCCTCTGAAAAATTTGGCACCCCTCACAAAGAAAGTGTCGTCTACACGAGTGGCCACACCACCAACCCAAAAGGTGGTACAAAAATCTCCCTCAACAACTCCCAAACAAAAGTCATCAACACCTAGTGCATCAACAAGCATGGACCCCTTAGTGGGTTCATATGATTTGATACTACGCTGATTTTTTAAAACTTTTAACATCACTCTTCCACCTATTAAACCATTTCAACCTCTTGGATCAAAACCATTATGGTTCGATGACACCCAAATTTGCCTATATCATCGCACACCTGGACATGACACTAAAAATTGTTGTGCCCTCAAGGTTGTCATTCACCAATACATGGAAAAATACACCCTTCTTGTTGAGGATACTGTCAACAAATCTCCAACACCATCTCATGTCTCTCAAACCTCTTCACCTTCATCAGAATCCCATCATCAGACTATGGTCCCTTTACCTCCTTCGCCCCCTTTATTCGAGATTAACACCATCAATGTGGCCACTAGGTCACAAACTTTAAAGGATAAAGCAAAAGAGAAAGTTGTTATTCCTTGGACCTACCCATTTGTCAAACCTGCTCAACCACCCAAACCCAAGATTTCTATCTTGGGTACATCCCAACCCACTTCTTCAGAGGCAATCCGTGATTTTATGGTGAAACAACTTCACCAAACTCTCATGAAGATGACTTTATATGACCTCATTCAAATCTCTCCACAACATCGTCAAGCTTTAATCAAAGCTTTACAGGCAGTGGAGGTCCAACTCGAGGACCCCTAACCACTAGCTACCTTAGTCCAATCATTACCCACCGTCGCCTCTATTACCTTTAGTGATTCTGAAATTCCTACCTCCAACTTGGAAGATCAAGATGTTGCCCTTTTCATCACATCCTACATTGATCAAACTTGCATTAAGTGAGTTATGATTGATGGGGGCACTAGCATCAATATCATTTCCACCCATGCCTATGACTAATTAGCCCTCCCAAAGAATTGTATGTCAAAGACTAGCACCATTCTTTGATCTTTTAATGACACCACCACCACCACCATTGGCACTATCATCTTACATATTCGTGTTGGCCCACGAACAATCCCAGAGCTCTTCTACATCATCGAGGGAGAGTTCCAATACAACATGTTATTAGGATGACCTTGGATTCATGCCATGGCCTGTGTCCCTTCTACATTACACTGTTGTGTCAAATTTGAACACGACAGTCAAGTCCATGTCATTCCCATAGATCCCTCCCCTTTCAAGACATGCAACACAACTTATCAACCCAATGATGTTCTCATTCCTTTCAAGACATCAACCCAAACACTACCTCCACCCGCGGAAGCTTCAACAAGCATGCAAACGGCAGTTACACCTACACCACCTCCTTAAGTGACAACAAAAGACCATATGAAAGATACCTTCCAACGTCTTTCACTTAGGGAGTATCATTTACTCACCTTGGACATGTTCCAAACTCCTCAAGAGTATGGACAACTTCATCACAATCCTAGCTATGACCATTGTATCAAAATGGTCATCCCTTATGGTCCTCCTAATCTTCAAATGAATCTCATCTATGGAGGGCTAGATCAAGCTCCCACTGATGGGAATCCTCTTTCATCACCCCAACTATTTATGTCTGACTTCTCTTTTCTTGGCAATCCAAACTTTGCTCATACATATCTTTATAGGTGTGCATGGAAGGGCTTTGGCTTTGGGCACTACGAATAAGGCTCCCACCAGCCCTTCGAACCACCAAATGATGAGGCCATAAAGAATGCCAAGAAGTGACATGGCCTGGGTTTTGAAGAATCTACTGAAACTTCTAAAAACCCTCGCCCTGAACCTATCATAGAACAATCACCTCCAAACTCGCTTATTCACCCATCTTCACCTATGAAATCAGTGGCTTCCATCCCTCCTAGTTTTTTTTACATAAACGCCATTCGCTTGGAACCCCTAACCTATCAACTAGGTGGGGTATTTAGGTCTCTCCCTCTCATTTATCCAAACATGATAGATGATGAATCTGCTACCATCAAGACTATCCAATGCGTAGATGATGATTCTATTCTCACCTACATGGGTGCAAATGACTCTTTCATTCAATGATCACTTCCTTTAGAAATGTAGGTTATGTTAAATGAATTGACCATTGACATTAACCTTTCATCTTCTGATGTTCCTCATGTTTTAAAGATTGATCAATCTTTGGACGCCCAAGAACAAATTGACTATACCAAATTTCTTTCAAATCATAGCAAAGCCTTTGCTTGGACCTATAGCGATATGCCCGGCATCAACCCTAACATTGTCATTCATAACATTGTCACAAACCCAAAGGCTAAGCCTGTCAAGCAAAAGCTTCGCAAGATGCATCCTTGAGTTGCACTCCTTGTCAAAGAGGAGCTTCAACATCTTCTCTCTGTCTCCTTTATCCAACCCATTGATTATTCGCAATGGGTGTCAAATATTGTCCCTATCACCAAAGCAACTAGGGGGATCCAAATTTGTACTGACTATCGTGACCTTAACCTGGCTTGCCCAAAGGATGATTTTCCTCTACCCAACATCGACCAACTTGTTGATCTTACAGCTGGTCATGAGATGCTATCACTCATGGATAGGTTTTTAGGATATAACCAAATCCTGATTGCGCCAGAAGATCAACACAAAACTACCTTCATCACCCCATGGGGGACTTTTTGTTATAGGGTCATGCCTTTTGGCCTAAAGAATGCAGGTGCCACATATCAATGCGCCATGACTTACATCTTTCACGATCTCCTCCACAAAATCATAGAGGACTATGTGGATGACCTACTAGGCAAATCTAAACTTCGTCATGACCATTTAACTATCCTTAAAATAATTTTCACTCGCCTTCTACAATACAATGTTCACCTTAACCCCAAGAAATGTCTTTAGGGTTCTCTCAGGGAAGCTTTTGGGTTTCATCATTTCTCTTCATGGCATTGAGATTGATCCCACTAAGATTCGAGCTATACTCGAGATGCTACCACCTACCAATCTAAAGCAACTTTGTAGCTTGCAAGGGAAGCTTCAATCTATTCATCACTTCATCTCGCAGCTTTCTGACCGATGTCAACCCTTTCATCACCTCCTCAAGAAGGATGTCTCCTTTCATTAGGATAAGGATTTCCAAGAGGCTTTTGGGGATCTTAAATGTTATCTTCTCTCTCCACCAGTCCTTATTCCACCTAAAGATGACCAACTTTTCTATCTTTACATCTCAGCAACAAATCATTCTTTAGGTGCCAAGATCACACATCGAGATGAACAACATCGGGAGCAAGCGGTTTATTATATAAGCCGAACACTCATTTACTATGAAACTTGGTATACTCATACCGAAAAACTTTGCTTGGCATTAGTCTTTACCACTACCAAACTCTGTCATTATCTTCTCAATCACAAAACTTACGTCATCACTTATACTGACCCTCTCAAATACATGCATTCTAAGCCATACCAAAACCAATGTATGGCTCATTGGCTCATGCTTCTTGCTGAGTTCGATTTGGAATTCATCCAACAAAAATCTATAAAAGGGCAAATGCTGACCAACTAGTGGATGCCCCTCTACCTGACAACCAACCTTCTCACTATGAATTCTCTGATGAATCTATCACCACACTTTCCACTGATGACACATTCTATCAAATGACAATGTTTTTTGACAGGTCTAAATGTCAACATGGTGGGGGTGTGGGGGTCATTCTCATCCTGCACGAGGGTGAGCCCCTGCCCCTATCTTTCAAACTTGACTTTGAATGTACTAATAATATGGCTGAATATAAATCCTTAATTTTGGAACTTCAAACTACCATTTCCTTAGGCATCAAGACAATGAACATCTTTAGCAACTCACAACTAGTCGTTAATCAGATTAACGGTTCATATCTTTATAAAAATTAAGTTTTGCAAAGGTACAAACACTGTGTTGACACCCTGCTAGAATCTTTCAACCATTACCTCTTGCAAACTATTCCTCAATCTACGAATAAGTTTGCTGATACTATAGCCTCTCTAGCCTCACGCATACCATCTTCATCCTCTTCTTCAAGAATTTATGTCATGATACACCATTTGGTGTTACCTTCGTATATCTCCACTAACATCAACCTCGTCAACACCATTGACTCGAGTCCACAAGATGTTTGGTATAAACAACTTATGGACTACTTAACTTGCTCTACCATCCCTCCTGACCTCTCTAACAATGCACAATGGGATTTTATCAAGAGTACTGCTCGATATACCATGCTAGGGGGTCTTCTCTACAAAAGAGGTTTTGATGGCCTCCTTCGATGTCTAACCTCTACTAAAACATCTCATGCCATTAAACTAGATCATCACCACCCATATCATCTGTCATTTCGGTGTACCCTACAAGATCATCACCAATAATGGCAAATCATTCATAAACAAAATTGTCCAAAAACTTTGTGACTCATTTGGCATCAAGCTCAGCTTCTCCTCACCTTACTACCCACAAGCAAATGGGTAGGCCGAGGCTTCCAACAAAATCTTAACCAAAATTCTAATGAAGGTGGTCAACGATACTAGAAGGGATTGGCACATTCACATTCCTTTCACTTTGTGGGCCTACCGCACTAGCATCCAAACCCCTACGGGTGCTACACCTTTCTCTTTAGTGTATGGAATAGAGGCTGTCCTACCTCTTGAAGTACAAATACCTTCTTTATGCATCACTTTGCATGACATACTTTCTAACGATGACTTTCGTCAAGATCGATTAGCTCAACTTGAGTTACTTGATGAACGTCATCTTGTTGCCCTTAACCATCTCCATATCTATCAAAATCATATCAAGCATGCCTATAACAAAAATATGAGAGAATGAAATTTCAAAATCGGGGACCTCATCCTCAAAGAAAACCAACATGTGACCAACATGGAAAAAAGTAAACAAGGCAAGTTTGCTCCTAATTGGCTTGGACCTTATATCATAACGCACAAGTACGGATCAGGGACTTATCATCTGTCTTCTCTTGAAGGCCAACCAGAACCTGAGCCCCTTAATGCCTTGCATCTCTGACCCTTCTACTGTTAATCAAGTACTCATTCACTTGATATTTAACTTGAGCTCGTCCCTTGAGCAATCCCTGCCATCTTCATTCCTATTCCTTTCAACCCTTTTTTCCTACAAACATTAGTTAATCCTTTTTGCATTAATACTTTTTCCTAATAAAAGGGAAACCCTTGAACCTCTATAGGCTGGTTCATGACTAAAACTTCAGTCCATAAAACATATAAAACTGGGATGCCTATTCAAAGGTCATAAAACTATAAATGTAGACTGCTCCCTCAAAGGACAGCTACATAATTGCTATAATTGATAGACTACTCCCTTAAAGGATAGCTATTCAAAAACATTCAACCATACAAAATAGAATATAGACCACTCCTTCGAAGGATGGCTATGCCCAAATTCTTGCTACAAATAACACTCTCTCAGAAGCTTCCTGCATCGATCAGCTTCACATATGACCACAAAAAAATATATCTCCACATAGACTTCCTGCATTGATCAGTCTACCAAAAAAAAATTGATTGACAAACTATTAAGTCATGGACTTACTTATAGTCGTTCTTAGGGCCTCCTATAAAAAGGGGTGAAGTTATCCCTACTAAAAAGGGTTACCCTATCCTAACATATCACATCACCTATTACCCCAACATACTCAAGGGATTTCAAGCTCATTTAATGTCAAAGTGATTCGATTACTTCTCTAACACAATCAATGGTCAACGACGTAATGCATGAATAGGGCTTTTGTTTCCAAAAACCCCCTACCTATACTATCATTATGGTCTTTGTCAATGAAAGAGCAACACGCCTTTCACTTCTTATCTAACTTCGTCACATCCCAACCAAAACATACTTCTTCAACAACAAACATTATCATAGACCAATCACATTAGTTTCTATGGAAAACAATACACATGGAAACTAAAAACCAAGCACAATTTATGTCAAGCATATATCATCACAAATATCAAATGTGTTGAAGCATAAATAAACCAATGTTACAGCATACACCATCACATAATATGGAAAAGGTTGTAACATAATCATCCACATCATCATAACATAATCATTCACATCATCATGACATAATCATAACATCATCATACATCCTCACATCATATCAAAGCATATATCATTAAACATATGAGAAATGCTAAAAAAATTAACATCCATAACACATCAATAAACCAAAATCTCATCATATATCTGTACATCAAAGTTTACAATAGTATAATATATCTCTCTCTCTTTTAAACTATCTACATCTCACATCAACGGTTTGTAGGTTGGTATATACATAATGGAAAAAATCATCAAGCCTGCGGCTGTGGTGGTGGTGGTGGTGGTCATGACGACCCTGTATCGTCCCCACCCTCTGATCATCATCATCTGTGAGAATTCGAGGTAGTCACACACGACATAGATCTCTACTGGCTCTACTCAGCTCTCATCTCTAAGTATCGTTGTATCTAAGGAAACCCCTTGATGGCCCCCTCATAATAAGTGATCTCATCCAACATAGTATTATACCTAAATATAGGTATAGTCTGCGGTGGACCCATCAATCCTGACACCGCACCCTGAACTGAACCCTGTGGCTATCGCTGAGCTGGCTGCTAAGATGTCGACTGTGCTGGCTGATGTGGTGGAAGCTGAATAGGGCCCTACCCTCCAAAAACCTACCCTGCTAATGTCTATGCCTGGGCTACGACCAGCTGCCCCTAAAATACAGTCACCTATTTTGTCAGAGCTGCCACTTGCACTATCAAAACTATGACCTAACCCTGTAAACCTGTGACTTGTCCCTGCAAAATGGTCACTTGTCCTTGTGCTGCATCCCTCTCCTAGATGGCAGCATCTCTCTCCTATCAGGTTGCATCCCTCTCTCTATGCACTACCTGTAGATCAGGCTATGGTCCTCTTTGAACCCCTACATACTGTCTTGCCCACCAAGCTGAATAGGCCTCTATACATCTTGGATCAACTATACCAAGACCTACAAGTAGCTCCTCAAAATTTGGCTACTCTGTCTCCTCTGGCAATGGGAGTGGCACCTCAATATCATCTCGTCTATACTGAGGAAAGGTAGGAGGCACATCCTGTATTAGCCCATACTGGCACCACACCTTCTCTGCTGGCACTCTCTCGAGCTTGCCGGCTCATCTACCCTTCACCCATCTAAGACTCTGCACACCAATCAGCCGCTCTGCCTGATCTCTAAATGTCAGGTACACTAGGTATGATCTCCAGACAATATTTATAGGAATCAGGGCCTCCAGTACCCCCTATAGTAGTTGATATCTCTGACTATGCCATCCACTCGAGACTGTGCCATAACCTCCCTCCATCATCTAAATCTAACTCAGAAGCTAGCCTGAATAACTACTGGGAGGCCAAGTGGTTGTATGACCATGATATGCTCATAAGCCTAGCAATGTAAAAGGTGGCCTATGCATAAACTGTATTGTCACCACTGACTAATACCCTATAGCTCTTTGTATAGCTGAGCCAAAAATATTGGATCCCATGCAAACACTGTCTGCTGCTCTATCATATCCATAAAAACTCTAGTCATCGTGATTGGGAATCTCCCTCCCTTTGCATCTGGGAGTGCATACACAGTGATGCCAATCATCATTAGGATGGCTAAATGATGTGCATCCTCATCTACAACATACAATGGCTCATATACAAAATTGGCTGAGTGGTAGCTCACCTCAGCAGCGTGCTCACCAAATAGTGTCATCATCTGAATATCATGCATCTCTCTCGAGCACGCATATAAGTCTACTATGTGTATCGATAGCCATAAAATCTGGTACACATCTTTGACGGTCATGGTCAGGTCTCCAGTGGGCAAGTGGAAGGTGTTGGTGGAGTGATCTCACCGCTCGATCAAAGCCACCATCAAACTAACATCCCATGTTACTCAGTAGTAGCGCTGCAACCTGCCTAGTCCTACTGTTGTCACCTGAGCCCACTCTTCACCAGTAATCTCATGATGCATCCACGTCAGTAATGTAGGGAGATGATCCCATAGCATCAATGTCTACCTCACCTACATCCAATCAAAATTGTAACCACATTAATAATTCAACTACCAACCTCTATGACCACTCTTCCCTTTTGGGAGAACTACATCGACCTGAGGCCCTTAAAAATAGGGGCTATGTAGGCAGCACTCAATTGACATGGGGTCTCCTGAGGTTAGCTCAACCATTTTCCCTTTCATCTATCTATTGGACCAAATCACTAAATCTCTAAACCTATCACTAAACCCGAAAAGCCCTTAGCATGGCTTCGGTCCTTCGACTTATCATTTTTCAAACTTTTTTCACAGCAACTGACATCAGTTATCTGACTGACATCAACTACTTCACCGATGTCGGTAGTAAATTGATTGATGTCGATGGCTAGTTAGTCGATGTCGGTGGACCCACCAGCATTGGTGACTGGTTCAACCCTAGGGTCGAACAGGGCAAGCCCTAAAATTAGGGCTTCCCCCATTTCTTACCCAAAACCCTCCTAAACCTACCTAAAATGACCTATCTAACCTACCCACCCTTCTAACTACCCCTCCACCTCAATTTATAGCTAAAAACACAAAAAATTCAAAAAATAAATCAAATTCCAAAACAATCATTAAACCTCCTACCTCATCCCGTCGCTGCCGCCGTGGTGGTATGATCGATGCCACTAGTGGTGGTCCTCCCACGGGGCCTCCTCCACCCTCTACCATCTCCTCTGCCTCATTTTCTCACCAAACTCCCTAGTGGCCTACAACTGGCTCCTCAACCTCCAATCACACTCAATCTCGCTCAACCTCACTCAACTTCTCCCCAATATCACTCTGACACCTCATGCTGCTACACTAGTCACCTAGAAGTCACTTTCACTCAATCACCTCAGAGCTCAAATTCTCACTTTGTCAAATATCACAAATGACTTTTGGTGGACTACCAATCTAGTTTTGTTGGGTTTGGCAGGCCGTCAACATCGAAAAAATTGTGCCCTAGGCCACCGATGTCAGCTGATTATCGTTGATGTTGATAGCTTATTGAGATCGACATCAGTTTTTCCACCGATGTCGGCACCTTCAACATAGTCTTTTCTTTACAAATGACCAAAATCATGCCCAAAACAACTAGCCCTCACAAAAAGAAGTCATCTTAGACTCCTCATGGGGCACATTTGAGATCACTTATATCTCAGCCTGACTCGACACATGACCTTGGAGATCACGATTATCTCCTCAAACCATGACCACTTTTGAGACAACTCTACCTTGTTTATTTTGATTGCATATGCTACCTCACGAATAGCTAGCAAATTGTCCACGACCCCCACAAGTATCAAATCGTGCTCTAGTTGATCCCCACTACTTGTGACATTTTTGTGTTTTCTAGGAGCACTTCCTGAGCCTGGGACACTTGGAACATGATGAACATTGTAGCTACAACTTTGATCATTTAACTCAATCAGCTACGACTAAAAATTTGGGGATTGGTTAATTTGATTTTAGCACTCCTCGACCTTTGACTGTGACAATTTGACTTATCTATCACGTGAAGTGATATACGTGCAATCTCAACTTTTGCAGCGTTCACACTCAAACTTCACCATATCCATCCACTATCTATCAAATCAGCACCCGATATCAGGTTACCTTCCCTCAAATCCCACTTTGAGGGGGAATACCTCATCCCACATTTGGGGCAACTTACTCCTATTTTTGTCTTGCAGTTCATCAGAACAACCAACAGGACAAAAATGACCTCATCCCATACCTGGGGCAACTTACTCCTATTTTTGTCTTGCAGTTCGTCAAGAACAACCAATAAGACAAAAAGGGGCAAATGTAGACACCAAAATAGTGTCAACCCCCCTTTAGTCCCTTTCTAACTTCAACATGCCTAACCTATACTTTATTAATTTAAAATACTTATTTTTAAATTAATCATCCCCCCTAAACATCTCACCTTGGATTCCTAGCTCTTAGACCATTTATCACCTATGACTAATCATAATTACCTAAACCCTATTTCAACTCCCCCACTAATCCTCGCACCTATTAAACCCACCATTTAGACTATTTAACAATGACAACTGAGCTTGGCAGATGGAAGAACGGGCAAAAGACTAAAAATAGCCTTTTTACCCATTCTTTATTCGTTGACGTCGGTCAACAGTCGATCGATGCCGGTGGTATCACCGACGTCAATTGCTTAAAACCAATTCTAACCTCTGCTACAACCCCAAATGCAAATTCTCTTACTCCTAGGATCTGAATTCTCTTGCTCCTCGACTCTTTGCAAGCATCAACATTCCATCATCAATCTCCAAGTTAAGAAACTCTACATTAGTCACTCTGCACCTGATTTAAACATTGCATGAGGTCTTTGGCATCAGCCATAATGAAAACAAGTCTTTTGCACTTCTGGTTCTCCACCAAGAGCTAAGTATTCTTTTGGTTTATATTTCAATATTTTTAGAGTGCATTGGTAATTAGTCCATTGGCTATTTCTTGAGCACTGTTGATAGACAACCCGACTTTCTTCCCAAAAAGGCTGAAAAGCCTTCCTCTCATTCTTATTCCCTTTCCACCCCTATCCTCTACCTGGGCCCTTTCCCAAACCATATTCATTGTCCTGCATCCCTACACAACCCTTTTGAATCTCCCATACCATCCTGTTGACCACAAACAAACCCTAAAACCCATCTAGAGCCCATTTCCCCTACCGACATTGGCAGAATAACCGACATTGGCAACATTGACCAACCGACGCCAGCAAAACTATCGACGTCGGTGACTATGGAAGACTGATTACAAGATTCAGGTACACATTATCTATTTCTCTTTCTTTAAGTCTTTCATTATTTCTTTCCATTACGTCATTCTTTTTATCAACTAGTGGATTGTCATCCCTCAAGGAAGTCTTTGCACTTCTGGGACTGAGATTTTGCTTGGCAGTCCACCATACATCTATCTAACATTTTCCTTATTTAAGTATTTCTTATCTACAGGTGTCGTCTGCCACAGCCAAAGAGGAGCTCCTTCAATCATCTGGATACGGTGCACAACTTCATCCAGGTATCATCTAACCCCTGACCATTTAACTTTAGTTTCTTTCTTCCCTCTGAATGTAAACAAGCAAAAATGAGTAGAAATAATGTCATTGACCTATTATATAGAGAGGGAAAAAAAAGTTTAGATCTAAACATTAAATTTTTTTGTTTGTACACTTATGATTACATATTTTCAGCTTTTCTATTTTGTAAAAATATATAAAGATACATTAAATAAATAATTTAGAAAAAATAGTTTTATCCAATCTATAACATGTCATTTATTCTTATATGCAATTTACAAATTTATAAAAAAAAAAAAAAAAAAAAAAAAAAATCCAAAATTGTGTTTGTGCATATGCATGTTTTTAACCTTTTCAAAAAAAAGCATTAGATACTTGTCAATTTTGCATACGTTTTATTTCACATTTGCTTCCATTTGAATATTAAAACAAATTGTTTATTTAAGACTTTTATTAAAATTAAATACCAGATTTTCATATGTATGTCCTAAATTTAAAGGTTGTATGATCATATTTACATTTTTTGTTTTTTAAATATTATCAATTTCTTTAAGAGAATATGTTAAATGAAGGATAAAATTTTTGGTAGACTATCAAAAATTATGAAAATTTATATAATATATATTCTAATATTTCCTTCTTCTATTATGAATTATATTAATATTTGAAAGATAATATTAATTAGATAACAGTTATCAAAAATATTCATATCAAATAAGGTTGAAAAATTTAGGCCCCACTCATATGTTATAAACAACTTATTCAAGTAAATGTATTTAACTGTCCCTTCATGTTAAGGTATATTTATTTTTCAATATTTTGTTCGCCAAATTTTTATGATGCTGAGATGCATTCTTACAATGCCATCTAAGGGTGATAGAAGACTATAATATCATGAGTGTGTTAACATCTAATTACCATAGAAAAAAAAAAATTAACATCGAGTTACCTTAGTTGACATTATTTTAAAGAAAAATAAAGTACTCCTATTTTTTTATTTCTTAAAAGCTTAATAGTAATAATTATGATTGCCTTCATCTAGAGAAATTTGAATAATTTTTTTACATTGAAACAATTTAAACAAGGACAAATATATTTTTGGTGAACCAATCGTGCTTAGAGACCATTCAGGACTAGTCAAACCAAGTAAGTTAGATATTGTATCAACGAATAGTTTATACATTTCATGTAACCTCATTATTAATAGGTGTGAATTGGCTCTCCTCATGGAGTGATCTAATTATGAATGGTTCTCTAAAGGCTTGAAGACCTATACTGACCTATTATATAGGATGGGTGGGATTGTCGGACTAATATTAAGAATAAAATGTTGTCCTCACATCATATGACCTATACTTTTCTTTAAAAAAATTTGCATATATATATATATATATATATATATATATATATATATATATATATATACATATATACATATATATACATATATATACTAATTATGAATGGTTCTCTAAAGGCTTGAAGACCTATACTGACCTATTATATAGGATGGGTGGGATTGTCGGACTAATATTAAGAATAAAATGTTGTCCTCACATCATATGACCTATACTTTTCTTTAAAAAAATTTGCATATATATATATATATATATATATATATATATATATATATATATATATATATACATATATATACATATATATACATATATATACATATATACATATATATATACATATATACATATATACATATATATATACATATATACATATATATATACATATATATATATATATATACATATATATACATATATACATATATATATATACATATATACATATATACATATATACATATATACATATACATATATACATATATATATATATATATATATATATACATAATACATATATATGTATATATATATATATATATATATATATATATATATATATATATAACTTTAAAAAAAAAGTTAATGGAATTACTCAACATTTTAGGCTACAATGTTGGTCCTATTATTAGGAGGGAATAATATGATGAAGGACAAAAAATAAAAAATAAATAACATTTACAAAGTTAAAAAAGAGAGGTCAGAGAAGGTAGATAGAGGATATTATTATTATTATTATTATTATTATTATTATTATTATTATTATTATTATTATTATTATTATTATTATTATTATTAATTAAAAAAACCATGTAATAGGTCTCCAATTAGCATTTAATTTATAGCCATCATCCCTATTAAGATTAAAAGGATTTTTCTCAATCTCTATAGCTTCACGAACCCATCTTCTCAAAAAGTAACATTTTTTTTATAACTTTCACTTCATTCTTGCAAATGTGATGAACAGTATTATGTGAATGCTCTATAATGGTAGATTTTTGAAACCGGTTATGAGCATGGTCAGCATAGTGCTCTTTGAGTCTCACCTGAATAGAATGACTAGATTCACTAATTTAAACTTTGCCACAACTACAAAGAATAGAATAAATTTCTTTGTGACAAATAGGATTAAAGACATCCTTAGTCTTGACCAACATGTTTTCGATTATGATGAGAGGAGAGAAAGAAACCTTAATGTTCTTTTTCCTAAGAATTTTAGTTAGAGAATCATTAGTACCTTTAATATAAGGGAGAGTAACCTTGCCAATACTCTCATCATCATGTTTAAAGTGAGGTCCAAATCTGACTCTATGGATCACATTTTTTATTTGTTTAATATTATAACCATTCTCCTTAGAGGTCAAAGATAGATGTTCAAGTTCTTGTTCAAGATGGTTTGAATCAAATATTCTCATAACACGTGTCATTAAAGTATTAATAACACCAAGATTTTGCATAGGATGATGATGGAAATTAGCATGTAAATATTTATCCATATGAATTTTCTTTATATAAACCTAGTGAGATAAGGAACCATCTTCTTTCTTGCTAATGAGAATGTCTAAAAAAGGTATTTTATTATTTTCATTGACCTCCATAGTGAATTTAATGTGATCCAATATGTTATTAAGAAACATGAGAAAACTCTCAAGACTATCCTTACCATGTGGCCAATTGGCATTAGTATCATCAACATACCACATCCACCACCTAGGTTTTAGGGGCGCACAATCAAGCACTAATTTTTCAAAATTTTCCATGCATGTATTAGCGACCATAGGTGAGAGTGGGGATCCCATAAAAATACCTTTGATATGTTCATAAATGTTACCTCTAAAGCTAAAAAAGGTATATTTTAAGCAAATTTTCACTAAAGAAGCCAATTCATAACCAACAATATTTTTAATGATGTCTATGGTATCATTCATACGGATTTTGGCAAAGAGAGAAACCACATCAAAGCTAACAAGTGTGTCTTGCCTATCAACCTTAAAATTCTTCATTTCTAAAACCAAGTGGGTAGAATATTTGATAAAAGAGTCAATGTTCCCAACAAATATCTTTAATTCTTTTGAGAGAAATGTAGCAAGGTTATAAGAAGGTGATTGAATCGTATTAACAATGGGACATAAGGGAATCCTTTCATTTGTGGATTTTTGGAAGGCCATAGATGCGAGGAAGAAGGTAGGTTTTAAGATATTTTGATATTTTGATATTTTGAGGCCTTTTGTTTGATTTTATGGTTGTTTCATCTTCAAACCTATAGTCTTTCGTAAACATTCTTGCAATTTTAAAATAAATTAGTATATTTTTATTCAAAAAATTAATTTTAAATTGTTTTAAAAATATCAAAAAAGTCATCAATTGATTTGACAAGCATGAGTAATTTGAAATTGTAGGCCTTGTCAAGACATTACAATTTCATGTAATTTTTATTTTTGTTATAACAAAACATGTTCAATCATTTTTTTGTTAAATAATATACACAATTTATTGGTCAGACACATGATCCACCAATTATAAAATTTATAACTAAAATCTATGTGAGAAAATACAAAAAATATTAATTGTAATTTTTAGTTAATGTAAAATGTTATTTGATAAATATAGTGAAATGAAAGATTCATAGTAACCTTCAGTTAATAGGAATATTTTAATTCTTGAGAATTTCATGATTTAAGTAGTGAATGGATTATTCAAAAATAATAGCTTTCATATTTAAAACAAAATATTACTATATTTTCATCATTTTTTAAAATATTCTTATTTAAATTGTTAATTTTTATATTTTAATATTTATACTTATTTTTAAATATTTTGTAATTAATTTATTATTTGATTATATTGTTAATTTTCATATTTCAATATTTATGCTCGGTTTGGTTTATCAAGGTTATAGAGGATTGGATCCTCTTGAATAGAATGTGAAATAATAAATTCAATGGTGATTATATTTAATTTTAATTTATAGTAATATTTTATTTATTTTATATTATAGATCAAATTTACTAAATATTATGTTTGGTGTAGTGGAACCAGAATCAAATGCTATTCACCGAAGAAGAGATCAAATTTGTTGGAAAAGAGATATTTATAAAAATGATGTTTGAGAAAATTGAAGCAAGAAAAAACTTAAATCACAATTCAGACACATTAGATTTAGTAATATTTTTTATCAAATAATAAATTTATTTTTTTATTGATATTTTTATTTATGAACATGAATTTATAATTAAAACTATAAATTTTTTAATACAAGTAAAATAATTTAAGAAGAGTATTATTATAAATAAAATACAATAGTTTTCATTATATACATAATTTTACTCATGTTCATTGAAAACAATTACATTATCCACATCCTTATTTATATTGGTATTAATTATGTTATTGCAAATTACATTTTAATATGTTTAGTTGGTGCCCATTACTCCTCTAGCTGAAACTTTTACTTAGAGTGCCAATCCGACTAGTTTTCAAACTCAAAATTAATCTCTTGGGTCTTATCACACATTTCACATGGTTGGCAAAATGAAAATTTCAAAAGATTCACCTATAAATACATATCAAGGTTTATTCATTTACAAATTGTTATTCACTTGGTTCTACCATAAACACTTCTATACATTGATAAAATCTTCACTACTCTACCCAAATTTTGAATCACTAACAAAAAGAAGTCATAAGATAAGTCAAGATCCCTCTACATCAAGTCAAAATATATCATTTTTAAGTACTAATTTCATATTATAGCTACATACATATAGTGAAAGAATCACATTTACACATTCTATAGGTGGGTAAATTATGTGGGTCTGATTTCCCTCCTTGGAATATTGGATATGTAAGCAAATATAAATCAACAAGGGGAAATTGAGGTCATCTCATCTCATTACACTACCTTATTTTCTTAAAGGTTTTCAAACTATCAAACTTACATAAGAGTTTAAAAACAAGAGAATATAGACAACAATTTATACATGGCCAAAACTTGAATTCCTATATCTTATATTTATCATAATTCATAGGAGAAACAAGCATTTTTTTTTTAATGCACAATCAACATGGACAAGTCTAGAGTCAATGCACCCAGGTGTACTACATTGTTGTCGACTTATAGTGGTCCTGTCCATAAATATTTTTTGCATGCCTCTCATCCATTATTTCCATATTTTTGCTTTCTCTATATTTTCCTATCAATATCTTATCATAGTCAACTAAGACAAGTTCAGAGTTAGTGGATTAGAACATAGTATATTGTCATCCATGTGCACAGACCTATCTAGATTCTATTTTAGTTCTTAATTTTGGTCTTGATTATAAATAGTAATCCTTTTTTCTAATTTTCATTTTCAAATATTTATAATAGACAACAAAGAGTAGTGTGCAAGATAAGGATTATCTCTTCCTAGTGGGTGTTTTTTTAAAAGTAGTTTTCCATATTTAGTAATTTATGAAAATCAAAATAGTTGAATATTTTAAATCATTAGCATTTTTATATTTTGAATTTTTCACCTATTATAACACATTAAAATTTTGTTAAAAATAGGGAAGAACATATTAATGAACCCAAACTATTTTTTATGGCCTTTACATTTTGATTTGGTCTTCATTTTCATTTTTTTATGTCTTTTATTTTCCTTTATTTTCATATAAATTATTTTCTAGTAGTTTTAAAACTCACAGAGACTATCATTTTGGGTAAAACAACCACCAATTTTGCCTGAACTATGGTGTGATAGGTATTGCCCAAATACTCAAGTCACTATAAAAATATGTATATGGATTTGAGTTTCGACTTAACTCATGGTATATTAGAAACACCTAAGTTTTATTTTCAGCCATAAGAAGCCTTCAACCATTCATTTATGTAGTACACTATTAATGGGTTAGGCTTAGAAAGTCACACTCAATGTACCCTTATAAATAGGATAGTGTGTCTTTGGAAATTTTTGAATCCTCTGTATTTAGTGCCTTTGTATTCATGCTCACTATTTATTATTTGGAACAATATATTTAAGAGCCTACTAATAAAAAACACCCTTGACTAGTTGCAGCCTTTGTTTCCTTTTATCTTTCGTACCTTTTTCATGACACTCAAGAAAGTTACATCCTCCTTACCTCTAAGGTGAAGTTCTAAATTAAGTGAAACTCCTTTAGATAATATTCATATTCCATTGGCCTCTTCCCAAATGGAATTTAGAGATACTTTTGATTAATATGACGTGGAAACCCTTCAAAATTATATTCACATTGAAGATTATGTTAATGATGAACATGTTAAACGATATAAATGAACTATACAAAATGGTCTAGAAACTTATTATAGATTGATCCAAAAGATATCAACAATGTTGATCATGAACAATTCAAAGAGTTATCCAATTTCCTTTAAATAATTTAATAATGTCCCCAATAAGTTGATAAATTTGTTTAATTACTCCTAACATCTAAAACTACCCATCAATATTAGATTGAATCAACCCTTGAGAAAATGGTTCTATCCTTGCATGTTAAAATTTTAAAATTAAAACAAGGTGTTTCTAATGTTACTCCCTCAATGGATACTTTTACTATGCTTTACAATCTTTTGGCACCTGCAATAACATCTTAACTATTATCATTATGTTTCATAGATAAAATGTACCACTTTATGAGGGTAATAAAAATCTTTATAAACATATTTTCTCATTCCATGCAACATGTTTTGACTATGCTCAAAATCGCAAACTACTCACTAAACTCTTTCCGAGAGGCCTAAAAACCTATGTTCTACGATGGCTCTATGATATCCATATTCAATTCATTAAAGCATTTGACCCATTGGTAGATAAATTCCTATCACATTTCTTAATCAACATTGGTGAAAATTTATCCTATGCACAAATTTCTAAGCTCAAGCAGGGGTCAAATGAGCCACCTAGCAAATATCTTCCTTGGTAAAAGACTATGCTTACAAAGATTAAAAAATCTATGTAATATAATGAATTAAAATATATTTTCACACAAATATTTCTATCTCCACTTCATGAATCAACAATGTCTCATAAATTCAAATATTTCTACAATTTATAGAATAGAGTCATATAAAGAAAATTTAATCTCTTAGGACTTAACAAGTTAAAGTATGCACCAAGTGTTCTATATACTTCCAATATCAAGTTTTAAAGAAGGCCAAATTGTAAGGTTGAATCTAACAAAATCAAAAATGAATAAAAGGTAAAATTTAATGCAATATCACAACCAACAAACAAGTTACAATTGGTAGTTCCACTAAGGAGGTAATTTACAAGGTTACCAAATTGTCTTTGTATATTATTAAAAAAGATTATTGATTGTAACATCATATCTCTACCTCCTCCATTTGAGCTTGTTTTCACCAAGCCTCAACCTAAGGGGATTTGGAAATAATGTATATTTTTACTACCATAGATGCATTGGGCATTTAATGAACAAGTGTTTTAAGTTAAGTCACATGATACAAGATCTCATAGACAATAATATTATTGAGGTAAGCACACCCATAGAAGATTTTTGAAAAAAAAATAATGACAACACAAAGTTGAAAATTTTAAATAATTTTTACATAAATTTAAAGCACTTCATGCATACAACATGCATCCTCCTCCTAGGTTATATAGACATCTAATGGATGGAATCATTGGTAAATGTATATCCACATTAACATAACATCCGACAGGTACATTTCATGACATTAAATTAATAATGGTGAATCATATAGGCATGTTATTTTTATACATGTTTACATAAAAAAATATTCATAGTGTCATGATCTACAATGGATCAAGAAAAAATGCATAACAATGACACTCCATAGTTTGGGATACAGAGATAAATATTTATAAGTTGCTTCAATAATAGTCAAATAATTTGATGACCATACACAAGACACTTTTCTCCATATAGTATTACCTTATAAGTTGGATTAGAAATAATGGATACTCCATTTATATTCTTTCCGAACACATGGGTGTTCAATTTGATACTAGGATTCCCTTTGATACAAAATATTTGAGAAATCCATCAATATATGCCTCAAATAGATACATTGTAATCAAGTGGTCAAGGTTCAAGTCATTACATATGATTATCCTCTATAATCAATGGTAACTCGATCTCCTCCCCCACCACCATGACAGTTGGTTAAATAAGCTATTCAATATTACCCTAATAATTCAATTATGGCACCTTCTCCAAAGCACATTCCAAAGATAATCAATGTGCTCATTCTAGAGCATAACTCATAATCAAATGTGACACCTATATAAAATATTTTTAAATAGTCAGTTCAAGGGCAAAATTTATACCTTACTAAGAAAAACTCTTCATATCAACGAGTCACTCAAGGTTCAAATAAAAATAAATGGTCTATAGTGAGTCCTAAGGAAATCTATTAGGCAATTCATTATGTTCCACAATTAAAACTAGCAATAATACTTTATCCAATTATACATCAGACTTCACCAAGTCTTGCACCTTCTCTAGATTCATAAGATTCTATAAGCATTAATCATAGTAGTTATGATAGGACACTTGATACATTTTATATTTTAAATACATCCACATACAATATTCCTCATATTTCTAAATTCACACTTAAACTATTTGACCCAATATTGAACTATGATCCTTCCATTGATTGGAACATAAGTTTGTTTTTCTTTGTAAAAATAAAGAAACCAATTATATAAAAAAATTAAAACAAAAATACTAGAAAATAAAAAACATATAAAAATAAAAATAAAATACACATTATTTTATATTTACATTTGTAATTTATCTTATAGATATCATATTAGTTTTCAAATACACATGCATTTCACAAGGTATATGAGTGTGATATAAACATACATTAATTATGAATTATTAGATTAGGAATCCCTTCTACTTAGGGCCCATGCCTATGTTGGGGGCATCTAATTTACACGTTACACTATCACATGTTATATCTTTCTATGATCTCAAATGCAATATTGAGCTACATATCTTATAAGTGTCTAAATAATCACTCATATTTTACATTGTGTTATTTAGATATGATAATGTTATATATTATGGCATTGATACATATATGGATAGAATAGACTAGTTTTCACTTGTTTTATGCTCTTTAAATGTTGTTTAGCTCCTTGCATAGTACTTATATATTATTTTTTATTTATGTGTGTCTCTTGGCCCTTGTGTGAAAATTTATTAAACATATTTATGAGGTATTTATTAATATGGGTTACATTTGAACATGTCCACTGGTTGTGGCCCTTAACCATATGTGTGAAATATTTATTTATATGACATTTGAATATGTCCCTTGTATTTGGTCCTTGGCCTTATTGTATAACATTGTGTGACCTTGAGTGACATTGCATGTTGTGTTTGTGTGTTTTTAGATCTTAATTAGTGCATCTTCGATACACATCATACAATTTTATAGATGGTTGTCTTAATGTCTAATCCATTTCTAAATCTATATAGACAAACAATTTTATGTCTTGTGTTCAATATGTTACATGATTGAGATGATAATGACATTTCTATGATGACATATTATTCACATTTTGACATAATGATTCACACCACATGCCCAATGATCAAGATGCATGAGATAAAACTAAGTTATGGCTATGCAAAGTGAATGCATAGTGTACTATTTAGACGAAACAAAACAAAACACATTCAATGGATTAGAAGCCTTCACTTGCATGAAATGCAACATCTATTCATTATCAAAGAATAGGGAAAATAATATAGATTACAATGCCTACAATATGTGTGTACAAAGTAGAAGTGTAGGGTAAGATCTCTATGTTACAACTACATTTTATAATGGTATGGATATTTCTATATGTATAATTTTTGAGGATATGCAAATGTTGCATAGATATACAAATAATACAATATCAATAATAACTATTATTTGGTTACCAAATAATATACATGTGGAATGTTTATCTTGTCATATGTGGTAATTGGCAATAGTTTGAAAAATCAATATCTAGGTTGTTAACCATTAAAACTCAAATATGAGATCTCTTTTTGGAAGCAACAATAGTTAGATCACTTGGTACATGTATCCAGAGTTGATGTGTCTATGATTGGATGCTAGTTAGGCATGTGGAATTATGAGGCATGCAAGGACATTAATGTTGGTGGTGTGTTAGGATTTTGTTGTGAACGACACAGGAGTGAGAGACACATGAGAAATCTAGTGAACTATAGTTGTAAAATGGGTGTGCATGCTATGGAGTGTAACTTCCATGTGTAAAAAACTACAAATTATAGTGTAAAACTACAAAATATGTAGTACACAGTGACGAGTGCAAGTGGTTAGTGCATAGAATTTAAAAAGATGGCACAAAACTTAGGTGTTTGGCTTAGAGTGAACTTTAGGAAAGGAGAGAAAAAATTTGGGTGAGATATGTATGATCTATGTAGTAGAACGAATGAGGAGTAAGCTTAATTGTGTAGTACATGTACATGGATCATTTTCCCTTTATTAAAGATAAATTATATCCATTATGTTTGTGCATAGTTGGGGGAACTACACCTAAAGTTTATATAAAGAGTACCACTTAGATTGATCAATGTATTTACCAACCTTAACTACTTTGAAATTTTGATTTGCGGCATGGTGTGTGTATGTGTCTATCACTTCGATAAGTTTTTCCTTCTCTATGGGGTACAAGTGTTCCAGATCCAAATCATAAGGATGTTATGTCATTGCTGACTCAACAAGTAGTGGAGTGTAAGGCTTGAGGAGATCCATGTTAAATATTGGGTATATGTTAAAGTACTATAGTACATCAATAATGAAGGTGTTATCACTGAAGGTGCATAAAATGGTGAATAAACCATAATGCAGAAGCTTGATATTATGGTGTGTACTTTTGAAGTACTCCTTTTGAAGTTACAACCAAACCTTATTTCTAAATCAAAAAGTATGAGGTGTACAATGTGCATCATGGCACTCTTTGTATTTGTCTTAGGTTCAAGATAAAATATACTAAACCTATCGGTAAATAGATTGGATGTGATGTAGAAACTTCTTGGTTTTGTCTACTTCTTATTCCTATGTACATGACTTAGTGCCTGATAGGACATAGTAGGATATGTCTCGATGTGTCGAAGGGTAAAATCCAAGATATGTCTAGAATGGATTGTGGCTAGTAGAGCTATGGAGATCTGTATACACCCTAAATTGGTCAAGCAACCACAAATATCATGTCTTTTCATGGTCCTTTCATAGGAGACTCTGATTGGGGAATATGATCCTTTTTCACTTTAGCCATGTCTTTGTTTTACTTATTTTGGTCTTTTTTATTGCTCTTATCACCTCTCTATTATCTCAATCAACTGACTTATATCTCTAAGAACCCCCAAACTTGGTTTGTGTCAGTCTTAGCCTATTATTTAGAGTTCTGGATAATAGAATTATGTAGGACTATAATGCCTGATGCTCATATCCCTTTTGATACTATTATCCAACAATAATTTTTTCTTACTTAATGGGTCCTAAACCCTTCTTAACCCTTCCCTTAAGTTTTATTTATATTTTTGATGTTGGATAATGTGAATAAAGATCCCAAATTCAAAATAAAGAGTCTCCTATATAAATGGCTTCACAAGGAATTTTATATCTAGCACTTACTACTTTGGCACATTACATAATTAAAAATCAGTCAATAGTATAACTAAACATTCTACATCACACAGATTTGCATGCTTTATCAAGGAAGGGCCTAGGTGAAGTTCATTCTTGCATCTCTTGTGTGCATTGATTATTCATGTTCCCTAAGGGAGAACTACATTTGATTTGAGACCCTATCTTTAGGCTTAATGTAGCAATGATCAAAATAATAGGGGTTCTAGATCATGTGATCATTCTTCCCCTAACCCAGTTTTTCCACCTTTTAATTTTGATGCATTTGTTGTTTGCATGTGTGCAGGTGGGTACAGGGTTTGGAGATTGAAATGGACCTATAGTGATCTTTATTAACTTATAGCCTCTAAAATTTTTTACACACACTCACATTGAGGTAGTGAATAAAACCCAAAAATCTTAGATCTCTAGGATAATAGTGGTTGAGGTGGACTATAGTGTTGGTGCCACTCCTCTCTACTTTTGGTGCTCCTATCCAATAAAATAATGAAGGCCAAATCTAGATTCCTAATAGTGTCCCAGTCCTATACCTTAATTACCAACTCCTGAATCATTTATTTTAACCCATTATTAGATAAGTTTATTTCTCTTCCACATATAAATTACTTGATAAAAATCTATATTTTTCCCCTTACTCCAAACCCCTTATTATCTAGGAACTAAACACCAGTTTTCCAAAAATAATAAAACATTTGGTGAACCCGACTTGCTTCAAACAAATATAAAACCTTAGGTACCTTTAGGGTTTTTCCTTCATATTTTGTGCAAAAATTTAATTTCAAAATTTTGATTTTTGTGTAAATTTTTATGGATTTATTCTATTCAAAATTATTTTTATTATTTAAATTATTGGCATGATTTTAAAAAATTCTAAACCTTGGCTCAAAACCTTAGATTTACAAACTAGGGCCTCAAACCCCAAGCTTTCCTTCCTTGCAAATTTTAGAAAAATATTTTAGAATTTTTGCAAATTATGTACTCTATCAAAAATAATTTCAAATTTTCAATATTAGTAGTTTTCTTGTGAAAAGAATTAATTTCAAATTTTTGATTTTTGTATAATTTTTTGTGCATTTATACGATTCAAAACAATTTTTAGAATTTAAATTATTGCATAATTTTCAAAAATTCTAAAACCCTAGCTCAAAACCCTAGATTCTGAAACTAGGTCCTCAAACCTCAAGTTTTCCTCCCTTACAATTTTTAGAAAAATAGTTTGACATTTTTGCAAATTGTTTGGATTTTCAAAAGTAATTTCAAAATCTCCATGTTAGTAGTTATTTTTTCATTTATTTGCTTGATAACACTTTTATATACTCTCTTTGGTGAAATAAATAAAATGGCCACTAAGGCACTTCTTCCCTCTCATTCTATAGATCAATTTCTAAATTTTTTTCATAATTGTGATAATGAATGGACAAATTTGAAATTTTTCACATTAGCTAAAAATGTGGAAAATTATTTTATTTGCAATGAATATAATTATTCTTGTTGAAATGAAGAATATGATGATATACATGATAGTAATAGTGAAGCACAGATAGATGCATCTTCTTCTCTCAAACCTATATTTTTTATTCCTTCTTCTAAAGAAAATAATTTTGATAAATTGGAAAGATACTTCTCACCTCATTCTCCTATGCACAATGCACCAAATCAACAAATTAGTCATGCACTTCCAAGTGAATCTCTAGTTAGTGATAATTTTATATCATGTGAACCTAATCTCTCTCTCTCTCTCTCTCTCTCTCTCTCTCTCTCTCTCTCTCTCTCTCTCTCTCTCTCTCTCTCTCTCTCTCTCTCTCTCTCTCTCTCTCTCTCTCTCTCTCTCTCTCTCTCTCTCTCTCGCTACTTCTATGTTCAAATTACAATAATATAAATGAAATAGAATCAAATTACCAATGCATATTTCAAATGATACATCTCATGTTCTTAACTCTACTTTATCAAAAGAAGATCTAAATGATAACTCCCTTTCTCTTAATTCTCATGAAAATAATGCATGTACTCCATCCATAGATAGCATATATGCACATAATATTTCAATTTCCAATTATAATTTATTGCACGTTTGAAAGGAATTAAACTATTCTCTTACACCTCTCCCTAGAAATTATAGAAGTGATAATGAGTATGATAGTGAACATGCAAATGACTATGAAAATGAGAGTGATTATGAACAATATTTCAATTATAATAATGCATGGAACAATGATGATTATTATACACATAGTGAAGAATAACATGCATCTCATGCTTCTAACTCTTCTCTCATTTTTCCTCTCAAACATAATGGCATTTTTACTTATATGAATGATTCTATTTTAAATAATGCACATGTTAATGCTAATAGCACATATTCTACTCAATTAGAATGTGATTCAATAAAACATAAAGATACCAATGAATCTCCCAAGCTACCCCTCACTATAGTAGAACCCAATTCTCACTCTTCACATAAAGAGAATGGTAGCCCACATGCCTCTAGTAAGGTCCAAGTTACCATTACTCCCAAGGTTCAAGTGAGCACACCCCCTCTTTATGATCCAATTGCTAAATGTAACATTCCCATGGCTAAAATTAACAATCAAATTCAATGATTAAAATGAACCACTTCAAGATACTAATGTACCATCCCATGAGATTATCTCTTTGATGCATGCAGTTGGTGAATTACAACACCAAGTACATCTCCTTACCTTAGAAAACAAGGCTTATAGTCTTGGATGGATGCCAATGATTTACATGGTAATATCCTTTCGAAGACATTCATAAAATATTCATTTCCTAAGCATTTCTAGATACCATCATTCCCTCACTTTGATGGAACTGGGGATCCATTTTTACACCTTCAAGCCTTTCAAAAGGCTTTGTCATCTCATGCGAGTCCTTTGTTTCTACTAAAATTATTCTAGCAGACATTAGGGGGGAAGTACAAAATTGGTTCTTTCATATACTCCCCATTTGATCCTTGCACACATATGATGACTTAGATGAGGCATTTCTCAAACATTACATATCAAACATAGGCCCTCATGTTACATATGAGAAACTTGCAACTTTACATCATAATACTTCAGAGCCATTAAGTGATTATATCTTATGATTCAAGAATCACATGTTAATATTGATATAAAAACCAATATATTTAGAGATTAAATATATCTTTATTAAGGGGCTTCACCAACCTCTACTCGAACATCTACTATATCAGACAGTTTTCTTTCAGTCATATATGTTATATAGTTTTAGTTTTGAAAACTGGGATTGATTAAGGCAGATTCAGTTCATCATATTACTCTAGATTCCATAGTAGATCTATAGCTCTTATAATCCAACATCCACTTTGTCCTAAAAAAGATAGGAGATCACAACCAAAAAATCAACTAGTTAAGAAAAAAGAGCCAATTTTCAGAGTACAACCTACATTATACACTACAAAGAACAATAGTAAGGCACCACTATAGTTTGATTCAGATCAGGATAGCCCATGTGTCATATTATCATCACTACTAGATAAGAGGTTAATCACATTGCTTCTATTCATCAACAAGATCCACATCTCTTATAGAAACAACCTCATTGACCCTTTTGTAATTATCATCATATCCATGGAGATAGAGATAATGATTGTTATGGAATTAGAGATTGCATTAATAGATGTGTTGATAATAGTATCATATCATTCACATAGGGGCACTAATATCTCCTCCTTCATGGAACCCTAGACCTCATTCATCCATGACTAAGTCATCCCAAGGCATTCTTTTATAGAAATCATCAATCACTCATAGTGTAATTAATGTGGTTCCTAGGATAGAGCCTCATAAGAGATATCCTATTCCACTTATTCAGAAGGTTTGGAAACTTGTACAATGAGAACAACTACATATAACACTATAGTCTAAGGAGTACATAGTGCAGATCCATATACATATTTAGCAGAGTCATAAACACATCATCAGAGTACTCATGAGAAATATCCACTACAGCCAATTTTTTGGGGTCTTATCTCATCCAAAAATCCACTACAGTTAATATTAAATGAACCCAAATTATAGAGTATTACTCATGAGAAATATTCACTACGACTATATTTTATGGCTCCTATCTCATGTAGAAATCCACTATGGTTGAGATTAAATGAGCCCTCATAATAGGTTTCAACTCTAGCTTGGTTTATGGCTTAGTCATACACATCACATCAGAGGCCATAGGCTATATAATTATGGATAGATTATCCTTCTTCATAGCACACAGTTCTAGTTGCACATCCAATAAAGTTACATTTTATAGAATCTCCATGTAGAGCTATAGTTAGTACATATCAGACAATATTAGATACATAGCATATTCTTACATAGCATGAGTAGTATGGGCACTTATTTAGTTGGCCATCAAGGTTTAGATAGTGATACAACATAGAGTGATATGACATACATTCATACCAACATCAGTTCATAGCTTCACTTAGCAGGGCAATGATGGAGCCAAAGGTCTAGCTAGCCTTTGTATTCTTGAGCCACTCTTAGGGAAGTAATATGCACAATGTGTTATCTTACATCCCCATATACTAATAACTAACATTCCTAATTCCCAATAACTATTCGTATCCAAAACTAGCCTATCAAAATCCATATCTCACTAGCTCACTTTATCCAATAAATTTTTAAATATCAAACTAGCTCACTTTATCCAAACAATTTACTAGTTATAAAACCAATAAATTTTTATTACATATGATCATAATTCAAAATAAAAATCCTAGCATCACAATTACCAACAAAACAATCAAATTACATATCCTAAGTACCATTTTACCAAACATATACAACTTTAAACATCAACACTAGATCAACTATTCCTAATAAACCAAATTGCAATAAAAATACCTATCTATTCCACAATCCATAACACAACATGCTTGAATCAAAATCAACTCAGTATCCATATATATATATATATATATATATAACAATGTTTTCAAAACATATATAATTAATCATAAATGGGCATCATGCCCTCACTTTCAATCTCACTCTCTCCTCTTGTGTTAGTCCCATAGTCTAACTTAGCACTCGATGACCCCACACCTCCTCGAGCTCTCAAATGCCTCTTACACCATCTCTCTCACTCTAATAATCAACCATGATCCTCATGCAATTCCACATACTACTTTTTGATATCATCTTCTCACCAATCCATAGTTAGGTGGAGTCATCTTATGCCTATCTAGCTCAACCCTCAACTCATCTCTCTCTCCTACTACCTTAACATATGCAACCATCGCTATAATAGCTCTATCAAACAAATTATTATAAACATCATATATAAATATCACTCGCTCTATCAAACCCTCCTCCACTGCATCATCAAGAACATGTTTTGTAAGCACATAGAGTGTAGACTCAATGATAGTCTCCTAGTACTCATCATCTCCACCTCCTGCCCTAATAGGTGTTTCATCCTGAGCACCTCCCACTCCACCTAAACATAAAATTACAACACTATGTTAGCCATATGATTTCAAAAAAAGTGAAAATGAGCATAAAATTGTATATAATTCAAATATAATTAATGGTTACCTCCCATCATCTGGATCAAAGTAGGATCCTCATACGCAAGGGCATCCCTTCTACCAACAAGATATAATGGAGCTCACTGATGCCTAGCCCACCATTTTAAATATGCATTTTTGCAACCAACATAATCTACATCAAAAATATATATAACTACATCCTAAAAATCCAAAGCTAATGGTGCTAACTCAGTCACAATAGGCCTACCACAGGCTCCCACTCTCGTTGGTGCTCATACACTCCTCACCTACACCCATGCTACTAGGGGTACATCCTGTGGTACCCCAACCTATCTAGTCATGCACTCATAATGAAATCACTCATACACTCTAGCCTCATGATCATGTAACCAACAACTAACCCTCATATACTATAACTACACTTCATCCTCGAGCCACCAAGGGAATCCTCTATAGGGCCTCCATATGATATCTTGAGCCACCAATCGGTCTAAAACTTATCAATAGTGATCTATCCTAAGAGACCAAATAACAAACATACTCATCCACCACTCTCTAAATGGCTTTGGAGGTGCCCACCTCTCCCTCAATAATCTTATTGGTTACACAACCGCTATGTGCTCATAAGCCTAATAATGTAATAAAGTAGTCTCACTCACACCACCACTGAATACCTCCTCAGTAAACTGGTAAAGATCCCTATATAAGTGGCCAACCATAGTCCCACCCCATGAGAACACATTACCATATACCTCTACACTACGTACAATCCTATGTATCCTATATGTAATCAACACCCCACTCTCATCCACTATAAAAATGAAGCCAACAACATAGCCAATCACTTCCACAAATGTGGAACACTAAATTGTACAATAACTAACAATAATACATTGATATCATTGACTCTTCTATGTATGATTGAAGTCACCCCAATAAAATACAAGCATGAATGATCAATAGCATCAACATCCATGTCATCCTTTAGTGTCACACATCATCCACTAACTGGCAAATGCCAAATATGATACACATCCTCCAGGGTAATAGTAATCTCTCTAGTAGGAAGCTAAAAAGTACATGTGTTTGCATTCCACCTCTCACATAAGGTAGTAATCAAATACCTATCCCATTACATAGTGCCTAGGTCACACATATGACCTAGCCTTGTCCTATCCATCACAATTCTCTCATCAATTGACAAAGGTAACAATCTTAGTGTCTCCATCACCTAGCCTCTACAGAACTCACTCATCCATACCTGACCCTAAAAAATAGCATATATGTCAGTCAACCATGCCAAGGAAAATAACTAAGCTACACAACAACATGAAACAAATCAAAATCCTAGAAAACTAGCCCTACTGGACAAAAATGTTGTAGGACACTAGCATTGGATAACAATGCCAAAACTTAGACAACAACACTAAACACTAGATAAGAGCACTGACTCTTGGATAGGAGTGCTGGAACTAGTCAAAAAAATTCTAAAATACTTCAAACAAATCAAAAACATCAAAAATAGGTTTCAAATAGGGAAAAAATCACACATTTCAGTTACTTACCAAGGTAACCTCCCCACCAACCTCAACTTGGGCTAGTAACTACTCAAATCGAGTCATAATAGGTGTTCATCTCCTCAGCATATCTCCTACTCTAGAGCTCCAAAATCTCAACCTAGTCAACATGTAAATGAATCAAGAAACAATCCAATTTTTATATATGAAACAACTTTCTAATTCAAAGCAAAATACCATTTTTCCCATAACTAGAACTTGTAGCTCAATTTTATAAACCATTTTATTTTATGGAATCGTGACCATGATACCTTTGACATCATATAAGCCTTACTCTCTTACTACCCCATTTGCCTACTATGACACACATATCTATATACCTCTCTTATACCCAAACATGCAACTTGGTCCTAACCAATAAAATACTCATTCAACTATCAAAAAACTCAACCTAATCAATCAATTAAACTTTTAATCTCCTCACAACAAGCCAACCTTGTTTCTACTTATGCCAGTAGTTGTCACTTTTGGCTCAACCTCCTCTATCATAGATCACATCCCTCTCCCCAAAAGGGGGCATCATTCCTTCTATTCCTATTCTTATACTTATCCAGCATGTCTATCCACTCTCATAGATAGATACACCATAGTTCATACACCTCTAGTACTCAAATTATCAAATTCAGCTCAGACTAGTCAAGACATATAATGATTCAGATTACATGGGTCACTTAACATTACTCAAGACATTCAAAGGGATACACCTTCAAATTATAGATATACCATGACTCTTACACATCCAATAGTCAAATTATTAGATTCAACTCAAATCATTAAAGATATATAGTGATTCAAATTACTTGGGTCACTCAATATTACTCAAGTCATTTAGAGGAACATACCTTCAATTTATAGATACATAGATTAGTCAGATATATAGTAGTTCAAATTATATGGATTCATAGTGACTTCTATATAAATTTAGACCAAATAGCATATTATAGGCATAGTGTAGATCATATTATTTTGATCTCTATTTTTGCACATGGGATATTGCATGAAAACTCATATCACATGTGGTAACACAAATTTCTAGATTATATAGAGCATCACTCACATACCAAATTTGGGGGCATGGCATAGATGTTTATGTTCTTTATCATCCAAGATTATATAGATTTAATGGCAAAACATGCCATTTATTTGTACACATTGACCAGAGTTTAATATTTCACCCAATTATACCCAACTTATCACTAGGTTGGACCATATGATCATCTATAGTAGTTGGTCCATAGCATTACCCAGACCCAAACTACACAAGTTTTTGTGAGATAGAGGGAAGACATTGGTTTTGGACCTCTAAGCACTTCTTAGTTCTAGTTTATATTACTTAGAGTGGAGGCATGACATATTTTTCCCTTCATAGTATATATATTCTATGCACACATTCTTGATTACATGAGTTTATGTGGGACAAAAGGTACACATTACATAGGGGCAATCAGTATCAACATTTCTCATTTTCAATCAGTATCAACATAGGGGCAATAATTTCCCTCCTTCTCCATGATTACATAGATTCCATATTTAGATTTAGTATAAGGGGCATTCATTTTAGGGATTCCTTCTTTCTCCAAGTATTATTTAGCTCTCCATCCACTTCCCTGGCCAGGAAGTGAGTTGGACCCTTTTTCAGCACACTTATCTTCATGTAGGTAGGTTCAAGTATGTAATTTTTTTCTTTATTTTACTCTAGTACTTCATTTCATTACATCACTAAAATAAAATGGGGGAAACATATACACCCTAAATTGGTCAAGAAATCACACATATCATGTCTTTTCATAGTCCTTTCACAAGAGACTTTGACTAGAGAATATGAGCCTTATTCACATTATCCATGTCTTTGCTTTACTTATTTTGGTCTTGTTTATTGCTCTTTTCACCTCTCTGTTATCTAAATCAATTGACCTATATCTATAGGAACCCCTAGACTTGGTCTGTGTCAATCCCAGCCCATTTTTCTAAGTCCTAGATAATAGAATTCTATAGGACTCTAGCACCTAACACTCCTATCTTTTTTGACAATATTGTCCAATGGTTATTTTTTCTTGCTTAATAAGTCTTAAACCCTTATTAGACCCTCCTTTAGGTTTGATTTATATTTTTGATGTCAACTAATGTGAATAAAGATCCCAAATACAAAATGAAGAGTCTCCTAAATAAAGGACTTGATAAGGCATTTTATATCTAACACTTACTACTTTGGCACATTACATAATTAAAAATCAATCAATATTGTAGATCAACATTTCATATCACACATAGATTTATGTGCTTCATCAAGGAAGGCCCTAGATGAAGTTCATTCTTGCATCTATTGTGCATGTTGATTATGCATGTTCCCTAAGGGAGAACTACATTTGATCTAAGACCTTAGCTTTAGGGTTAATATAGGTAATGATCAAGATAGTAGGGTTTTTATATCATGTGATCATTCTTCCCCTGACCTAGTTTTTCCCCCTTTTGCTTTTGATGCATTTTTTGTTTGCATGTGTGTAGTTACGTATAGGGTTTGGAGATTGAAATAGACCTATAGTGAGCTATATTGACTTCCAACCTCCAAAATTTTGTACACAGGCTCACACTAAGGTAATGAACAAAACCCAAAAAGCTTAGATCTCTAGGATAACAATGACAAAGATATAATATAATTCCAATTCCACTCCAATCTACTTTTAGTGCTCCTATCTAATCAAAAAACAAAGGCCAGATCTAGATTCATAATAGTGTCTCAGTCCTACACCTCAATTCCCATCTCTTTAATCATTCATTTCAGCCCATTTTTAGATAGGTTTCTCTTCCTCATATAAATTACTTTATAAAAATCTATATTTTACCCTATTAAACTAGATTTTTTCCCTTACTCCAGATCCCTTATTATTTAGGAACTAAACACTAGTTTCCCAAAAATAATAAAATAAGATCCATATTTTGGGCATGATAGATATAAAATAGACTGTCATACCAAGTGTGATCATGTGCATGGTAATACATTCATATAAGATGAATAAGGGTGATATTGGCCACTTCAGTTTACCCATCTATCTAAATATGAAAATATGTCAATTGATCTAGTTACATACCTATCAAATCCCATAATGCTTGCTAAAATGGCTCATAAATCATATATCAAGGTTGAATAAGATGGATGTTGGTATCCCAAAATAAACCCAAAAATGGTTGAATAATTCTTATATAATTCCAAATAAATCAATGTCTTTCTTACATGTAACCATGATATCCATCTTAGAGAACTAATCCACTACAACAAACACAACATCATATTGTTGCCTCATGGTGGGTATCCTAGTCATGAAATACATGTTGATAGATTCCCATAGCCTGGATGGAACTGATAGAGGTTTGTAAAGTCTTAGTTTCGTAGTCATGAGCTTGACAATGAAATAAGGGATGAAATAATTGATGTCGTGTTCCACATATATGTGCATGTGTGTCCAATATAAGTGTGAATGCAATATATATAGATTCTTTATCATACTAAAATATCCCAAGGCCTCAGGTGTTAAGATTATTAGACTCCCTCAAGGTGAAGAGATAAGCTTGATCTCTCCCTAATCAATGAGATATTGTATCAAGTTACTAACTTCATCATTCTCCTAAATTAATATGTGATACATGAGGATATTGGGAAGAGGGGATCTTAGAAAAAAATAAATGTGACATTTTAATGTATAGTGTGTTGGAAGGCCTTCAGGATCTACAAAGACTTCACTTTTCTATTCCAATAACTTATTGAGTTATTTTTGATGTGATGATGTGCAAGCATTGTGCATTACCATGGTGTGAATCAATTTTTAATGTGTAGGTTTATTAGGGTGGACCATGAGTAACACATACTTCTACATGTGAGATATGAACTTATGACACTGTTTGGCTAACACCAAGGTGAATTTGGTTGAGGGCACTAGTTTAAAGACTATAAAAAAGTTATCTTGTGTGTGGATAACCTATTTTTATAGCTTGCCTTGATATGTAGCTTCCTAATGAAATAGATACAGTCTTCTTAGTAAAATGTCATAGACCTCTAGAGGCATGGTGCTGCATGTGACATTGTCCTCCATTATCCTGACTTGTATTGGAAAGTGGATTATCATCATACCTATATGTCTTTACCTTGAAGAAACCACCCAAGAAAATAATTGTTTGGGTGTACAGTAGTGTCAATACCAAGGTACTACATGGTGGATTACATAATGATGTTCTTTTGATGCCACTATCAATGATGAGGTAGAGAGGTTGACCCTTCACCTAGAATTGAGTGTGGAAGAGACATTCATGTTCTTTAGATAACTCAATCATAGTGGTGATAGTTCTTGAATAATAGGCATCTAGATCAGTTTTGTCTATCGATGTGGGTTGTGATGTAGATTATATGAGTATGTTTTCTTGTGTGAATCATTTAGAATCATTACAGGTAGAAGAGCAATGGCAATGGCACCACTTGTCACTAAACTTATTAATGTCTTTATTTAAATTAAAAGGTGCTAGAGCCTTTGAGTGTTACATAGTCTTTAGAGGCTATATGCTCTTGCATGAAAGGTGTTATTTTGGCATATAAGGTTATTATGTGTATTTGTGTGATGGGGACTTGTGCACTACATTAGATGAATAGGTGGCATGTTTCTTAATCTTTTCCTTGGCTTTGAGGTTAGTGGTGTTGCAATATGCTTGTCCCAATGTGTCATAATTAAATAACTCCATCTTTGTGAAAAGATAAGGTAATAATCCACTAATGTAATTCAACACCCAATGGGGTTCACTCAAGTTCTCTTACTGGTGAGTAGAGAATCCATGTAAAATGTTTGTGTACTCTTCCATAAACTAATATTTGCTCTAGCGTAGTTGTTGGAACTTGATTTATTAATGTTCAAAGTGGCATAAAGGGTAGTATTCATCCTTTAGTGCATCAAAATAAGTCTTCCAAGATCTAATTGGAACACACTCTTGCACATGCTTCCCACTGAAGCTCTCCCACTATTAAATAACCAAAATGGACATATTCAACACTACAAAGGTGTTCTTATTGGCATTGGTAAAAAAATTTATTATGAAGTATTCCTCAAGTTGTCTAATCTAGGAATCCAATGATTTGGCATCAATTTTACCTTTGAATATAGGGATGTCAATATTGACTTGAACTTTGATGTGAGTTTGTTGTTGAAATCATTATGGAACATGTTGTTGAGATGAAGCAGAGGATGTTAGGTTGATATGTATCATTAACTCACATAAATGGACAAAAAATTTAGTGTGTTATGCCTCTATAATATTGGCAGTAAGAATTCATATTTTTAGGGTTACTTCAGGTTGATTTACATCATCAGTCATCTTGATTTTACTATGACATTCTGATGGAGTCTTAGAAATAGAATCAACTAGCAAACCTTCTCTCTCTCATTGTGTTCATTTGGTTATAGGCATAGGAAATGGAATAGAGTGGATCTTTGATACCAATTCTTCATAGATCATTTACCACACACTTTATACCAGTTGATTCTTGCCATGAGGCCCAGGACCAAGGTGCATGGAGGATAGCTGAGCTATGACTATGTAGAGTGAATGCATAGTAAAGTAATCAGATAGAACAAAACACATTCAATGGAGTAGAATACTTTACTTACAGGAAATAAAACTTATATTTATTAGCAAGGAATAGCTAAAATACTATAGATTATAAATTATATTGTACACGTGTACAAAGCAGAAGCACATGGCAAGCTTTATGTGTTACAACTTTGTGTTATAATGGCTTTAATATATCTATATGTCTAACTATTGAGGAGATATGAATGATACATATCTATACAAAGAATATAAGATCAATAATAACTATTATTTGATTACCAATGAATATATTTGTGACATGTTGATCTTGTTAGCTGTGGTAGTTGACAATGGTTAAAACAATCAATGTTTAGGATGTCAACCATTTGATTTCAAATCTAGAATCTAATTTTGGTGGTTATTGTAGTTGGATCACTTGGTGCATGTGGATGATAGCTAGGCACATGTAATTGTAAGGCACACAAGGGCATTGAATTTGTTAGTGTGCATAAAGTTATGTTATGAACAATGTAAGAGTGAGAGACATGTGACCAATGTAATTCATTATAGTCATTGAATGGGCTTGATAATTAGCATGGGATTGGGTGTTGTATGTCTCATAAGACATGGTGAGATGGCACATAAGTAGTGCATTACATGGGATAAATTGGTGTGCATGCTATGGTGGATAATTTTTAGGTGGTGAGACTAAGAGACATAACATAGAGCTATAGAATATGTAGTGTGTAGTGAGGTGTGCATAGTGTTCAATGCACATAAGTTGATGAGACGGATTCAAAATTATGCATTTAGAATATTAAAAACTTTAGGAAAGGAGTGCACAAGTTTGGGTGTGAGGTGCATGATTTACATAGTATATAAAATGATGAGTAAGCTCAGCTACATAATGGGCATGATCAAATCACATGATTCTATATGATTACATATTTTTCACGTGATATAGTAAACTCTTCTTTTGAGATGAGTGACTTTTAGGTTACATCCCTCATCTCAAAATGGGGTGCATAACAATGGAATTTTATTAGAGATTCAAATGTCCATGAACACATTTGGGATAGATTATAGTTTCAAAAATACAAAATATAAGTTTTTCAATGATCCAAAAATATACAATTGGATTCTATAACAGAGTACATGTTTTCAAATATTCAAAGAAATTCAAGAATAAAACATATAATAGATATTGACACATTTATATGGATTGTAGGGTCATATGACATGCATATGCACTCACTTTTCAAAGACTCAAAAAAAAAAATTATACACTCTTTAAGGCATATGGAAAAAAATTAAAAGATCAAAGTTACATGTTAAAACCAATTACCATTGTGTGTATAGAGGCATATCATTTTATATCAATGGAACATATTCAAATAAGGCATGAAACTCATTCATGATTAAGCTTGTTGAAAGATGAAAATTCAAAGTTTCAAAGAGAATATATATAAATTTAAATATTAAATATCTAATTTCAAAGGAAAAATATTTTATTTCAGTTCAAATTCATGATAAATGCAATTATGATGGGGGAGTTAATTGTATTCATTCACTTTTTATCATGAAAAATATAGAATCTAGATCCATATGCAACGGTGTGTTTCAATTAATACAAGTGAAGAATGTTTGAGTCTCGTGACACTTAGAAATATTGGTATTACTATAGTGAACACATTATCTGGTTTCATCTTCTATGCAACTGATGTATGTTTAAATCTAGTGTCACTCAATGGTTTTGGCATCACTTATTTTTAACCCATCATGGTTCCACATTTTTGGATTAGTATATTAGGTACTATTCCCCTTTATATAGGATTGGAATAAAGCATATTTTCGACTCAAGGGCTTGATTAATTATTCAAAATTGAGACTATATTAGTCTTAGTTAACCAATAGGTAAAAATATCTAATGGAGCAAATATTTTGTTATAAGTTACAAGGAAATTTTATTTCACCTACATACAAGTATACTCCTCCCTTGCTCTTTTTTCAAAATTCAAAGTTTAGTTTTTGTTTTTTTTTAATTTCAAAAATAAAAAAATATTACTTCATGAGTTGTTGTAGGGTATGTTAAAATGAGTGTCCTACACAATTGAATTACCTTAAGATAAATTATGTTTTACATACTTGGCTTCAAAATTTTATCCTTTACTATAGAAATTTCATTATTAGAATAAATGAGGGAAATTATAGACACATAAATTTGGTCATAGGTACTTGAAAATTATAATTCTTAACACATTCTTGACCACATGACTTGTACTCAAATACATAACTCTTATTTCCCATGTGTACATGACATTTATCTATATGCAGGCTTGACCCTTTGTTTGTTTTCATCACCACAGATGATTTTTAATGTTAAATTTTTATGGCATCTAAAATCACATTCAAACTATCTCCAACAAAGGAATACTGTCCCTAACCCTTCTTGAGCTATTTGTTTTAAGTGAACAGGATCATAGTGTTCCCTTGTCTAGTTAGGTCAGCCATGTCACACACCAATAATAACTAGTTTCTAAATCATAAATCAATATTTTGGGTCTTCTTCCATTGTTCAGTTAGTTGGATGAATGCAAATTTCAAAACATTTTCCTATAAATACATGTCAAGATTCATTCATTTCATTTACTTTCTATTCCCTTGGTTAAAGTATATGGACTTCTACACACTTGGAAAATATACCCTATTCTACCCAAATTCTAAATCACTCATAAAGAGTAATCATAAACCAAGTCAAGAGCCATCTAAAGCAAGTCAAGAGCTATGATTTTCAATTACCAAATCCATATTATATCTATATACATATAGTCAAAGGAGCACAATTGCACATTCTATCTTGGTGGGATAAATATATGGGCTTGATTTCCCTCCTTTGAGTATTGGATACATGGGTAAAAATTTATTTTAAAGGGGTTGATTGATGTCCTCTCAGCCCATAACCCCCCCACTTTTCTTGCATTTTGTCAAGCTATCATAGTGCCACAAGGGTTTCAAAAATAAGATAAGAAAAAAATTATTCTTACACAGTCAAAACATTAATTGTGATATTTTATTTATCATCATTCATAAGCATAATAGGTGCAATAGTTAGATTTTACACATAGTCAACTAGGACAAATCCATAATCAATGCACTTTGGTGCACTATGCTATTGTCCAAAAAAAAATTGCCTCTACCTCTGATATGTCATTTTAAAATTATTAATTTCTCTATTTTTTATATCAATACCTTGTCATAGTCAACTAAGAAAATATTGTAGTTATAGGATTGGAATGCATTGCACTACCATTCACTTATAGCGGACATGTCTAAATTATGTTTATGTTCTTGATTATAGTCCTAAGCCTGTATAGTCATCCCTTCTTCTAAGTTTCTCTATCAAATAGTAAAAATAGTCAATAGATATCAATGTGCAAGATAATTATATATCTTCTTAGTGTTTTTTTAAAGAAAATAGATTTCCATATTTAGCCATTTATAAAAATTAGAATATTTTAATATTACACATATTTAGTATTTTAATGTTTCTATTTTTATACCAATTAGAACACATTAAAATTTTATTTTTATTTATCAAAATTAGACCAAAACACCTATTATATTATTGTGTTAATAGAAATAATCTCTAAATATAATTAAGAGTGAGTGAGCTCCATTTAGGAAACATATTACTCCATGAATTGAGTGCTTGTCAATTTTTTTAAAAAATGAAATGTGTTAAATTATTTATAATTATATATCAAATTAAAAGGAAGTGATGTGGTCATAATTATTCAATAGAGGCATCTCCAACTCATTACCTTGCCTCATGTAGGAATATAATTATTACCTTGCTTATGTGGATGACTACTTCCTTGTAATTCTAAATTACCACACCCCTTATAAACAAATTAACATGGAAAAAGAGGATGAAATGATCATTAATAAGGAAGTAGAATCATATATAGACATGGAAGTAAGGAGTGATAGTTTGGTTAAAGAATATAATATGAGAAATATAGAGTTTAAAGGTGATGACATAGGTATATCCTTTGTATAATTTATAGATAGGGAAATCAAGAACCCAAAAATGCAAGTATGGTTGAATATGACATGGACAGTGTAGAGTAAGTTTAATGGGAATTATGATATTGATCTAGGAAACTAAATGCGATAAATAATGGTATGACCCAATAAAATATTTAGGAAGGAGGAATGTGTTTAAAGTGGCTTAGTTTGTCGATAGGTCTAATATTTTTTAAATTCATCTAGCTAGTTCTTCCAACACCAGGATCCTATGGCACTATAAAACTAACTAATTGCATTCAAAAATGCATCTTCCAATCATAATAAAAATATGTTGAATGGAATTAGGGCCATCTTCCAAGGTAAGAAAGAGTTGGAAATGGTTTTAGGAGTTAATTTATAAGTAGAAATGATAGTAGTGATTTAAGAATGTTGTATTGAGATTCCTAATGAAGAGGAAGGTACTCATCCAGGTGGTTGTCTTTCTACCTCCAATCATTCTTTGCCAGATTAGAAGGAATTATTAGTTTTATATTAGAATATATGATACATAAATATATATATATATATATATATATATATATATATATATATATATATATAGGGGTGGTAAGGGCCTATGTAATTTTTTGAAGCCACCACAAAGTCCTATTTCGAAGTACTTCTTATTCACATCACTTTTACTATATATTGACCATGACTCATTATATTTATGTTTGTGTGTGGATGTGTTATTTTATAATCAATACTCATTTGAAGAATTTATATGATTTTATTTATTAATTATATAAATGTATTTGTTTTCACCCAAAGTAGAACAAATTAACTAGTTATATGAAGGGTTTACATTGATAAGATCTCTAGTATGCACATTGTACATGAAAAATTTGGATTGTATGGATTTTATATTTTTGAGTGGATTTAATATTATAGACTCACAATATATATGCTCTGATTTATGTGATAAATGAATAGGCTATATGATAATGATCACACACTATGATAGGAAGTCACTCATTTATTGAAATCTAATTTCTACACTTGTATGAGTATGACCATAAAATAGTTTCTTTTATGCAGTGTGATTCTTCTTCTTATTCTTCTTCCTGGAATTGAGATCTTATTTTTTGTGAATATGTTGATGGAAAAGATGGTGATTGAAACCAAATAATAATGGAGATGTATTATTTAGAATCAAATACATGGATTTATCATATTAATGTTAGTGATGAAATTCATAAGAGCATTTGGCCTGTGGGTTCAGGTGTTTACTCCAAGGGGAAATTCTATTTTTTAAACATGGTTATCGATGTATATGTCTTATAATTCAATGCTATCAACTAATTCCATATGTACTAGATAATAATTCCATTGATGGATATAGACATTTATAATGAGAATGTAGTGTTCTTTTCTATACACAACAATTTTATTGAATCTCTATGGACTTGGAAATTAATAGTGGAAAATGGAAGAGTAGTGTTGGTTAACAAGTTTCTTACCTCTATATGGATGTTATAGAAAGAAAGGGAATAAGATGGATTAAAAAAATAGGTGGATCAAATTCCATATAGATTTGCCACACCCAACTTACAATTTTTTAGTAAATAACAATGGTCAGATTTTGGTGGTTGGAATAAATATTTCCATATACAGTGAAATGGAACAAGATTGAAAACAATTGAAATTTATTAGATTGAGTTTGACTATAATTCTAATTTTTAATATGAAGATTTACAATCAATTAAAACATTTTCATTTGAATACAATAATAAATGGTGGCCTTATTAATTCTTTTGTATCCAATATTCCAAGGATAATGAAACTCACATAAGAAGATTTTATGTCATAATTAACATAGAATTATATATTTTGTTAGGAAAGGAATTTTTACTATGTGGTATTCTTAAATTCTTTATTGGGAGATTCCTTCAAATTTTATATGATTTTAAATTTTTAATGCCATATTTATACCTCAACACTAATATTGAAAAAGTATAATGTAAAATGAAGATTGAGGTTATTTTAAAAAATTTAATTAGATGTATTTTTTTCCACATGCATTTAAATGGTATGTTTTATATGTTAATTTGATTGGTCTTATCTGAATGTTGGGTTTTCAGTCTTTATTTTGTTCAAAAACCTATTAATTTATCCTCAATAAAGGCTTGCAATGGTTACACTAGAATAAAAATTTAGAATTCATTTATCAGATATCATTTGAAATATTTATAAATATTTTTCAAAGAGGTCATAATACAATTCAATATTAACAAAACTAAGATTTTGATATTTATTGTAAATGACAAGATAATCCATGGACACTGTTAATTTAAAAGTATTCAAATAAGAGAGAGATTCACCAATAAAGGCATACTTTATTAAAAATGTGTAATATACAATATATGTGTGAAACCAATAATGGTTGCACTAGAACATGGATATCTAACAGACCACATGTTCACTAGTTGAGGAGATGACTCCAAGATCCATTACTTTCCACAATAATTCCAAAGATTTGCAAATATTGTCACATTTATAACTTTAATTTATAAGCATGAGAGTAATTCCATTTTTCCATATTGGATTGAAGTTCAAATTTGTATTTAAGAAGTGCATTCGATGTTTGGCCATTTTCATTTGATGCTTTATTCTCCAATTTAGATAATGGATTAAGTGTTCTTATATTGACATTTTTAGTTCATTCACTTTATCTTATTTTATTTAAGATTATATAGTTTTTTGAAGTAAATGGAAGTTTATTTATATTAATTTGAGTTTAATGGATAAATAATATGTTCTATGCCAAGTAATTTTAACCAAGATTCCTAATTCTTTGTTTATTGATCGGAGTTGGTTTGGCCATCTAATCAATATTCTTAGTTATTTATTTATTGATTTGTTTGACAAGTCCTTTTTTTAAATAGTAGGTGGAAATATTTTGATTATTTTTAGTTCTTCTAAGCTAACCTCATTTACTTAGGTTTTTTTACTGAGCTTAACCAACACACATAAACTCAGGTGCATGTTGGCATGGCTATGGAACCTACCTCCCATTGGAAAAGTCTTGCTAACCAGATTGGGATAACCATGGATCATTTAACCCACCCTAATCTCTAACCTAACCCAATACAAGTTATCTCAGACCTTTAACCATAATATATATGGCTAACCATGATTTTAAAAGGAAAACACTAAATGGAACCACTAAAACATTTAACCGCCACTCAATCAAACTATAAAATGAATTTAGACCATCAACTATCAATTTTGTCCATGATAACATGAGAATTGATTACACATAAAGTTTCATGATTTATAATGTTATCATAACTTTGATATTCAAAATGCTTATGAGTCATGGTTGATCGATCGATGGTTAAACAATAGCTACATTGTGTGTTGGTGACCCATGAAAGGCATCTCATGAAACATACAAGACCATATCACACTATAATTTTGAAGGACCATATGCACTTAGATTCATTTAGTATCCACTCAAGGGAATATAAGGATAAATATTGATCTCACAGTGAAAGGATGAAGGTAAATCTAACCACTTACCTCAAAAATGCACTACTTACCTCATAAATGTAGTGCCACTATAAATGCATGTAGGTTTTAAAACACAAACTCATTAATCCATGTGCCTTTGAAAATATTCAGGTTTCCTTTAACTATTCTTCCATAGTTGAAAAGGTGACATTTTTTTTCCTTATATTGACATATGCTTACTTGTATGTGTATATGCCCTAAAATCAAGCCAAAACAAAACATGGTATGCAATTGAAACTAGTAATTCAAAGATTATTGCCATAGTATTGGATTTATAAAACCATAGAATGAAAATAGATACATAATTAAACCAAAAATAAATAGCCTTAATAAAATATAACTATAAAGACCATGACACATTGAATGCATAGAAAATGCAAAGGTTTATTAGATGATGTGATTTGTTTAATAAAATGACTGAATGAATTAGTTGAACATGTTGCCCCTAGCAATACATAAAGGGGTTTCCCTACCCTACTTATTCATAAAGGATATGAATAAAAGTTTAAAGAGAACCAATAAACCAAAATCTAGATATTTAAATGAGAAATCACATCAATTAAAAGTTGTTATCTTGTAGTGATGTAGAAGCATAATAAGAGGCAAAAAATAAAGAATGTTGTTTGTTGTTGTTTTACTAAATTTGGGTAAGTAAGGTTTTAATTTCCTAAATAGTAAAGGGGTCTAGATTAAGGGGAAAATTAGTAAATAATTGTGCCTTAATTAACTTACTAATTTAATTAATTTAAAAGTGCTTAATTTATTTCTAAAAATAACAAACAAGGGGATATAGAGTTAAACTTAGTTGATTCTAACTGAGATGGAGGAGATAGAGGCTACAAATTGATGATCTAGCTTGGCAAACTATCAAAAATAGGATATAAAAGTCTATTTTCTACCTAGATAAGAGTGATATAAATGGGACACCTATAGGTCTAGCACTATAGTCCAAGTTTTGACATTGTAGTCCTTAGTGTCTAAGCTTTCTAGGTGTCCTATTTATAGCGCTCTTATCCAGGTAGAAAATATACTTCTATATCCTATTTCTGATAGTTTGCCCAGCTAGATCAGCAATTTGTAGCCTCTATCTCCTCCATCTCAGTGTCCAAGTTTTGACATTGTAGTCCTTAGTGTCTAAGCTTTTTAGGTTCTATTCATCTACTCCAAGAGACCCTGTGCCTAAAATATTGAGTCGTGGTTGTTCACAAATCTCTGTATGTAAATGATTTTTTATTCAAGGATCCTAGTTCTTTTTCTTGCTTGATAGGTGATTTTGAATCTAACTAGAAATAGGGGTTAGTGTGTAATATACACTAAATGTGCAATCATACCCCCTATGTGGGCATGCTGCCTACATACCAATACTCTGAAGAGGGATCAAGGACAATGTAGTTCTCCCAATTTGAATGTGTATTATGAAATATTATGTATGTAATGCAAGTGTATGTAAATTTGGGAAAGATTGATATGACTCATGACTGGTGCAGGAGCTTGAATAGGCTACAAATAATAGTTGTTAGTTATTTGTAGAGAATAGGAAGATTAGCTTGAGTGTGCTTTAGTATATTTCTAGCTTATGCCTTTGAATGATTGCCAGCCCTTTTAAATGACCTTTTAATGGGATTTTATAAGGAAACTAGTGATCCTAGGTTAGATTAAATCATATTAACCCAACAAGGGAAAAGATAAAGATTCAAAAAATATGATCATTTGAGGCTATTGTGGACTAGGACAATAATGCTAGAAAGTGGACACCTTGGGTCCCAGTGTTGTAGTCCAATTTATGGCACTATTGTCTAGGGGAAGGGACCCTAGGTGATATATCTATGCCTACGAGAGCATTCTAGGACAATAGGGGATTCATCTAGAAGGCTTCAAATGATTGGGGAATAGTGAAAACATGCCTAAGTGGGATATACAAATGAGTAGGAGAGACCTATGGTTTGGTTGTCACAAGTCATGCTCAAGTTGTATAAATTGCATTTTAGTATGACTAAATTTTCCCCACCTTTATTATTATTATGCATCAAATAAAAATACTAGGATACATGAAAAAATAGAGAAGTGTACCTAAACTTACTATGAGGCCAAGCCTAAGAAGCTATGTGATGTTGGATTGTGCATAGTGAGAGCACATTTTACTGTGTGAATCTGCAAACAAGGAAAGTGAAAGTAGATTATTTCTTACTAGATATACTATATCTAAAATAATAATGTATAAATATAGGTAAAGAGAGAGGAAAGAAGAGAAAATAATGAATACACCTCACTAGGTATGTGAACCAATACAAAACCTATTATGTTGATGGGTTATGCTAAGTGATGTTGGATGTATGTTAAACCAAGAGTTATATTGATGAATGAGTTGAGTGCTCAATCCCCTAGAAGTTGGCTCAAGAATGAAAATACAAGCCCTTTGGATCCATCATTGCCAACTATGTGAAGTCAACAAATCATGCATGTGATAATAAATGTCTAGACCATGTGTCTAATCCCTCTAAATAGATGGTTCAAGAATACAAAGGCTAGCTACTCCTTTGGCTCTATTGTTACCCTGTGATGTGAATCTAAATGAGAAAAATACTAGTGTAGATGAATGCCGTATGAGATGGCTCATGGAGCCCTTGCATGTGTTATGATCTAACAATATTGGCATGGATAGCCAAATATAAATTGGAAACTAGGCCATTGTTGGCCACTTTGAAAGATGGAGACTAGATTTATATATAAACCCCTCCTAAAACTATAATCAAGGGTTAGGAAGCCACTCAAGAACTCAGGTACATGGGAAGCAAACTTGTATGAAATATTAATTGAAAGTGATGCCAACACCTATAGATGGAGTAAGTCACACAACTACTATGAATGTGTAATAAAATTCAATAAACTCAAAAATAGAGAAGACCCATGTGCTGTGCACATTGCCCCCAATAACCAGTGTCTAAGACATAGATGTTGAACTGAAAGTTGTATCAACTACCATGTCTAAATTAAAAATGGAAAGCCTCATGCCATGCATGATGACCCCTATATATATATATATATATATATTATCTAAGTGAAATAAGTGCTAAAAATTGTTCATTTCTAGACTGAACTATACTAGAAAAACTGTGACTAAACTCACCTCTCTACTTCATTCTTGAAAAACTAAATATTTTGCTATTTGGACACCAAAACTGAAAACTAGACACTTTGGTGTTCAGTGTTGTAGTCCCATTTTTGGTGCTATTTTCGAAAGCCAAAAATAATGACCAATATATATTCTCTACTATTTTCCTAGTCTAGTTTCCCTATGTTGAGTTCTAGAATCTAGACTATACTATTCTAAAACTACTTTTTCAATCCTTAGGAGATCTGATCTCTATGACAAAACCCTTGTTTGTTACCCCCTCTTCTAAGGGTAGGAATGAATACCCTGTAATGATTTCCCTAAGAAGAAGAATTCATATAAGTGTGTTAATCTATGAAAACATTTGATATATCATTGATATACATTATCTCAATGTATATCAAAAGTTGTAGAGAGAGATTGTTAGATCTACAAGGGTATACCTAGATAGATATAACAATGTAATAGCATGTGCATAAGAGTAAACTAGAATTCAAAATGTTATTTTTTAATTGTTATTGGCATGGAGGGATGGAGCATGATGTCTATCATGGCATCGAAGATGAAAGGTAAATGCATGATTAGAATCATGGAATTGCACACAAAGACAATAAATCAAGCAACAAGCATACAAATCAAGAAGCAAAAAACATATAAGGGTGGCTAAGGGGCCAAATAAGCACACAAGGCATACAATTCATGTTCAAATGTCACATACACACAATGGGAAAAATCAAATATTGGTACAAGGGACACAAGTACCAGAAGGGCACACACAAAGGACATTGGCAAGTGTCCAAAGGCACACACATATAGACAGAAATAAATGACATTGGCAAATGTCCTAAAACACAAGAAAGAAGTAACTAGGAACTAGAAAATGAAAACATATCTAGCTATTCAAAGTAAAGAGTGGAAGCATACAAAGTACTAGAAATGTAAACATGCATCTAACTATGGAAAGCAAGAAGAAAGAGTATACAAGATATGTAATACAAGACCAATGTATATGTTATGAAATACAGAAGTGTGATATATGTTAATGGATGTCGATATAATATCTGTGTAAGCAAGTAAGGAACATACTATAACAATATGTATAAAGTATGTAGTTTAAGAATGACATAACTTGAATGGTGTAGTCATGTAGATTATTCCCCCAGTAGGTAGATATATCAAAATGTAGCTATAATGTAGAAGTAGGATGCCCCCTCGATGGGTGCAGTAAATCAATCAAGGATCTAGATATAATGCACACACTCAAAGAAGATCAAGTGAAGCATGATAATATAGATAAATTGACAAACAATAGCATAAAATAGCATAAAGTAAGTCTAGCATAGTGATTATCAATGTAAAACATAAATGATGTATACAATTTGAAGTGTTTTTGTATTTTTGAATGTTATATTATTTTTTTATTTTGAAATATTTGAGATATGTACAATCAAGTAGAGGAAACTATGTATAATCAATGTGGGAAAGAAAATTATATACAAACATCACATCATAATATAAGAGACTAGGCTAGGGGTGGGAAGGGATCCCAAGATGGAGACTGTTGGGGATAAAAATGGAGGAAAGAATTTAGGTTGTCATCAAATGCATCAAGAGCATCATCATAAGTATCATCATATGTTATAAGCATTGTGTTCATATTTTCATCAAGTCAAAGATGAACTTAGAGTTTCTCTGGTTTTGAAGATGTTGCTTTTGCTCTTAGTTGTTTAGTCCTATTGGTAAGTGATTTTATTAGAAGTGGTACTAGTGGTGTTAGTGGGCTATGATCTAAATAATGCCTCAATATTGTAGTTTATTTAATCACTATTATAAATTTGTACATGAGTCGGTATCATGGTTGGTGATCCTATGAAAAAGGTAAAATGGGTTGCCTTTATTTTGTGATAATCTATTGATAGATCTATGTCGTATTATAGGAAGCTTGATTAACTTATGATCAAGTAACATCTATAGTAAAAAATTTGGTTGATGTTGTGTACTAACTGCCTAGATTTGAATGACTATATTTTTATTCATATAAACAACCATGTTAACTGTATGTACCTAATTATCTATTTGTGGTCATGAATATGGAGTATATCTTGAGAATATGTTGTGAGATGATAAGAGTGATGTAGGATGCTTAATAAGTGCTCTATAATCATTTTGATATTCTCTTAGGACAATTGGTGTAAATTTCAATCCACATAGATAATTATATGTGAGTGTGGGTGTTTTATCATCATCATCTGAAGTAGCTTGGGAATTTGTATCAACATCATGTATGTAAGGTAACTCTAAATTTAACACAAGGGGTAACTATGAAATATGAGTCTTGGTAACTATAGTAGGAGTAGATGGTGATGTTGTGAGAGTATCTATATCAACTTGAGGGGCTATATCTATGTGAGCAACTAGCACTAATGGAATTACTATTGGTGATGGCATAAGTTTAATAGGTGTAGTTATTGTGACTACTAGAGTGACTAGAGCTATTATAACTGGTTGAGCATATGGAACTAGAGATATATCTAAAATGGGAGGAATTTGAACTATGTTGGTCTATCCCACCTCATATGTATATATTTTATCAAGAGGAATATGGTGAAGTGGTGATTGCATGATAAGAGAAGGTGTCCCATCTAGTGAAATAGTCAAAGATGACTCTATAAATTGGTAATATCTAAATGTTTGATTATCTATTGGACATGTGTAGAGATATCCATCATGAACAAACTTGACACATCGATGTAGATTAGAAGGAATGGCTTGCATAGTATGTATCCATGGTTTTCCAAATAAATTGTTATAATGGAGAGGACTAAGCATAACTTGAAACTAGACAGTAAGGGTTTTGGGCCCTACCATGATATCCAAAGCAATGGTGCCCAATTTTTGTCATGGTATGTCATCAAACCCCTTAATAGTCTTATATGAATTTTACATAGATGCCATATCTACACCCATAGCATGTAATAATGTTATATTCCATATATTTATCATGGTACCACTATCAACTAGAACTCTCTTTATTGCACTAGTTTTGATTTGAATTTGTATGAATAGTGGTAAATTTTTATCACTAACTTCTTGAGATGGTGTGTCCTCTTTATTAAAATAAATGACATATTTAATAATTTGTAGTGTGTTGACCACTAATGCAAAATAGTAAGGCTTAGAGTTAGCTAACATGGAAGTCTGAGTGAGTGCATGATAAATAATGTCCTTAAACACATTAGATTTTTAGAGCGATTCTAACATTGAAATTTTTTGCTAGAGTATTACGTAACTGATCCATAATATCATATGCCTTATTTAAATCTATTTGTGTAAGGGGACTGTGTTAGGGATGGGATGGGATAGGTGGGTTGCGGGGTTCTTTGGTGGGCAGAGGAGGGATAATGGCACGTTGAGTAACATCTCTAACCTTCTTTTCCATTATCCATATAGGAATTAGTAGTGTGTGTAGGAGGAGAGCATAGATAATTGATAGGTCAAGGAGGTGGGATAATGACATGTCGAGTAATAGCTCTAACTACATTATCCACTATCCATATAGCATTAGTCATGTGTGTGGGAGGAGAGCATAGATAATAGATAGGGTGATGAGGTGGAGGGATGAAAGGTGCTAGTTAGGATCTCTAGCGATGGGTAGTGACCTATGGGATGGTAAAATCAACCATGAAATAGTAGTCAACATGGAAGATGGGTTCCAAGGGAGGTGGGATAAGAGGTGTCTTAATATATGCAAAGATAGTTTGTTGGATATCATTCCATACTATAAAAAGTAAACATGCAAAGCAAAGAATGAAACTTTTTACTAACATATGATAGATTTCATCATTCATGTACATGATAGGGCCCATTATGGTTTTTTTATTATTTAAAAGAAATTTAATAAGCATGTGTAAATAAGTGAGTATCATTTTTTTAATTTATCTATGGGTGTAAGGTGATACCTCAAGTAGCTATAGGACCTAGTGTATGCAACTAGAGATTTTTTAGAAATATTATTTGCAAAAAACTATAAACTTTTGAATTTGAAATTACTTTTTTGAGCTAAGTATGCATGATAAAATTTATAAAATTATGAGAAATTAATTTCTTGAATAGGACCTAGTAGATGCAACTAGGGTTTTGAGACAAATAAATTTTCTAAAATCACTATGAATTTTTGAAATTTGAAGTGATTTTTTGGTTTTAATATTCAATCAAAATTTGCAAAAAATAAGTGGAATATTACTTAAAAATTATTGGGATTTAGTTGATGCAACTAGGGATTTGAAATGAATTTTTTCAAAATTAATGTAATAATTTAAAAAATTTGCTATAAATTTGTATAATTGAGCTTGAAAATTTGAGGAAAAATCTGAACATATATCTAAAATTAACAATATATTTTTCCTAGTGGTTTGAGAGTGTTTGTATGCAAATAAGACCTAATATGTGCAAACTAGGATTTAAGTGAATTATTGAAAATATTTCAATTAATTTGTAGTTTTTTATTTTTAAATTTAAGATAAATCAAAAAATATTGCAAAAAAATTATAAATAATTAGCCCTAGGGTTTCTAGGGTTTTTGTGAAAAAATTCAAAGTAAGTTGGGTTCACCAAATGTTTTATTGAATTTGGGAAACTATAGGGTTTAATTTCTTAAATAGTAAAGGGGTTTGGATTAAGGAGAAAATTAGTAAATAAATTTGCCTTAATTAACCTATTGATTTATTAAATATATAAGTGCTTAATTGATTTATAAAAATAGAAAACAAGGGGATAGAGAGTAAAACTTAACTAATTCTAAGCTAAGACACAGGAGACAAAGGCTATAAATTGCTAATCTAGCTGGATAGACTATCAAAAACAAGATCTAGAAGTCTATTTTATACCTAGATATGAGCATTAGAAATGGGACACCTATAGGTCCAATGTTTTAGTCTAAGTTTTGGTACTGTAGTTCTTAGTGTCTAAGCTTTCTAGGTTCTATTCATCTACTCTAGGAGACCTTGTGCCTAAAATATCAAGTCTTAGTTGTTCATGAATCTCTGTATGCAATTGATTTTGTCTTTAAGGATCCTAGTTCCTCTTCATGCTTTATAGGTGATCTTGAATCTAATTGGAAAAAAGGGGTTAGTGTTGAATATGCACTGTATGTATGATCACACCCCGTGCATGGGCACGCTGCTTACTTACCAATACTCTGAAGAGGGATCAAGGCCAATATAGTTATCCAAATTTAAATGTGTATTATGAAATATTTTGTATGAAATACAAGTGTATGTGAATTTTGTAAAGCTTGAGATGAATCATGACTGCTGCAAGAGCTTGGATAGGTTGTAAATAATAGTGGTTGGCTATATGCAGAGAATAGGAAGATTTACTTGAGTGTGCTTTAGTATATTTCTAGCTTGTGCTTTTGAATGATTGCCAACCCTTCTAAATGACCTTTGAATGGGATTTTATAGGGAAACTAGTGATCCTAGGTTAGATGAACTTGCATTAGGTTGATAAATAAAAAGATAAGGATTTGAGAAAATCTGACCATTTGAGGCTATTGTGGACTTGGACAACAGCATTGGAAAGTGAACACCTTGGGTCTTAGCATTGTAGTCCAAATTATGGTGCTATTGTCTAGGGAAAAAGGGACCCTAAGGGATAGATCTATGCCTGGGAGAGGAGTTTGGAACAACAAGGGATAAATATAGAAGGCTTTAGATGACTAGGAAATAGTGAAAACATGCCTAAGTGGGATGTGTAAGTGAGTAGGAGAGACCTATGGTTTGGCTATCACAATTCATGCTCAAGTTGTATAAATTGAATTTTAGTATGACTATAGCTTTTAAATAATTTTATAAATGATGATACAAAAGGTTTCCACCATATACACAAAAAATTGAAACACCTTGCATAAGAACACTAGGAAAATAATGAGAATGTCAAATGTTTGTTATTTCCTATAATTGTAAACACTGCGCATTACAAGATACACAATATATTCAATGATTACGTGTAAGATGATTGTTATTTCCTATAATGGTAAACACTATGGATTATAGGACATAATAAATTCAATGGTTACAACTTCATGTGAGGTGGGCTTTTGGAGTTTGTCCACATCATTGAGGGTTAAAATAAATTAAACTTGTAGGTCACTATGCAAGTAATGACTTGTTTTTATTTGTAAAAACTATAACCTCCAGGTGTTCTTACAATTTATTTCCATAAATCAACACCATATAATACATAAACTTAGAATATACAAAATAGATGAAAAGGACTATAATTGTTGTAGTAATCTACACTTATATGACTATTTCATTTATGAATGTTGTTTAAATTATGTGTTTCTTTATTCCTTTCTCTATTAGAGGGGAATCCAAGCAATAAATCATACATGTTACTTACACTCAGTGCATTTCAATGTATTCATGACCTCTTTATTGATTTGTTTGTGGGTTTTGCACACAACATTCAATGTTGTAAACCATAATATTGAAAAACATGTATGAACATTGTTGTATGTTGGAAAAAAATTAGAACATTGACTATTGCAGGTTACAATGGATGATCCAAAAGGAAAAAAATATACAAGAGATATGTGTAGAGGTGGAAAGAATGGCATGCAATTTTATCTATTACCCTCTATGGTCTTTTTTTTAGTTCACATATTCTTTTTTGAAGCTAATCAGTTACTACATTGATCAATTTAGGAAAAATATATTAGCATCCACTCCTCATTACAAACACACCCCCTATTTGTCCTTTATGATGGACAAGTTAGAGATGAAAATAAGGTTTTAAATAGTGCTTCCATAATTTGGGCTACATTTGATACCATGTCAATACAACCACTCTATGGCCACCAATTTTTAGTAATACAAAATCTATGGGCGTTTGAGTGTTTTCCCTATCAGATGCAAATGCATGGAATATCAATGTGGATGAGGAGACATCACATGTACTTCCCATGATTCTCATAGTTTTGGCCTAAAAAATATAATAGACTTTTCATATTTGTATTGTATTCATTATATTCTAACATTTCGTCCATGTTTTAATTTATTATGTCATGTTTGATATTATAATAGGACATGGTGGAGTGGATCTATGGTAGGGAGGGTTATCATCACTATCCATATGTTATAGTCTTTGAATATTTATGACAACCCTTGATTGTACTCAGTCTTTATTGTTTTTTCATTTTTTTAGATACTTCATGTTGCATTGAAATAATAGTATACAATTAAACTAATTTTGACACTCCTAGTTTCTTATGTTTTTTGCAATGTTTTTTATTTAGAGTGGAAAAAGAGGAGCCATGGTAATGAAGTTAAAAATTACCCATATAATTAATTCATCCACTCAAATATTATTAGTGGGTATACTTATTTTTTCCTTCATCGTACCCTTACATCTCCGTTCCTTTGGACATGTATAGATTGACTTACATATGTTATGCATTATAATAGAAATAGGTGGATTCCGATGAGGTTGGTTATGAGGTTGATGATGATGTCATCAATTATGATGATATTAATTGGCTTCTAATTGAATCATAATTTTATTCATAGTAGGTGAACCAAAACATGTAAGAACATTTTATTGTCTTTGGGGACCTTTTCATTACATTATTCATTTATGCTTTTATTCTAAGATAGGTTCTTTGGTGTTTCATAGTCTTTCATAGAATACATGATTGTAGACATGGGTATAGGAAAAAAGGATGTGCATTATTACTTTTTGTGTCCATGCAACACATTTCATGGTGATGACAATCATCCATTTTGGTCACTGGAAAGACTTAACACTCATCGGCTTTAGATTCATTATCGATATCTAGTTCTAAAGAGGCCCCTAGGGTATCTTGATAGTGGTAAATTAAAACTAAGGGATAAATCAATAAGTAAAAGACAAACAAAGTGCAATCCAATAGTAAAACTATTAAAAAACCATATCCTTATCAATAGAGACAATATGGAAAGATCATGGATGGCAAGGGAGAATTTCTCCATTATGGGTGATTTCAGTGAGATAGCCTTGAAGTCTATCAATGACATGATGGTTACATATGATTCCATCAAAAACTAAGAATGGATAAGGGAAGCTTACATATGATAGAGAAACTATAGTTGACAAGTGGAATGAGAAAGCAAATCGGCAGGATGAGGTTAATATGCAAGAAAATGTGGATGCTAGGTAAGATGTAATTTGTTGATCACTTTCCATGAATTTAAACTTAGGTTCATTTACAATTTTTCAAAATTGTCTTGAATACTTTTTGGACAATCACCACCTGTAATGCAAATATATGGCCTAGAGATAGGTTTCACCAATGATGATCATGTTCTTTTGAGAGAGTTCTTACAATGGAAAGGTAAAAGGACCTATCATTAAAACCCCAAAAAATTTATCACAAGAAGATGCTTTGTGTAAGTAGACTCAATGACTATATCCAAAAAAAGACTATACTTATAATTTCCACCAATGTTGATCTAATATTCCTTGTTGATCATGTGTAGAGGAAGCCTAAAAATGAAGGAGGAATCCCTAGGGTGGATGTTCTATTGAGTGATGAAGCTCAAAATAAGTAGGATGATATCATAGTTAGTGGATCTTACACACCCTTTTATTCATTGATTTTTTGTTTCATTAAACCCAATCATTACATATTTTGATTATATATTTTTTATAATTTAATGCAAGAATTGGATGGACATAGTGCAATTCCATCCAAAACATCATTGGTCTATTCTTTGAGGTATGTTCTTCACATTTTATTAAGCAAGCCAATGAGTTTATTCTTCACCTTGTTATCTTATTCCTGATATCCACCAAAGTTTATAACAACAATACATTTAAATGTAGGAGTTTTAAAGGGAGGTGACATATGCATATACTTTCATTTAATGTAAGTTGACTTCCTTTTATACCTCATTTAAACCATGTTTCATGTTCATTCCATGAACATGGATGTTTCTACTACCCTGGACATGATTATTTATATATACATATTCATGTGATATGCATGACGTGTATGACATGCAATTAAACTTATTATTTAGACATGAGATTTCAATATAGTTATTTTGTTCATGGATTTTTTTGGAAAATAAATGTTCCATCAATGACTCATTTTAGTATTGCATTGTTGGTTATTATTAATTTTAGGTATTTTTTGCATGACAATGCATGGTTAATTGTTGTGTTGATGTTCACATTTTATTATGTGATCATGTTTATATGTATTTCATATTGGTAAGTTATGTTTCATGTTCATGTATACCTAATTTTTGAATTGAATTTTATAGACTTTATTGTTCAAGTCTACATGTTTGCATTAACTCAATGTATAATGTGAATTAACCACGGTGGGATGAAATGCAGCAAATCAATTTTATAAAGAGTTCTACCTCATCCCAACACTTTTGTCATTTCATTTATTTATTTATTTATGAATCATGAATAACCCTCCACCAAATGATTGATGACTATGGTTTGAGTAAGATTAAGATAAATCTTGAGGAATGAAACTCTTCAAATGATCATGACACATGTGATGAGGGTAAACTTTCCTACATTTCTATCCTGGTTATTTTTATTCGTATTATTTTTTTCCATATTTACATGTGTGCATTTCATGTGGGATATTTAGGATCCATCTACTAAGATATGTATCGAAATAATGGAGTACATATGTTTGGTCTATTTCATTTGGTCCACTAAAAACTTCCTGGTAATAGGCTATTCAGTAAAGGTATATGAGACTTTCTAATATAAGTAATGGTATACAAATGTTTCATCTACTATGTTTGATCCTCCATCTTTGATTTATGATAAAATCTACACATATATACCTATCAAATAAGGACCCAATAACAAATATCAAATTAAATATAAACAAAGCATGTGATCACTTGGGCTAGAATTTCTTATTGCAAATACCATTTTCCTAAACCTGATCACATGTTTTTTAATCTCTATTAGAATAGCATGTTTAAATTACCTCATTTTATATGATGGTGAATGGGGTTAAGAAATATTTTTTCATGGTTGATAGAGGATAGGAAGGGCCATTCATGTATATTTTTTTAGCCTTAGAAAGTGTTAAGCAAATAATCAATGACACCCTCATGCAATTCCTTTTGAATGGAATATGAGACACAATAACAACCCTATTAATTAAATGGATACAACTTTTGAGAACCAAAAAATAGAGGATGTTTTAGTATAATATATATTTATAATATGATTATGTTGCTTGCAAGCCATAAACCTGCTCTGTTTTAACTAAGAGTAGTCCCTAGCATTATGAGCAATTATGAAACATTCAATGTTTTAAGAATGTTCATGGACTAAAAAGTATATGTCATGATTTTATGTTTATCTATATATAATTTTACTATTGGATTAGCCATGTATTTTGACTAAATCTCCATTTTGACAAAGTTGTCTGTATTTGTAGAGCTTCCAGTGTTACATCCTAATTCTCACACCTAAATTGATTTGCATATGTATCCATAGATTAATATTAAAGTTAATTTGTTTTTTTTTTTTACTTTTTAACTAAATCGTAAGTCATATATTGCTATGGGATAGATGTGTGTTACTTAGATTTCATAATTTTATTATGATGAGGTGGTTAATTATGAGATCTTTACATAATGATTATGTTACTTATTATTGTATTATTTTATGATTATATCATGATGAAATGGACTAACTACCTTTTTGTCATGAGTGTGATGCAGGAGAGTACATCCCTCAGAATGTGATGGAGGGAGAGCATCATTGAAGAGGGTGGTGTAGATGGAGATAGTGAAGGATGACATTAGAAATTACTAAGACCCATGCTTACACCACATTAAGTTTTAAAACATAATATGCATTTTGTGTTTGGTTTGATAGTATTAGTATATTTTTGAAGTAAATTGTAGTAGATATTATAAATTTCATGTTTTAAATGTTAACATATTGATATGGGATAAATCTTGTAGGATTTTATATTTTGTATTTATACATAGACATAGTGCTTTAATTATAGTATGTTTATATAATATTATTTTATTTATGTTGTTAATAATAAGTAAACGTAAATCTTTGAGACAACATCTTATTACAATTTTATATATAATAGTTAATGTCTTAAATAAGGTTTTATAATGTTAAGTTTACAAAAATTGATATTCAAGAATATCAATATTTGACAAGCTATTATGAAGATATATATAGTTTATATACAATAGTAAGGAATGCAAACAATTAGTAGGGGATAATTAAAATTAATACTTGTTTGGCTTATTATTATGGGATAATTATCTTATTTTATATGACGAGAGTTTGAATATCCTAAAAATATATATCCTATAATCTAAAGTCTATTTTTGAATTATATGCATGGACTACATAGAGATTGTAAGAGTGAGTCATCATGACAAAAGTGGACTTGTTTAATGTTAAACTCAAGTTTGAAACATAATTGGCATGTAAAGTTGGAATTGGATTAAAAAATAATGATTATGGAATTGTGAGAAATCTTGATACAAGAATTAGGCATTTTTCTGGTTGTTAACTAGGAATTAAGTGAGTTAAAGGAAAAATAATGGATTATGCATGAACAACTAACTCAAATCTAGAAAATACATGTGAATTCTAGTCAATTTAGGATTGACAGGGAAATTTTAATAAAAATTGATCCATGAAGAAGAGGAGATAGCCGAGGACAAGAGGAAATGATCTGAACAAGAGCAAAAGCATTTTTTGGTTTCAATTAGGTAGCATTGAAAAGGTTGGTGATGTAATTTTATTTGTATCAACTTAAGAAATTACTAGAATCATGTAGTATTTTTTTAAAAATTACTTAACACTTATTATTTCATTATATTACACCATTAGAATCTAGTTAGTGATCATTAACATACTAAACTATGTTCCTTTCTTTATCAGTCTCCTTGACCCTGATTTGATAAAAGCCAGATTTACAATAAAACTGTGAGAAGTATTTACATTTAGCAACTTTCTCCAACAAATAGCTTTTATCTAGTATAGGATATGGATAAAGTTGGGTAATGGAATTTAATGGTTGATAATTGATGACCATTCTCTTTTTGCCTCTCTTTTGTTCAGAATGTTTGTTAACCATAAAGGCATAACAACAAAAAGGAGAGGTAGATTTTTCTATAAAGCCATTAGCCTCTAACTCTTTTATCTTGACTTCCATAAATTTTGAGTGTAGAAGATTCTTGGGATTTTCCAAATTCCATGGTAAGAGATTAAGTTCTAGAAAGTGAGAAATTTTTGGAGAGGGTATATAGACTCGCAGAGATAAAAGAGGCCTATGACAATTTAAAAATGGATGACGACTCGATGCAATAAATAACCCAAAGAAATTTGTCAAAGCAAGGAAGCTTAAAAATCAATTCGATGGAAAGAGGAATTGCTTACAGAATCTTCAAAAGCATAAATCTTCACAAATTAGGCTCTGATACCAATCTTTTTATGTCAATAGATGGCCCTGTTAATTCTAGTGATTTATTTAGAAACCCACGATAGGAGGCAGGGGTTGAATGGCTATGGCTTCAATATTTCTTAAAAACTTAAACTTTTACACTCTTAATTTACAATATTTGAATCAAGTTTCTGATTCTCAAGTTCCCGAATGGGAAAGAGAAGAGCATATGCTTGATCAATATCAAACTCTTAGAATACTAGAAGCTTTATTTGATGCCTTAAAACTAAGCCAAGAGGCCTTATTTATAGCAAGAAGGAGGTCCTACCTGGAATCTTTGCCAAGGTAGTTTCTATCCCATCATGCTTTACAACAAAAAATTTAGATACAAGGAGATACTGTTTGATGTGCTAGATGAAGACATCTACTTTGGTGGGTCCAACATGGATTCTGCTTCCGTCAATAAGTTATTTTCACTGATGGGCTGAAAGAGACATCTTAGATGGAATGTACTCAAAAGATGCCAATGTTGGGGTCTAGCTTCACATGCATGATAGTGAGGATTGATATGGAAATAAGATTCCCATTATATCTATTGCCTAATGATGGTGTGTATGACCATGTCTTGGTCATGGTTTTCTTCTTCATGAATTTGGTGAGGTCCATACCATGCAATCCATATGTAAAGGTGTTGGTTATGAGCTGATCTTATCTTAATATGCCAAGTCCATAGAGGTCATTTTAGTAATTTAGTGAACTTCTAAAATAACAATTCACTATTTAGTCTCTCTATGGTAATAGTGCATGTTTGGTTGTGGTGATCTGCTTGGATAAAGGTTGCAAAAGACATTTGTAGTTTTGCACTAGAAGCATAGGAAATACTTGTGTAATGAGGAATCAACCCTTGTCTTAGAATCTGTTCCTATACAAGAATGTTCAAGGAAGAAAATCCTTGATTATATATTTTGGTTAAATTAAAACTAGGATAGGGTTGGTGTAAGTAACTGGTGGATTTTTTTAAGCCAATTTGCTATTATATTTTTAGTGCCTTTTATATGCTCGACAGAGAAATTAAATTGGTTAAAAAAGGCCTACCATCTAACATATTTACCATAACCATCTTTCTGGTCATGTTTTTTTCTCTAAAGGTTATAAATCTAGTACAATCAGTTCTTACAATAAAATGTGGTAGATGGATAATTTTCAACATGAATTTCTCTAAGCATTTCATCACAGCATAGATTTCTTTATCTAAATAAATCCATTTTAAAACATTGGTGCTGAAAATACCACTAGAAAGCTCACAAACAAATTCTATATTTTCATATTTACATACAAGCATTCCTCCCCATGTGATATCATAGGCATCAGTGTAGACCAAAAATTGGTCAGATTTTGGGATGTGAAGTTTTGTAATTAATGAGACCTTAGTCTTTATCTTCTAGATAGAAGCTGTATGTTCTTTCTTCCATTGAAATGCTTTTCTTTTCTGAAAAAGTTCTTGAAGTATAAACATGTCTTTGACAGAGTTAGGATAAAAGCTATTCAGATAATTTAACAATCCCAAAAATGCTTGAAGCTTTGGTTTATCGAGCTTCTCAGGTAAACTGGTGACTTTCTCTTTGATATGTGGCTGGACTTGTAATTTTGAATTTTAGATAACCATTCCAAGAAAATTACATTTTGTTTTACAAAGTTGGATCTTTGTATTTTAAAAGACTATTCCTACATTTTCTGCCAGCTCTAAAAACTTTAAAAGATGGGAGTAATGATATGAAAGAGAATTACTAAAAACCAAAATATCATCTATATATATATATATATATATATATAAAGAAAATTTTAAGTGCCTCTAAAGATTTGGTCCAATGAGCTTGATAGAATATTGGAGCATTCTGTTTCTACTCTTTTTTGCTTTTTCACATTCAAAAGAAATAAGAAACTAAATTTAAATGGTCAGGGGTTAGATGATACCCAGATGAAGTTGTGCATCGTATCTAGATGACTGAAGGAGCTCCTCTTTGGCTGTAGAGGATGACACCTATAGATAAGAAAGACTTAAACAAGAAAAATGTTAGATAGATATATGGTGGATTGCCAAGCAAAGCTTGGTCCTAGAAGTGCAAAGACTTCTTGGAGGGATGACAGGCCACTAGTTGATAAAAAGAGTGTTACTAGAAAGAGAAATGGTGAAAGACTAAACAAAATAAATAGAGATAATGCATACCTGAATGCTGCTGTCAGTCTTCCACAGTCACTGACGTTGGTGGTTCTGCCAGCGTCAGTCGGTTAAGGTTGCCGACGTCGTTTAGGCTGCCGACGTCGGTAGGGGCAATGGGCCTTAGTGCCGATGTCAGTAGGGATAATGGGCCTTGAATGAGTTTCAAGTCTGTCTGTGGTCAACACAATGGTTTGGGGTGTCTGTGAGAGTTTATTAGTTTGTGCAAGATTTGCAGGGTAGTGAATGTGGTCTGAAAAGGGGGTCAGATAGAGGACAGGAGTGGAAGGAAAATAAGGATGAGGGGAAGGCATTTCAGCCTTTTCAAGAAGAAAGTTAGGTTGTTCTATCAATAACACTCAAGAAATAGCCAATGGAATAATTACCAATGCATTTTAGGAATACTAAAATATAAAACCAGAAGAATACTTAGCTCTTGGTGAACCAAAAATATAGAAGACCTGTTTCTGTTATGGCTGATGCTAAAGACCTCATGCAATGTTTCAATCAAGTGTAGAGTGACTGATGCAGAGTTTCTTAGCCTGGAGAGTGATGTTGGGATGTTGATGCCTACAAAGAGTCGAAGAGCAAGAGAACTCAAAACCTAGAGCAAGAAAATTCACATTCGCGGGGGGTACAATAAAGGTTGGATTTTAGTTTTATAGAAATCGACGTCGGCGATACCACTGGTGTCGGTCGACTGTTGACCAACGTTGGTGGCTAAAGAATGGGAAAAAAGGCTATTTTTAGCCTTTTGCCTATTCTTCCATCTGCCAAAGTTAATTGTCATTCCATAAATGGTCCAAATGGCAAGTTTAATAGGCACGAGGATTAGTGGGGGAGTTGAAATAGGTCTTAGGTAATTATGATTAGTCATAGGTGATAAATGGCCTAAGAGGTAGGAATCCAAGATGAGATGTCTAGGGGGAATTATTAATTTAAAATAAGTATTTTAAATTAATAAAACATAGGTTAGGCATGGTGAAGTTAGAAAAGGGGCCGAGGAGGGGTTGACACTATTTTGGTGTCTACATTTGCCCCTTTTTGTCTTGTTGGTTGTTCTTGATGAACTGCAAGACAAAAATAGGAGTAAGTTGCCCCAGGTATGGGATGAGGTGTTCCCCCTCAAAGTGGGAGTCAAGGGAAGGTAACCTGATATCGGGTGCCGATTTGATAGATAGTGAATGGAAATGGTGAATTTTGAGTGTGAACGCTACAAAAGTTGAGATTGTGTGTATACCACTTCACGTGATAGATAGGTCAAATTGTCACTGTCAAAGGTTAAGGAGTGCTAAAATCAAAATAACCTATCCCCAACATTTAGTCGTAGCTAATTAGGTTAAATGATCTAAGTTGTAGCTCCAATGGTCATTGTGTTCTAAGTATTCCGAGTTTAGGAAGTGTTCCTGGAAAACACAAAAATGTCACAAGTTATGGGGATCAACTGGAGCGCAATCTGATACTTGTGGGGGTCATGGACAATTTGCTAACTATTTGTGAGGTAGCATATGCAATCAAAAAAACCAAGGTAGAGTTGTCTCAAAAATGGTTATGGTTTGAGGAGATAGTCATGATCTCCAAGGTCATTGGTTGAGTCAGGCTGAGATAAAAGTGATCTCAAGTGTGCCCCAAGAAGAGGCTAAGATGACTTATACTATGAGAGCTGGTTGTTGTGGGCATGATTTTGGTCATTTTAAAAAAAGAATGGTGTTATAAGGCCACTGACATCAGTTATAAAACTGATGTCAGTGGCCAAAAGAGGCTGACATCAGTGGAAATCAGTTGATGTCAGAGGCCTAGGGCACACTTCTACCGATGTTGGTGGCCTACCAAACCCGACAAAACTAGATTGGTGGCCCACCAAAAGTCATTTGTGATATTTGACAAAGTGAAAAAGTGAGCTCTGAGACAATTGAGTGAAAGTGACTTTTAGGTGATCGGTGTAGCAGCGTGAGGTGCTAAATTGCGATTGGTGGAGAGAGTGAGTGAAGTAGAGAGTCAGTGGAGGTTGCAGAGGTAGTTGTGGGATACCAAGGGATTTGGTAATAAATCGAGGCATAGGAGATGGTAGAGGGTAGAGGAGGCCCCACGGGAGGACCACCATTAGTGGCACCGATCATACCACCACGACAGTGGTGATGGGATGAGGTAAGGTGGTTAAAATTGAATTTGACATTTGTTTTTTGAATTTGATTTATTTTTTGAATTTTTTGCATTTTAAGTGATCGATTGGGGGCAAAGGGTAGTTAGAAGGGTGGGTAGGATAATTAGGGTAGGTTAGGAGGTTTTGGGAGAGTGTGGGGTTAAAAATGGGGTAAAAATGGGGAAGCCCTAATTTTAGGGCTCACCCCATTTGGCCCTAGGGCCGAACCAGTCGCCAACGCTGGCAGGTTTGCTAACATCAGCTAACCAGTGACAGACATCGGTCACTTACTTACCAACATCAGTTAGATAAGTACTGATGTTAGTGAAATAAGTACCATCATCGGCACACTAACTGATGTTGGTGGCTACTAGGTTTGAAATAGTTTAAAAATTGATACGTTAAAGGGGCAAAGTCACACTGAGAGCTTTCTGGGTGTAGGGATAGGGATATAGGTGTAGGTAGATGGTCAATTAGGTAGATGAATGGGTGAATGGCTAAGCTAACCTCAGGAGACCCCATGTCAACTGAGTGCTACCTATATAGCCCCGATCTTTAGGGGCCTTAGGCCAATGTTGTTCTCCCAAAAGGGAAGAAGAGTCATAGAGGTTGGTAGTTAAATTGTTAACATGGGTTTTGTGTGTGTTGGTTAGATGCAGGTGAGGTAGACATTGATGCTATAGGATTAGCTCCTGACATTGATGATGTGGATGTGTTAGGATATCACTAGCGAGGAGTGGACCCACATCACTACAATGGGACTAAGCAAGTTGTGGTGCTACCACCAAGTAGTGTGGGATGTTAGTCTTATGGTGGCTTTGATCAAGTGGTGGGATCACTCCACCAACACCTTCCACTTGTCGATAGGAGAGCTAATAGTGACCATAGAGGATGTGTACCAGATTTTGTAGCTACCAGTACATGAAGTAGACTTATATGCATGCTTGAGAGAGGTGCATTGTATCCAGATGGTTATGCTATTTGGTGAGCACGCTGCTGAAGTGACTTACCATTCAATGAGTTTTGTATACGAGTTGTTATATGTTGTTGATGAGGATGTGCATCAACTAGCCATCCTGATGATGATCGGCATCACTGTATATGCACTCCCAGATGTAGAGGGAGGGAGATTCCTAGTCGCTATGATTAGCGTTTTGATGGAGATGTTGGAGTAGTAGATAGTGTTTGCCTGGGCACCCATATTTTTCGCATAGTTGTATAAAGAGCTATGGGGGATCAATCGGTGGTAGCATTATAGTTTGTGTGTGGGCCACCTCCTGCACTATTGGGCATATGAGCATATTGTGGTCACCTGACCTCTCAGCCTTCCAGTTACTATCCAGGCTGGCTTCAGAGTTAGATTTAGGTGATGGCACGACGTCATGGTGCAGATGTGCATGGATGGCATAGTCAGGGACATCAACTACTACAGAAGGGTACTAGAGGCCCTGATCCCCACAGACATCATTTGGAGACCATACCTGGTGTACTTGGCCTTTAGAGACTAGACAGAGTAGCTAGTTGGGGTGTAGAGCTTCAGATGGGTTAGGGGCAGATGAGCTAATGAGCTTGAGAGAGTGCCAACAGAGAGAGTGTGGTGCCAGTTTGGGCTGCTACAAGATGTGTCACCCGCCTTCCCATAGTATAGACATGATGACAAGAGGTGCCACTCCCACTACCAGAGGAGACAGAGTAGCCTAATTTTGAAGAGCTACCTATAGGACCTAGTGTAGTTGATCCAGGTTGCATAGAGGCCTATTCATCTTGGTGGGTGGGATAGTATGCAGGGGTTTAGAGAGGACCACAGCCTGATTTGTAGGTAGTCACCAGAGAGAGGGATGTAACCTGATAGGAGAGAGATGTTGCCATCTAGGAGAGGGATGTAGCATGAGGATAGGTGACCATTTTATAGGGCCAAGTCACAGGATTACAGGGTCAGGTGGTAGGTTTGACAGGCTAGGTGGCTAATTTGATAGCGCAGATTACCATTTTGTAGGGGCAGTTGGCCACAACCCAGGCTCAAGTTTTGGTAGGATAGGTTTTTGGAGGGCAAGCCTTTATTTAGTGTCTACCATAGTAGCCAGCTCAGGAGCCAGCACAGTCAGCATCACTGCAGTCAGCTCAGTCACAGCCACAGGGTTCAGTGTAGGGCATGATGGTAGGATTGATGGGTCCACCACAAATTGTACCTATATCTAGGTACAATACTGCGTTGGACGAGATCGCTTATTATGAGGGGGCCATTAAGGAGTTCCCTCAGATATAGCGATACTGTGAGATGAGAGCTGAGCAGAGCCGATAGAGATCTATGTTGCGAGTGACTACTTCGGGTTCTCATAGACAGTGGTGATCAAAGGGTGGAGATGATACAACATCGTCACGGCCACCGTCTCCACCACCATAGCCACAGCCTTGAGGCCATTTTTTGTCATTATGTATATACCAGCCTACAAGCTGTTGATGTGAGATGTACTTTATTTCTTGAGAGAGACAGATGTTGTACTATTGTAAACTTTTGATGTTCACATATATATGATGAGATTTGACTGGATTATTGATGTGTTATGGATGTGTTTTGGATATGATGGATGATTAGTGTTTTTATCATTTTCCATATGTTTAAATAATATATGCTTAATGTGATGATGTTTTATGATGATGTTTATGATGTGAATGATTATGATGATGATGTTGATGATTATGTTACAACTTTTTCATTATGGTGTAATGATGTATGCTGTAACATTGGTCTGTTAGTTTTCATGTGTATTGTTTTCCATAGAAACTAATGTGATTGGTCTATGATAATGTTAATGGTTGTGGAAATATATGATTGGTTGTTATGTGATTGACATGTGACAAAGTTAGGTAAGAAGTGAAAGGCGTGTTGCTCTTTCATTGACAAGGACCATAATGATAGCATAGGTACGGGGTTTTTGAAAACAAAAGCCCCATTTATGTAATACATCTTTGACCATTGGTTGTGTTAGAGAAGTAATCGAATCACTTTGACATTAAATGAGCTCGAAATCCCTTGAGTATGTTATGGTAATAGGCGATGTGATATGTTAAGATAGGGTAACCCTTTTTAGTAGGGATAACTTTGCCCCTTTTTATAAGAGACCATGAGAATGACTATAAGTCAAGTCCATGACTTTTTTTTTGGGTAGACTGATCAATGCGGGAAGTCTACGTGGGGATGTTGTTTTGTTTTGTGGTCATATGTGAAGTTGATCGATGCGGGAAGCTTCTGAGAATGTGTTGTTTATAGCAAGATTTTTAGGCATAGCCATCCTTTGAGGGATTGGTCTATATTTTTTATTTATATGTTTTTGAGGACTTTAAATAGTTGTCCTTCAAGGGAGCAGTCTATTAGCTACAGTAATGATGATGCAGCTATCCTTTAAGGGAGAAGTCTACATTTAGAGTTTATGACCTTTGGATATTTTGTTTGTCATCCCAATTTATTTTTGACAAAATTTTTAGTCATGGACAAGACTATAGAAGTTTGAGAGTTCCCCTTTTTATTAGGACAAAGCATTTATACTTTATAAAAGGGTTACATAGTGTTTTGTTTTAGGGAAATAGGGTTGAAAGGAATGAGGATTAAGATGATAGGGGTTGCTTAAGGGATGAGCACAAGTTAAATATCAAGTGAAGGAGTACTTGATTAATAGAAGAATGGTCATAGATGTAAGGCATTAAGGGGCTCAGGTTCTTGTTGGGAAATACACCTAGGAGCACATAATTGATTACCTTATATAAGCAACTTATAATATGTGGAAATAACCAGAAGTCACAAGTAAATAGAATTCAGAAATAACACAGAAAATGAGAGACAATACACAATTGTATTAATACGCATCCAGAAAAAAAATACAATAAAGAAGATGCCACTTCTTCTCCACACCTCTCAAAGGATTCCCACACCTCAAGTGTACAGTAATTTCCAATCAAGAGTTCTCTCTCCCTTGCGGTCCCAACACCCAACTCAAACACAGAGTTGGTGTTCACCTCCACTAGCTAGTATCCACTACTACCAGTACACCGAGTATACACAGATACTCAACTGAGTGCACAACACACTCCAAGTAGATCTCCCATGACCTGTAACAACCTGTAACCCAAATGATCTTACTTTGGAAGAGACTACCTTGCCTTCCTTTCTTGCTCTGAGTACTCACCGTACTCTAAGTAGATCCCTCCTGATCTTGCTCCCTGTTATGTTGTGATCTCCCTGATCTTGCTGCCACCACAAATCAACTTTGTTCTGCACCACCTGCAAACCTAGATCAAACATACACAATCACTTACAAATCAATGATCTTACTTACCATGTAGATAACTCTACACCCTGAAGACCCTTGTCTTTGCCTGACCAAGTCCTTATGATTCTTCAACCAGTACCCATGCTTAGCACTGATATAGAACTAGGAGGAACACACCATTGCTCTCTTCAATCTGAAGGAGTTAATCTTTGCTCTCTTACTCTCTAGCACAAGTTTACAATACATCCCATGAATTTATTATATAGATCCCATGCATACATAAATTAGACATATAATTATAATAATTAGATCTACAACTTGAGTCTATAATTATCCCTCAACATGCAAACACTTGGTTTGTTAATGAATTGTCTATGAACTGGCAGTTTTAGAACCACACAAGCGACTGACGTTGGTCTCTGTCTGCTTGGAGGTGACCGACGTCAGCCGAAACCTATCGACGTCGATTGCTCTTATGTCCACCACTGGCCGATGTCAGTTTGCCTAACTGACACCAGTGACTGTGACACTCAGCAACCTCCTCCCCTATTTGCATTAATGAAGATTTTAGCTCCACAACCTAACAATCTCCCACTTGGAGATAAATAGCTACACCTGTACCTATACCTATACCCCGTCTAATCTGTATCCTGGCTTGTATCCCTCTTCAAGCTCAACCCCTGAAGACCAACCACCATAGAACCTATGGTGAACCTCCTGTCATCCAAGTAACCTGTTGCATCTGCATCTACAAACACATGTAGAAAAGAACTTGACCCTACATAGCATGTCGACCTACTGTTGGTCCATCTCAAATACCTGAGAATCCACTAAACTGCCCTCCAGTGCTTCTTTTCTAAATCGGCTCCAAACTTTCTGACAGCTCCCACTACTTGGGAAAACTCAGGTCCAGTACATATAATGCACTTAACCTCATCATGTGAATCAGGACACTGTACTGTCCAACCCTCGACGTGCTAACCATCTTCACACATCCAGAGACAAAATCAACCTGTGATCTCCATGTCTCTAGAGCACACTCATGCCAAAGAATTTTGCTACTCCAAATTCCTCAAGACATACCACTGAACTAACTTTACCTTAGCTTAGCAAAACCCTGTATGTGTAACCCTGCAACAAGCAAACACACAACATACAGTAACAAGATGATGTCACAACTCATCATCCACCTGGTAAAGAGAACCACAGTAGTTACACTGACATTGACTAAAGCCATGCTTTGTCATCCACCTGTCAAACCTGTACCACTATCTTACAGCTACCTCAAGACTATATGACCTGGCCTTCCATCTCACGTGTCTGTTCTCTCTATTCTTCAACTAAGGAATCCATTCATCTCACAGTGCTTTCATACCGGCTAGCAACCCTACCAAATCTCCCATCTAGTTCTACATCATATTCCTTCCATGCTCCCACTGTTTCCTAGATCCTTCCTGGTCTATAGTGAGCAACGAGTATAAAGAAGAGGAACAACAAATTTGAGGCTTACTTACTTCTTCAGTCCTCCATATGGGTGTTTGAGACTCCTTGACAACTTGCTGTCTGCCCAAAATCCATCTTAGTGACTAACCTCGGTCACCCCACAGTCTGCATCTGACTGACATCGATCCCTATGCCTGTCCTGACTACCAACTTACCGATGTCGGTGTCTCCTGTTGTTGACGTCGGTCCTCCTGACTGACATCAGTCTTACTATTGTCGATGTCAGTCCTCTTGACCGACATCAGACTTACCCTGCCTGACACCACTGACTTTGGTCTGCACATGATCGACATCGACACTTATCTGTTCGACGTCGATTCCTCCTGACTAACACCGATATCTGTTTTCATCTGTGAGTGATGAATTTTTACCTGTGAGCTTTCTTTGAATCAAGTCCTTGTCCAAACTACTCTACTCAGAGTTACACAGCCTTCTCCATTGATCTCTGTCTGCCATCTCCTCTAGAAACACCAAGGCTTTCCAATTCTTAAGTCTGTCAAAGATATCTAACCTCCTCTTAAGAACATGCATCTCCTTCTTGCTCTTGTGACCAAGCCTACAAATCCACGTCTCCACAATAGAAGAAGAATCAGTAATATAATCAAGTAGATAAAGAGTACCTGCTTTCTTACCACTAGCTAAGTCAAGTGTATCCACTGTGAGAGTTCTTGTGCATCTCTCATCACCCAACTTCCTTGAAGAAATTAGCCACATCTCTAGAACTGGGACCTACATGACCTTCTTCAACACCCATGTGTTGGCCGCCTACAATTTCAGCTTCACTTTCCCTTTGCCAATATTTTGGCAAGGCAAACCAGCCCCTAAATAAATCTTTCCAAAGTCTCCAAAGACCTTAACATGAAAAGATACTCTATTTCAGACTGCATGGAAAGAGGCAACAGAATCTATAAAACAAGATTCTACTTTATCCAAGAAACATACTAGAGCAACCTATGCAACGCCACCTGCAACATCTGCTTCTTCAATTCCTTCATGTTGATCTTGAACCAACCAGCAATCTTTCTTTACCTACTCTTTCTTTCCATCCCACCGTAAGTAACCATTTGTGCTTTTCAATTCCTCCATTCTTAGCTTTATTTCTTCTATCATTGCTATACTCCCACTCAAATAGAAAACCCCTGTGAGTAGCCTATAATCAAACACAACCCTGCTCCCTGCAACCTTCGCTCTAATACCACTTGTTGGTATCAAGCTCAAGAACCTACAACCAGGCTCTGATACCACTTGTTGGGAAATACACCCGAGAGCACACAATTGATTACCTTATATAAGCAACTTATAATATGCAAAAATAACCAGAAGTCACAAGTAACTAGAATTCAAAAATAACATAGAATATGAGAGACAATACACAATTGTATTAATACCCATCCAGAAAGAAAATATAATAAATAAGATGCCACTTCTTCTCCACACCTCTCAGAGGATTCCCACACCTCAAGTGTACAATAATTTCCAATCAAGAGTTCTCTCTCCCTTACGGTCCCAACACCCAACTCAAACATAGAGTTGGTGTTCACCTCCACTCGATAGTATCCACTACTGCCAGTACATCGAGTATACACAGATACTCAACCGAGTGCACAACACACTCCAAGTATATCTCCCATGACCTACAACAACCTGCAACCTGAATGATCTTACTTTGGAAGGGACTGCCTTGCCTTCCTTTCTTGCTCTGAGTACTCATCGTACTCTAAGTAGATCCCTCCTGATCTTGCTCCATGTTGTGTTGTGATCTCCCTGATCTTGCTGCCACCATAAATCAACTTTGTTCTGCACCACCTGTGAACCTAGATCAAACATACACAATCACTTGCAAATTAATGATCTTACTTACCATGTAGATAACTCTACACCCTAAAGAACCCTTATCCTTGCCTCACCAAGTCCTTATGATTCTTTAACTAGTACCCATGCTTGGCACTGATATGGAACTAGGAGGAACACACCATTGCTCTCTTCAATCTGAAGGAGCTAATCTTGGCTCTCTTACTCTCTAGCACAAGTTTACAATACAGCCCATGAGTCTATTATATAGATCCCATGTATACATAAATTAGACATCTAATTACAATAATTAGATCCACAGCTTGAGTCTATAATTAGCCCTCAACATGTAAACACTTGGTTCATTAACGAACTGTCTATGAACTGGTAGTTTTAGAACCACACAGGTGACCGACGTTAGTCCCTATTTACCTGAAGGTGACTGACATCAGCTGAAACCTACTGATGTCGGTTGCTCTTCTGTCTACCACTGGCCGACGTTGGTCTGCCTAACCAATGCTGGTGACTGTGACACTCAGCAACCTCCTCCCCTGTTTACATCAGTGAAGCTTTTAGCTCCACAACATAACAGTTCTGGCCATCCTTCGAGAGAATACAGATGATAAGTCCCTGATCCATACTTGTGCATTATGATATAAGGCTCGAGCCAATTAGGAGCAAACTTACCTCATTTGCTTCTTTCCATATTGGTCACATGTTGGTTTTCTTTGAGGATGAGGTCTCCAATTTTGAAATCTCATTCTCTCAGATTTTTGTTATAGGCACATTTGATACGATTTTGATAGATATGGAGATGGTTAAGGGCAGCAAGATGACATTCGTCAAGTAACTCAAGTTGAGTTAATCGATCTTGATGAAAGTTATCATTAGAAAGTATGTCATGTAAAGAGATGCGTAAATAAGGTATTTGTACTTAAAGAGTAAGACAGCCTCTGTTCCATACACTAAAGAGAAAGGTGTAGCACCCATAGGGGTTTGGATGCTAGTGCGATAGGCCCACAAAGTGAAGGGAATGTGAATGTGCCAATCCCTTCTAGTGTCATTGACCATCTTCATTAGAATTTTGGTTAAGATTTTGTTGGAAGCCTCGGCCTGTCCATTTGCTTGTGGGTAGTAAGGTGAGGAGAAGTTGAGCTTGATGCCAAATGAGTCACAAAGTTTTCGGATAGTTTTGTTTTTGAATGATTTACCATTATCAGTGATGATTTTGTGAGGTACATCGAAATGATAGATGATGTGGGTGTTGATGAAGTCAATAATTTTGTCAGCCTTAGTGGAGACGAGAGGAATAGCTTCCACCCATTTATTGAAGTACTTAGTTGCAATGACAATAGATTGATGTCAGAGAGATGAGTGAGGGTTAATCTTGCCGATTAGATCTAAGCCCCATTGTGAAAAGGGCCAGAAATCCTTAGCAACTTGTAGAGCATGGCTAGGGATGTGAAGTAAGTTAGCGTGTTACTGGCATTTGATACAATGCCGAACATAGTCACTGCAGTCTTAGTGAAGGGTGGGCCAATAATATCCCAGGCAAAGGATGCATTTGGCAATCGAGTTACCACTAAAATGTCTACCATAAATCCCATCATGGACTTGTTTAATGGCATGAGATGTTTCAGTAGAGGTTAGACATCAAAGAAGGAGGCAATCTAACCCTCTTTTGTAGAGAAGACCCCCTAGCATGGTATATCAAGTAGTACTCTTGATACAAGCTCATCGTGCATTGCTAGAGAGGTCAAGAGGAATGATAGAATAAGTTAAGTAGTCCACAATTTGTTTATACCAAACATCCTATGGACTAGAGCAAATGGTACTGACGAGGTTGATGTTAGTGGAAATATATGAAGGCAATGCCACATGATGTACCGTGACATAAATTCTTGAAGAAGAGGATGACGATGGTATGCATGAGGCTAAAGAGGCCATAGTATCAGCAAACTTATTCATAGATCAAGGAACAGTTTGTAAGAGGTAATGGTCAAAATATTCTAGCAGGGTGTCAACACGGTGTTTGTACCTTTGCAAAACTTCATTTTTACAAAGATATGAACCGTTGATTTGATTGACGACTAGTTGTGAGTCACCAAAGATGTTGATGGTCTTGACACCTAGGAGAAGGGTGGTTTGAAGTCCCAAAATTAAGGCTTCATATTCAGCCATATTATTGGTACATTCAATGTCAAGTTTGAAAGATAGGGGCATGGGTTCACCCTCGTGAGGGATGAGAATGACCCCCGCACCCCCACCATGTTGACATTTAGACCCGTCAAAGAACATTGTCATTTGATAGAATATGTCATCAGTAGAAAGTGTGGCAATAGATTCATCAGGGAATTTATAGTGAGAAGGTTGGTTGTCAGGTAGAGGGGCATCCGCTAGTTGGTCAGCGATTGTTTGCCCCTTTATAGATTTTTGTTGGATGAGTTCCAAGTCGAACTCAGCAAGCAGCATGAGCCAACGAGCCATACGCTGGTTTTGGTATGGTTTGGAATGCATGTATTTGAGGGGGTCAGTGTGGGTGATGACATAGGTTTTGTGATTGAGAAGATAATGACAGAGTTTGGTAGCAGAAAAGACTAATGCCAAATAGAGTTTTTTGGTATGAGTATACCGAGTTTCATAATCAATGAGCATTCAGCTTATATAATAAATTGCCTGCTCACGATGTTGTTCATCTCAGTGCGTGATCATGGCACCTAAGGAATGATTTGTTGCTGAGATGTAAAGATAGAAAGGTTGGTCATCTTTTGGTGGAATAAGGACTGGTGGAGAGACAAAATAGCATTTAAGGGCTTCAAAAGCCTCTTGGCAATCCTTATCCCAATGAAAGGAGACGTCCTTCTTGAGGAAGTGATAGAAGGGTTGACATTGGTTGAAAAGCTACAAGATGAAGTGACGAATAGATTGAAGCTTCCCTTACAGGCTACAAAGTTGCTTTAGATTGGTAGGTGGTGGCATCTCAAGTATAGCTCAAATTTTAGCGAGATCTATCTCAATGCCATAAAGAGAAATGATAAAACCCAAGAGCTTCCCTGAGAGAACCCCAAAGACAAATTTCTTGGGGTTAAGGTGAACATTGTATTGTAGAAGGCAAGTGAAGATTATTTCAAGAATGGTTAAATGGTCAAGACAAAGTTTAGATTTGCCTAATAGGTCATCCACATAGTCCTCCATGATTTTGTGGAAGAGATCGTGAAAGATGTAAGTCATGGCGCGTTGATATGTGGTGCCTACATTCTTTAGGCCAAAAGGCATGACCCTATAACAAAAAGTCCCCCATGGGGTGATGAAGGTAGTTTTGTGTTGATCTTCTAGCACAATCAGGATTTGGTTATATCCTGAAAACCCATCCATGAGTGATAGCATCTCATGACCGGCCGTAAGATCAACAAGTTGGTTGATATTGGGTAGAATAAAATCATCTTTTGGACAAGCCATGTTAAGGTCACGATAGTCAGTATAGATTCAAATCCCCCCAATTGCTTTGGTGACAAGGATGATATTTGACACCCATTGTAGATAATCAATGGGTTAGATAAAGGAGATGGAGAGAAGACACTAAAGCTCCTCTTTAACAAGGAGTGCAACTCGAGGATGCATCTTGTGAAGCTTTTACCTGATAGGCTTAGCCTCTGGGTTTGTGACGATGTTATGAATGACAATGTTAGGGTTGATGTTGGGCATGTCGCTATAGGTCCAAGCAAAGGCTTTGCTATGGTCTGAAAGGAATTTGGTATAGTCAATTTGTTCCTGGGCATCCAAAGATTGACCAATATTTAAGACGTGAGGAACATCAAAAGATGGAAGGTTAATGTCAATGGTCGATTCATTTAACATAACCTACATTTCAGAAGGAAGGGAGCATTGAATGAAAGAGCCATCGGCACCCATGTAGGTGAGAATGGTGTCATCGTCTATGCATTGGATAGTGTTGATGGTAGCAGATTCATCGTCTATCATGTTTGGATAAATGAGGGGGAGAGACCTGGATACCCCACCTAGTCGATAGGTTAGGGGTTCCAAGTGAATGGTGTTTATGTAAAAAAAACTAGGAGGGATGGAAACCATTGAATCCATAGGTGAAGATGGGGTAATAGGCAAGTTTGGAGGTGATTGGTTTATGATAGGTTTAGGGTGAGGATTTTTGGAAGTTTTAGTAGGTTCTTCAAAACCTAGACCATGTTGCTTCTTGGCATTCTTTATGGCCTCATCATTTCTCAGTTCGACGGGCTGGTGGGAGCCTTGTTGATAGCACCCAAAGCCAAAGCCCTTCCATGCACACCTATAAAGATAGGTATGAGCAAAGTTTGGAGTACCAAGAAAAGAGAAGTTAGATGTAAACAGTTGGGGTGATGAAAGAGGATTCCCATTAGTGGGAGCTCGATCTAGCCCCCCATAGATGAGATTTGTTTGAAAATTGGGAGGACCATAAGGGATGACCATTCCAATCTGATGGTCATAGCTAGGATTGTGATGAAGTTTTCCATACTCTTTTGGAGTCTAGAACATGTCCAAGGTGAGTAAACGATACTCCCCAAGTGAAAGTCATTGGAGGATATCTTCCATAGGGTCTTTTGTTGTCACTTGAGGATGTGGTGTAGGTGTAACCACCATTTGCATACTTGTTGAAGCTTCCACGGGTGGAGGTAGCATTTGGGTTGATGTTTTTAAAGGAATGAGAACATCATTGGGTCGATAAGTTGTGTTGCATGTCTTGAAAGGGGAGGGGTCTGCGAGAATGACATGGACTTGACCATCGTGTTCAAATTTGACACAATGGTGTAATTAGAAGGGACACAGGCCATGGCACAGATCTAAGGTCATCCTAATAACATGTTGTATTAGAACTCTCCCTTGATGATGTAGAAGATCTCTGAGACTATTCATGGGTTAACACGAATATGTAAGATGATGGTGCCAATGGTAGTGGCAGTGGTGTCATTAAAAGATCAAAGAATTGCATCAATCTTTGACATACAATTCTTTGGGAGGGCTAATTGGTCATAGGCATGGGTGGAAATGATATTGATACTAGTGCCCCCATCAATCATAACTCGCTTAACATGAGTTTGATCAACGTATGCTGTGATGAAAAGGGTAGCATCCTGATCTTCCAAGTTGGAGGTAGGAATTTTAGAATCACTAAAGGTAATAGAGGCGATGGTGGATAATGATTGGACTAAGGCAGCTAGTGGTTGGGGGTCCTCAAGTTGGACCTCTACTATGTGTAAGGCTTTGATTAAAGCTTGACGATGTTGTGGAGAGCTTTGAATGAGGTCATCTAAGGTCATCTTCACGTGATTTTGGTGAAGCTATTTCACCATAGAATCACGGATTGCCTCTGAAGAAGTGGGTTGGGATGTACCCAAGATAGAAATCTTGGGTTTGGGTGGTTGAGTAGGTTTGACAAATGGGTAGGTCCAAGGAATAGCAACTTTCTCTTTTGCTTTATCCTTTTGTGACCTAGTGGCCACATTGATGGTGTTAATCTTGAATAGAGGGGGCAAAGGAGGTAAAGGGACCATAGTCTGTTGATGGGATTCTGATGAAGGTGAGGAATTTTGAGAGATATGGAAAGATGTCAAAGGTTTGTCGATAGTATCCTCAACAAGAAGGGTGTCTTTCTCTAAGTATTGGCGAATGGCCACCTTAAGGGCACAACAATTGTTAGTGTCATGTCTAGGTGTGCGATGATATAGGCAAATTTTAGTGTCATCAAACCAAGATGGTTTTGATCTGAGAGGTTGAAATGGTTTAATAGGTGGAAGAGTGATGCTAGAAGTTTGCAAAAGTTGACGTAGTATCAAAGCATATAAACCTACTAAGGGGTCTGTGCTTGTTGATGCATTAGGTATTGATGACTTTTGTTTGGGAGTTGTTGAGGGAGATTTTTGTACCACCTTTTGGGTTGGTGGTATGGCCACTCGCGTAGATGACACTTTGTGAGGGGTGCTGAATTTTTCAAAAGAGGTATGTTTTTGGTTGGCAAAGGGAGTAATGGGGGCAACTTGTTTCTGTTAGGTGTTGGAGTAGGGAGCACTCCTATTAAGGTAGAAGGATGTGGGCCCAAAAAGGAGGGCAAAGATAATGGTGGAGGAGGAGTTCACCAACATGGTTTAGTAGCCTTCTTTAGTTTAGTTTGAGGACCACTATTGTGTGAGGCAAGGTTCAAGTCTACCTTCACTTGTGGGTGAGTGAGGTTAGATATGGGGCAAACACCGAGGGATTTAATCAGTTTTGGTATGGTGGATGTTTGTGAGGGTTTAGGTTTAGATGTGGATGGTTGAGCTTCTAAAGATTTGGGAGTAGAAGCCTGGTCCTCGTTGGATACTTTTGGAGATTTTTTTATAGGAGGGTCGATAGCATGAGATGAGATGGGACGTGCAAGGTGAGGAGCTTTGAGTCACTCCCATAATGCCTCATGTTCTAATTTCATCGAATGGAGAAATCCTAAGTTCTCCACCAATCGAGAGAATGGTTTGGAAGATGTTGGATGAGGCTTTGATTTTTTAGAAGATGTGGGTGGTTGTGAGACTGAAAATGTGTTAGATGTAGTGATCTCGGGCCCAAGGCATGAGAGATCCATTACTGGATCCTCTTCATTTGAAGTAGGTGAAGAGACAAGTTCTTCTCTTGGTGGAGAAGGAATTGGAGAATGTGATTCCTCAAGAGGATAGAGGGAAGGGATGATTGTGCCTTCTACTTGTGATTGAGGAGCATGAAAGGTAGGGTCCTCCATTGGTAGTAGGAAGGATGAAGGTCAGGCTAACAGTGCTGGTATCGTCAAAGCATCCTGTAATATAAGAGAGGTTGATGGAGAACTAGCAAGAGAATAAGGTTCATCTTCTTGTGGAGGAGAAATGAGAGAATAAGGCTCTTCTACCTATGATGGACAAATAGGAGAAGAAGACTCTTCTACCTGTGATGGACAAATAGGAGAAGAGGGTTCTTCTACCCGTGATGGACAAATAGGTTGGTTAACCTCTTCAGATTGTGGGAGAGGTTGGTTAGGCATAAAGGGAGAGACCGTGTTGACCGTGCATATATCACACTCTTGGGAGTTATCGGCCATGGTCCACATGTTGTTTTGACTAGGGGGATGGCTAGGGAAAGGTTGTCTAAAGATGTCTATGTTTTGGTTAGGTGGCGCATTTGGGTTATCTAAGACAAGATCACCTTTATCTAACATGTCATGAATGATATTCTTAAGGGTTTTACAATTGTCTGTGTTATGGCCTTTGACATGGTGATAATTACAGAAGTCATTCTCCCTATACCATGCAGGGATGGCACGTGAGGGATCAAATTGAGGTGGTGGACGAATTTGGGGGAGATTGAGGACTCCCTGTTTGACAAGTTTATCCAACACAGATGCATATGATTCTCATATTAGAGTATATTGATGTTGTACATATCATTGTTGGAATTGTCATGTAATGCTTTGAAATGTGGAAGGTTTAGATTGGTTAGTTGTGGTCAATGATGATGATCGAAGTACCACAGCATTTGTTGATCCCTTGGATTCGGAATTGGAGGAAGAAGATTTGGAGGAAGGGTCATTTGATTTTACATTGGGCTTTTTACTATGCAATTTGACTTTATTTTCTTTGATAGCACGGAGTTCAAGCTTCCTAGCCATGGTGAAAGCTTCATCAAATGTGCAGAATGTTTGGACCCACAAAGTAGATGAGATGTGTTTGGCATACGCTTGTGAAAAGAGCTCAATGAGCTCGGGTTGAGGTAAAGAAAAGGAGAGTTGGTTGATTAAGCCTCTCCAATGGGCAACAAAATCAGCTATTGATTCATCATCGAACTGTCTAATAGAGTATAGGTCCATGATGGAGACCTTTTTAGTGATGTTGATTGAAAAGTGGTCAAGAAATAGTTGAGCTAGTTGAGTGAAGGTAAATAGAGAGTGACTGGTAATAGAACTATACCAATCGAGGGTAGCACCAGAAAGTGACATGGGAAATGTGCGTAGTAATAACACATCATCATGTGCTATAAGGTAACAAGCATGTCAAAATGCTCGTAAATGTTGTTGTGGGTCCTCCTTACTCTGAAAGCGAGTAAACTTGGAAAGTTTCCACTGATTGGGATATGGTCGAATTGGGACTAAAGGATGAATAGGTTCATTATAGATTTGTTCATATGAGAGAACATTTCTTGAAACCAAAACTAATGTCTCAAGATTAGACATCTTACCCATCAACATCTTGATTAGATCAGTTGATGGATTTGTAGGTGGGGCACCTCTTAGGTTGTAAGGCATTTGGAAGGTGCTAGGAGGGGCATACGACATGGTTGGTTATGCTTGTATAGGTGCAACATTTTGGTAGCTAGTCATAGGGACTGATGTTGAAGTCAAAGGTGGTTGTGTCATAAAGTTAAAAATCACAACTTGGTTTGATGTTACCAGAGGTGGTTGGATGGTGGCAACACTAGCCAAAGGATGAGTAGCCACCCTTGTGTTGATGGGTGCAAGAGTAGGTGGGATGGAGACAATTAAGTTCTAGAATGGTGTAGAACTTTGTTGAATGGTTTGTGGTTGAGGGGGTACTGAAACCCCAATGGAGGTGGGTCTAGAAACAGAAGGAGAAGCCACACTTTGAAGATTGGTCAGGGTTAAGTTGTTAGTTGAGGTAATGGCTTGGGTGTCTATAGGTTGAATTACAGAGGCTGCTGATACGATTGTCGTCTCAACTAAAGAAGTTGGCATCCCATAAACTGGGTTGCCTGAAGAGTCTCACATTTGACTTCTTATGAGATAGTGCTGAAGAGCCTTGACATTAAGGTCAAGGAACCTTTCAAAGTCTTGGTCCCCTTTAGGAACAATAGGGGGTTGAGTTGGGATTGGTTGGGTAGGAGTTCATTTAGTTTCTAAATTATACTCCATTCGGGGACTTGATATGAAAGGCGAAGGTGGGAGTGGTTGTTGCCTTACATGGTCAACAAGAGTTTTGGTTTGACTATGTGTCAAAACCATCCAAGTCAAAATAGATTCTGGTTCTAAAATTGTATGTTTCAGCCACATAAAACTAGAACTTGTTTTTGACAGCAAAAAGGTTAGGTTTTTAGCTTGCTGTAGAAGAATAATTTTTTGACAGTGACCGACGTCAGTGAAGAAAGTTGCTGACATCAGTGGAAAAACTTATGTCGGTTACTGCGTATTTCCAAAAACTCAAAAAATTGAAAGTTTTTGGAAGAAAGAAGAAAGTTCTGAGATGTTTTTGGAGCTCAGAATAATGCATCCTTACCAGCTCAAAAAACTAGATGAAAATAGAAAAGTAGATGAAGGCAAGCAAAACCCTAAATGTTAAATTCCTAAGAATAAATTTTAGATTCATGTTGGCTTATGCCTTAAAAGAGTGTGTTTGGGAAGTTGGGATTTTAGAACGGGTCCTAAAAGAGGCAGTCTAAGGTTGGTTTCAGGTTAAGTTTTAGTGCTCAAAATCTGTATTAGGTTCTGTACATGGCCTAGTGCTAGGAGCTTGCTCCCCTCACTGCACAAGCCCAGAGACAAGTTGGGTCGCTTAGCCAATATATACTTCCCCTAGAGTTTATACTTTTCTAGAGAACAGAGTGGGTTCTCCCCTTGGTAGTGAAGTCCAAGTAGGATTACTAGGAAGGGTAAGGTATCCGCTAGGTGATGAAATCCTAGTTGGCCTTATCTCAGGTATGTTTAGATGCTTGATTGTGAAAGTGGTCTGGTTGTGTAACATATGTGCACTACGCTTTATTCATAATGCATTTTTAATTACTAGATGAGCTAAATATGCATTCAAATAGGAATGAAATGCAATATGTTTTTAACCCAAATTAAAATGTTTGTTCAGATGCAGACAAGTGGAGAAAAGGTTAAGAGTATGAATTTCACTACTCTAAGATGTAGGAGAAAGGTGACAAGAAGAAAAAGAAGATGTTCTTTTTAACTTGTGCTTATGGTTTCATTTCAAAATAAAGAGATAGAAGAAAAGGATGCAAGAACAGATCTAATGCACCTATATGAATGTTGGCCTTTTGGAAGAAATGAACCCAAGGAAAATTCTAGGGTCCCATCGGGTGTGCCAGAAATGTTTCTACTCATTTTTTGCTTTTTCACATTCAGAAGAAATAAGAAACTAAAGTTAAATGGTCAGGGGTTAGATGATACTCAGATGAAGTTGCGCACCATATCTAGATGACTGAAGGAGCTCCTCTTTGGCTGTGGAGGATGACACCTATAGATAAGAAAGATTTAAATAAGGAAAATGTTAGATAGATATATGGTGGACTACCAAGCAAAGCTTGGTCCTAAAAGTGCAAAGACTTCTTGGAGGGATGACATTCCACTAGTTGATAAAAAGAATGTTGCTAGAAAGAGAAATGGTGAAAGACTAAACAAAAGAAATAGAGATAATGTGTACTTGAATGCTGCTGTCAGTCTTCCACAGTCGCTAATGTCAGTGGTTCTGCCGACATCGGTCGGTTAAGGTTGTTGATGTTGTTTAGGCTGCCAACGTTGGTAGGGGCAATGGGCCTTGGTGCCAATGTTAGTAGGGACAATGGGCCTTGAATGAGTTTCAAGTTTGTCTGTGGTCAACAGAATGGCATGGGATGTCTGTGAGAGTTTAATGGTTTGTGCAGGATTTGCAGGGCAGTGAATGTGGTCTAAGAAGTGGGCCAGGTAGAGGACAGGAGTGGAAGGAAAATAAGGATGAGGGGAAGGCCTTTCAGCCTTTCCAAAAATAAAGTTGAGTTGTTCTATCAAAAACACTCAGGAAATAGCCAATGGACTAACTAGCTCTTGGTGGAGAACCAAAAATATAGAAGACCTGTTTCTGTTATGGCTGATGCTAAAGACCTCATGCAATGTTTCAATCAGGTGCAGAGTGACTGATGCAGAGTTTCTTAGCCTGGAGAGTGATGTTGGGATGCTTATGCCTGCAAAGAGTCGAGCAAGAGAACTCAAAACCTAGAGCAAGAGAATTCACATTCACAAGGGGTGCAACAGAGATTGGATTTTAGTTTTAAAGAAACTAATGTCGATGATACCACCGGCATCGGTCGACTATTGACCGACGTTGGTAGCTAAAGAATGGGAAAAGAGGCTATTTTTAGCCTTTTGCCCATTCTTCCATCTGCTAAGGTTAATTGTCATTCCAGAAATGGTCTAAATGGTGGGTTTAATAGGCGTGAGGATTAGTGGGGGAGTTGAAATAGGTCTTAGGTAATTATGATTAGTCATAGGTGATAAATGGCCTAAGAGGTAGGAATCCAAGGTGAGATGCCTAGGGGGAATTATTAATTTAAAATAAGTATTTTAAATTAATAAAACATAGGTTAGGCATGGTGAAGTTAGAAAAGGAACCGAGGGGGGGTTGACACTATTTTGGTGTCTACACATTCATTAGACCAAATGGCATGACAATTCACTGAAAATATCTGAAAGGACAACTTAATGCTATTTTTTCTTTATCAATCTCCTTGACCCTGATTTGATAAAAGCCAAATTTACAATCAAACTATGAGAAGTATTTACATTTAGTAACTTTCTCAAATAAATAGCTTTTTCTGGTATAGGATATGGATAAGGTTGGGTAATGGCATTTAATGGTCAATAATTGATGACCATTCTCTTTTTGCCTCACTTTTGTTTAGAATTTTTGTTAACTATAAAGGCATAACAATAGAAAGGAGAGGTAGATTTTTATATAAATCCATTAGCCTCTAAATCTTTTATCTAGACTTCCATATCATTATAATCTTGTGCAGGAATTAGAATTTTCTTTCTAATTTTTATGTATTCGCCTTCTATGTTTTTGATTTCCATTGCAGGCATAAACTTAGACTAGAACTGTTGAGGATTGTCAAACCAGATAGTGGTTTTGATCTTTGTTCCTATTTTTTGGATTTCTACAGGGATTATGGTTTTAGGAGTTTGGGTCATAGAACTTGGAAATTGCTCAGTAGCATATATAAGATGAGGAATCCTGAGCCTTTCATTTTCATTGGTAAACATGACACTTTTAGTGGTAGAACCATATGGAGATTATCTATCTATGAAGGCTCCACCTAATAGGATATCTACAGGCATTTTATTTAATGCAAAAAAATCATAATGGAAGTTTTTGTTTTGGATCCTAAGGGGCTGTTGATGTTTATACATATTGTAGGTAAAATTGTTCCCCTGTACATCTATGTTCTTGTAATCAAGTGAACCATCCAATTTCTCCTAGTCTTGGATGATTTGTGATTTTGAAAATGATAGGGAAGCACCTATATCAATTTGTGCATCTACCAGTCTTCCATTAATTTCAACAGTAATAAACTAAGCAAATTTTCCATTGATCAGTTGTGTGAGATAAAATGGCTGTGGTGTTTCTAATGAAGGAATAGTTGTACATACTAGTTTGTGCCTTATTAGATCTTGAAGTGGAATGTTGTAGAATTATTCTTCATTTTGTACTTCATCCTTTTCTTCTTCTTGAAGATTGTTGCATTCTCCTTATTCAAGGCAATATTCTGATTCAAAAAAGAAAGTCTTTTGCCTCTGTATCTTGTTCATTTTCTTCAGTGGGTAATAGTATATCCCATTGAGGCTCAACCTTCAGAGAATGGATCTCTTTTGGGGGGTCAGTACTTCTAAACTTGTTCCGTACCCAAGAGTCACTAGGCTTAAAAGAACTAGGAAATTACAAAGGGGGTAAAAAGGCCTTTCCACTATTGGAGGTATTCTGGGCATGAATGGCTACCTTCCTCTGGAGTTACTTCTTCCTTTAACATATCTTCTGGGTCTGGAATCTCACTCTGGTAATTCATCATGATGGCCAGACCATTTTCCATATGCTTCAAATGGAAGACTAGAATAGTCATGAGATCTGGGCCATTGCATGTTGGTGAGTGGTTGCTCTAAATCATCAACTAATGATTCAAGAGCTTCAACATCATCATCAAAGGCTTCTTCAAAGAGTTCATCTAGAATTGGTTCATAGATGTCATCTTGTTGGAAGAGATCTTTATCTTTGTCAATAATATCCCACCATGCTGCTACGTTGGAGGAAAAGATGACTTTGACAATAGGATTTTTTTTAATGGCATTGCAGGGCAATATGAACAAGTTTGTGATAGATATAACAAATAGGAGTTTTAGATGGAGGATGAGGAGTGTGGCACTTTTTTAGAAAGTGGTGAGGAGGAGAATAGGAATATGCTTGCAGGGGAAAGAATGGCACTTAAAGGAGGGATGGGGGTGGTATTATTTATTTTGATGTTTACGAGGTCAAACAAATTGTTGACAATCAAATGGTATAGTTTTAGGAAAAATAGGAGTGATTTGGGATGCTTGATGCTAGTGAGCTTTTGAATAGTTTTGGTTTCTAAGACTAAATACATGGCTTGTTCCTTGGCAAAATCAATGACATCAATGAGAGACATGTCAATTAAGGTTAGTCCTTTGAGATCAATTTATGCAATCACCCTATCAATAAGATTATAAGAAAGTGCATGCAGAAATTTTAATTTGATTTTTGTAGAACCAAAATTGTAGCTTTCATAAGCGAGTTCTCAAAACTGCTTAGCAAATGCATCAATCTATTTTAAATCACATAGCTACATTTTAAGCAACCATTTCTTAGATTCCAATTTTTGATTTCCGATTAGAGGTACAAACTCATCAATTAATATATGATACAATGCAGCTAGAGGATTTGGTTGGTGATGAATCCTTTCAATTTGTTCCTACTCTGTCATAGAATCCCACCATTGGGTAATAATACCCTAGAAAATTTTTGAGGCAAAAATAGTAGTGGTAGGTGGATCCAAATGAGATGCTACTATAATGACCCTCAATAAATTTCACCAAGCAGTGATTTCATTTAAAGGATTTAGAGCATCATCAATATTAATATACCATGGTTGCAAGGGTACATTTGGTCTTTACATCAGAGAGGCACTATGATTCATGCTCCATTTATGAGGTTTGAAGTTAGATCCAAGACTAACTTCATAAGATAACATGAGCATTTGTGCTTTATTTGAAGAATCTAGATCTTGCTTAACTAACCAGTCAAGGTTGTCTTCTAAGGCTACAAGATTAGTGTCTATGGAAGACATCTGGTTTGTTAAATTATCTATGCTATTTCTAATATACAAAACATCTTTACATAGGTCATCAAAATTTTCAGCAAGGTGTGCATTAAATCTTGATACATAATTTCTTTGTTTGAATTCATTAGAAGGCTCGGCTTCTCCTCGATATGCTATAGAGAAATAACTAACAGTCCCTTCTTGTTGTTTATAGATACCTTTATGGGCTGGCCATCTTCCACCTTTATACAGACTGACCTATTTATCTATATAAAATTCTAGAGTTTCTTCTCTAGGAAGACTCATCATTGTAGATGGTAATTGATCTCTAGGATCACGTCCTTGATTTGTTTCTTCATATTCTATAATAATATGGCCTAAATTACATTATATTTTACAAAGTTGGATCTTTTTATTTGATAGGACTATTCTTGCATTTTTTTCCAGCTCTAAAAACTTTAGAAGATGGGAGTAATGATCTGAGAGAGAATTACTAAAAACTAAAATATCATCTATATATACACAAAGAAAATTTGAAGTGCCTTTGAAGATTTGGTCCATATGAGCTTGATAGAATGCTAGAGCATTCATTAGACCAAATGGCATGATAGTCCACTAAAAATGTTTGAAAGGATAGCTGAATGTTATTTTTTCTTTATCAATCTCCTTGACCCTGATTTGATAAAAGCTAGATTTACAATCAAACTGTAAGAAGTATTTACATTTAACAAATTTCTCCAAAAAATAGCTTTTATCTAGTATAGGATATAGATAAGGTTGGGTAATGGAATTTAATGGTTGATAATTGATGACCATTCTCTTTTTTCCTCTCTTTTGTTCAAAATGTTTGTTAACCATAAAGGCATAACAACAAAAAGGAGAGGTAGATTTTTCTATAAAGCCATTAGCCTCTAATTCTTTTATCTGGACTTCCATATCATTATAATCTTGTGTAGGAATTACAATTTTCTTTCCAATTTTTATCTATTTGCCTTCTATGATTTTGATTTCCATTTTAGGAATAGACTTAGACTAAAACTATTGAGGATTGTCAGAACAGATAGTGGTTTTGATCTTTGTTCCTATTTCTTGGATTTCTACAAGGATATGCTTTCATGGGTTTGGGTCATAGAACTTGGAAATTGCACAATAACATATATAAGATGAGGAATCTTGAGCCTTTCATTTTCAATGGTAAACATGACACTTTTAGTGGTAGAACTATATGGAGAATATCTATCTATGAAGGCTCCACCTAATAGGATATCTACATGCATTTTATTTAATGCAAAAAAATCATAGTGGAAGATTTTGTTTTAGATCCTAAGGGGATGTTGATGTTTATACATATTGCAAGTAAAACTATTCCCCTGTATGTCTATGCTCTTGTAAGAAAGTGAACCATCTAATTTCTCCCAATCTTGGATTATTTGTGATTTTGAAAATGATAGGGAAGCACCTGTATCATTTTTTACATCTACCAGTCTTCTATTAATTTCAATAGTAATAAACTAAGCAACTTTTCCATTGATCAGTTGTGTGAGATAAATTGGCTATGGTATTTCTAATGAAGGAATAGTTGTACATACTAGTTTGTGCCTTGTTAGATCTTGAAGTGGAATTTGGTAGAATTATTCTTCATTTTGTACTTTATCATTTTCTTCTTCTTGAAGATTATTGCATTATCCTTATTTAGGGCAATATTCTGATTCAAAAAAGAAAGAGTCTTCTACCTCTGTATCTTGTTCATTTTCCTTAGTGGGTAATAGTATATCCCATTGAGGCTCAACCTTTGGAGAATGGATCTCTTTTGGGGGGTCGATACTTCTGAACTTGTTCCGTACCTAAGAGTCACTAGGCTTAAAAGAACTAGGAAATTGCAAAGGGGGGTAAAAAGGCCTTTGCACTATTGGAGGTATTTTGGGCATGAATGGTTACCTTCCTCTGGAGTTACTTCTTCCTCTAACATATCCTCTGGGTCTTGAATCTTGCTCTGGTAATTCATCATGATGGCAAGACCATCTACCATATGCTTCAAATGGAAGACTATAATAGTCATGAGATCTAGGCCATTGCATGTTGGTGAGCAGTTGCTCTAAATCATCACCTAATGATTTGAGAGCTTCAGAATTATCATCAAAGGCTTCTTCAGAGAGTTCATCTAGAATTGGTTCATAGATGTCATCTTTTTGGAAGAGATCTTCATATGTGTCAACAATATCCCACCACGTTGTTGCGTTAGAGGAAAAGATGGCTTTGATAGAAAGATTTTTGCAATGGCATTGTAGGGTAATATGACTAGGTTTGCAGCAAATATAACAAATAGGAGTTTTAGATGGAGGATGAGGAGTGTGGCACTTTTTGAGAAATCAATGAGGAGGAGCATAGGAATGCTTGTGGGGGAAAGAAAGATGCTTAAAGGAGAGATGGGGGTGGCATTATTTCTTTTGATGTTTATGAGGCTGAACAAATTACTGACAGTCAAATGGTGTAGTTTTAGGGAAAATAGGAGTGATTTGGGATGCTTGATGCTTAGTGAGATTCTGAATAGTTTTGGTTTCTGAGACTAACTGCATGGATTGTTGCTTGGCAAAATCAATGACATCAATGAGAGACATGTCATTTAAGGTTAGTCCTTTGAGATCAATATATGCAATCACCTTATCAATAAGATTATAAGGAATTACATGCAAAAATTTTAATTTGATTTTTGTAGAACCAAAACTATGGCTTTCATAAGTGAGTTCTTAGAACTAATTAGTAAATGCATCAAACTATTTTAAATTACATAGATTCATTTTAATAAACCATTTATTAGATTCTAGTTCGTGATTGATGACTGGAGATGCAAACTCATCAATTAATATATGATATAATGCAGCTAGAGGATCTAGTTGGTAATGAATCCTTTCATTTTATTCCTACTCTATCATAGAATCCCACCATTGGGTAATAATACCCCAATAAAAATTTGAAGCAAAAATAGTAGTGGCAGGTGGATCCGAATGAGATGCTACTGTAATGACCCTTATTGAATTACACCAAGTGGTGATTTCAATCAAAGGATTTAAATTATCATCAATATTGAGATACCATGGTTACAAGGGTACATTTGCTCTTTGCATCAGAGAGGTACTATGATTCATGCTCTGTTTATGAGGTTTGAGGTTAGATCCAAGACTAACTTCATAAGATAACATGAGTATTTGTGCTTTATTTGAAGCATCCAGATCTTGCTTAACTAACCAGTCAAGGTTGTCTTCTAAGGTTGAAAGCTTAGTGTCTATGGAAGACATCTGGTTTGTGAAATTATCTATGCTATTTCTAATATACAAAATATCTTTACATAGGTCATCAAAAAATTTAGCAAGGTGTGCATTAAATCTTGATACATAATTTCTCTATTTGAATTCATTAGAAGGCTTGGCTTCTCCTTGATATGTTGCAGAGAAATAACTAATAGTTCTTTCTTATTATTTATAGATACCTTTATGGGGTGGCCATCTTCCACCTTTATATAGACTAACCTATTTATCTGTATAAAATTCTAGAGTTTATTCTCTAGGAAGACTCATCATTGTAGATGGTAATTGATATATAGGATCAGGTCCTTGATTTGTTTTTTCATCTTCTATAGTAATATGGCCCGATCTAATAGTGCGATTAGAAGAAGAAGATGATGGTCTATGAGGGGATGACCTGCTAGAATAACTTTTGAGAGAGAGAGAGACCTAAACACTATATTTATTGTTCTTCCATCAATTTTGTGGATAGTAGCTTGACCTTTCATTTTAGGTGAGACATTTTTGAGCCAATCAAGCTTCCAATTGGAAGGAATTTCAATAGATTTTATATGTCCCTTCTATAACTAGATGGTTCCATTTAATCTATGAGCATAAGGAAGATTTTCTAAAATCTTGGGATGATTTGTATTGGTCATACTATACATCACAGTTATATTTATGGAGCATATTTAAACTCTCCAAACATATCTAGACCAAACAATGATGTGAACAATCCCCAACAATCTAAAGAGCCATGCTTGACTTCTTTACATCCCTTATCTTAGACTGCTACTGAAAGATTAAGACAAAATTCAAAACAAATTACTTGATCATTTATCCTTCCTAAACTAGATAACTAACAAGCATGTTTAAAACTAACTTGGCATCTATGACACAGGGCTAAATATAAAATGGGTTTGATATTAGATGGGATTAGAGGAGTTATATGAACCTTAATAAGACCAAAATGGACAAACTTAGACTTGAGGAGTTCAGATTTTTTATATACTTGAGAAAATTTTAAAGCCAGAGGTTTGTACAAGCTATTTTCCTTTTCTAAGGTTTATTCTATAACTTTAATGGCAGGACATTCAGAGAGTTATTCTGGAATAAAAGAAGGTAATTCATACATCCCTTCAAATTTTGATTCATTTAGAATTTTGACTGTAAAAGATTCTTGGGATTTTCCAAATTCCATGGTAAGAGATTAAGTTTCAAAAAGTGAGAAATTTCTAGAGAGGGTATATAAACTTGTAGAGATAAAAGAGGCCTATGAAAATTTAAAAATGGTTGATGACTTGATGCAATAAATAACCTAAAGAAATTTGTCAAAGTAAGGAAGCTTAAAAATCAATTCGATGGAAAGAGGAATTGCTTACAGAATCTTCAAAAACATAGATATTCATAAATCAAGCTTTGATACCAATCTTTTTACATCAACAGATGCTCCTTTTAATTCCAATGATTTATTTAGAAACCTATGATAGCAGGTAGGGGCTGAATGGCTATGGCTTCAATATTTCTTAAAAACTTAAACTTTTACACTCTTAATTTACAATATTTGAATCAATTTTCTGATTCTTAGGTTTCCAAATGGACAAGAGAAGAGCATACACTTGATCAATAAAAAACTCTTAGAATACTAGAAGCTTTCTTTGATGCCTTAAAACTAAGCAGACATGTCTTGTTTATAGCAAGAGGGAGTTCCTACCTGGAATCTTTGCCAAGGTTGTGTCTATCCCATCATGCTTTATAGCACAAAAGTTAGCTATAGGGAGATATTGTTTGATGCACTATATGAAGATGTTTGGCTTGGTGGGTCCAACATGGCTTCTACTTAAGTCAATAAGTCATTTTCACTGATGGGTTGAAAGAGACATCTTAGCTAGAATGTACTTGAAAGATGCCAGTGTTGGGGTCCAACATCACATGCATGACAGTAAGGATTGATATGGAAATAAGATTCCCATTCTAGTTGTTTCCTGATGATGGTGTGTACGATGGTGTCTTGGTCATGGTTTTCTTCTTCATGAATTTGGTGAGGTCCATACCATGCAATCCATCTGTAAAGGTGCTGGTTATGAGCTAATCTTATCTTAATATGCCAAGTCCACAGAGGTCATTTTAGTAATTTTGTGAACTACCAAAATAGCAATTCACTATTTAGTCTCACTATAGTAATAGTGCCTATTTGGTTGTGGTGATCTACTTGGATAGAGGCTGCAAAAGACATTTGTAGTTCTGCACCAGAAGCATAGGAAATCCTTATGTAATGAGGATTCAATGCTTCTCTTAGAATCTATTCCTGTACAAGAATGTTTAAGGAAGCAAATCCTTGATTATATATTCTAGTTAAATTTAAAACTAGGATAGGGTTGGTTCATTAAAGTAACTAGTGGATTTACACTAAGCCAATCTACTATTATATTTTCAATGCCTTTTATATGCTCAATGGAGAAATTAAATTGGTTAAAAATTGCCTACCATCTAACATATTTACCACGGCCATCTTTCTAACCATGATCCTTTTCTCTAAAGGTCATAAATCTAGTACAATTAGTTCTTACAATAAAATGTGGCAGATGGAGAATTTTCAACATGAATTTCTCTAAGCATTTCTTCATAGCATAGATTTCTTTATTTGGAGAAATCCATTTTAAAACATTGGTGCTGAAAATACCGCTAGAAAACTCACAAACAAATTCTTTATTTTCATATTTACAGACAAGCATTTCTCCCCATGTGATATCAGAGGCATCAGTGTAGACCAAAAACTGGTCAGATTTTGGGATGTGAAGTTTTGGAAGTAATGAGACCTTAGTCTTTATCTTCTGGATAGCAGCTGTATGTTCTGCCTTCCATTGAAATGTTTTTATTTTCTGGAGAAGTTCCTGAAGTATAAACCTATCTTCACCAGAGTTAGTATAAAAGCTATTCAGATAATTTAAGAATCCCAAAAATGCTTGAAGCTTTGGTTTATTGAGCTTCTCAGGAAAACTGATGACTTTCTCTTTGATATGTGGCTGGACTTGTAATTTTGAATTTTGGATAACCATTCCGAGAAAATTACATTCTATTTTACAAAGTTGGATCTTTATATTCAATATAATCAAACATGTTACAATAATATTTATTGATCACTAGCAATTAATCACAATTACACAAGGAAAGTAATCATAATATATAATCTAGACATGACTAGTACATAGTATAATAACCACTATAAATGTATTACAAATGATTAATTACATTTCCAATAGTCATATAGTATCATCAAAAGTACAATGAGAGATAATATGTTCCATAGAGCTCAAGTTACTCTAACTCAATTGTATCTCTGATAATCTCAAGTTCAGTCTCCAAGTAAGTACAATAGTGGGGAGGGAGAGCATCATTGAAGATGATGATGTAGATAGAGATAGTGAAGGTTGACAGAGTAAATTGCTAAGACCAATGTACACACCACATTATGTTTTAAAACATAATATAAATTTTGTGTTTGTTTTGAGAGTATTAGTATGTTTTGGAATTAAATTACAATAGATATTATAACTTGCATGTTTTAAATATTAACACATTTATATGGGATAAATCTTGTAAGCGTTTGTAGATTATATTTTATATTTCTAAGTAGACATAGTGCTTTAATTATAGTATGTTTATATAAGTTAATTCTATTCATGTTTGTGTATGAATAAGTAAATGTAAATCTTTTAGATAACATCTTATTACTATTATATATAGACTAGATAATGTATTAAATAATGTTTTATAATGTTAAGTTTTCATATATTGATATTCAGTAATATAAATGTTTGACAAGCTATTATGAAGACATATATGATCTATATAGAATAGTAAGGAATGCAAATAGTTAGTGGGAGATAATTAAAGATAATACTTATTTATTTTATTATCAAGGGATAATTATCTTATTTTATATGATGGGAGTTTGAATATCCTACAATCTAAAGTCTAGTTTTGAATTATATGCATGGATTACATAGAGATTTGTAAGAGTGAGTTATCATGACAAAAGTGGACTTGTTTAATGTTATACTTAGGTTTGAAACATATTTGGCATGAAATTTTTGAATCGGATAAAAAATAATGATTAGGGAATTGCAAGAAAGCTTGTTATAGTAATTAAGGAGTTTTCTAGTTGTTAACTGGTAATTAAGTGAGTTAAGTGGAAAATAATGGATTATGCATGAACAACTAATTGGGAGGTAGTAGATACATGTGAATTTTGATCAATTTGGGATTGTCATGTAAATTTTAATAAAAGTGAGCCATTGATAAGAGGATACATAGTCGATGAGAAGAGGAAATGAGATGAAATAGAGAAAAATGGTTTTATAGTTTCAGTTTGGTAGCATTGAAAATGTTGGTGATGTCATTTTATTTGTATCAACTTAGGAAATTTTTGTGTGAATAAAATTATCACTTAGGGTTTGAATGATAACAATTTAAATGAAAATGTATAGTGTTAGCCCTATGGATGGCTCGGCCATCCACAAAATTAACCGTATACTCTATAAAATCCTCATGAATGTAAACAAAAATTATATTCATTTTCTAGGGTTTAAAGTATTTAACTTGTTATGTTAAACATAAAAAAACTCAGGTAGATGGTTGGTAAAGTTATGGACTATGTTATGTTTTAAAGTCCCTATTATGTTCATATACTTATAAAATTTGAAGGATGGTACTCTAATAATATGGACATAAAGAATATGTTTGGTGCCCATATTGATTTTTATGAGTCTATGTCAATTTAAAATGGGAAGGCTCAAATTACAATTTCTATTTGCTTTTGCTTTGGGGATTTGGTACATCCAATGACTTTGAACTTTGGTCATTTAAAATAGTAATGATATCTATGTCTACATAACTATTTTTAAAAATAACATAGTGAATCTTTTGGACTATGTAATATATGTTGAGAACCATGGAAATATAGGAAATGAAAGTATGTCATAGTACACAAAATGCAAGGGAAATTATATTTAGAACTGAGTTCAATGTGTTATAAAAAAGTGAGAGTTTTATGATTCAATATTCAAAATAGGGTATATCTATATTCATAAATTTTAGACTATCTATGTGTTACAAAATAGTTTATAAAAATAAGAATGTAATATGACTGTGTGTACTACAATCACACTCATAACTGAGACTGTGTATAGGTATACATTGTGTGTTATTATAGTAAAACAATTATTCACTTAGAGTTGTAAAAGGGAGAATATATATTTATGAGCCTAGATTTTGGTGAAATATTATAAGACTTAGGTCTATGTTTTAAATCAACTGAGCTAGATTTGATGCAATGGTATATTCAGGGGACCTACATTTATCTAATTATGTGGTTGTAGTCGATTTAGGGTTAAATAATAAATTTGAATTATTTATATATAAAACCATTATTATAATAATGGTATTTAGCAAATTAAAAGTGTTAAATTATGGCATTGTGCTATATAATTAATACTATTTTGTATTAAGTGGTTTGATTTTCAAAGTAAATTGTGTATATTTCACTTAGTTATATTTGGGTGAACTATACATGTTTGTAAAAAGAACATAGCATTAGCATTTATAAATGATGATTGTCAATAAACATTAGACTTGATACTTATATAGTTGTATATTTTACAAGAGTTTAAAGGTTTATGAAATTAAATTTTAGTTTTGTATATACCTAAAACTGAATTATGTAAACTAATAAAAACTGTGAACATCAAAATAGTGATATTATGGGATATATGTAATAGAAATGTATCTAAATTTATGAGATATACGTATAGGATAATTTAGGTCTTCCTACATGTGTATATCCTATATTTATAAGTTAGGTGGAGTGAATATATTTATAGTATGTTACTGAGCACATAAGTCATGAAATCCCAACAAATTGGGAATTGTAACTATATACACATAGCCTAAATTCTAGTATGAATAACTAAGTATTTTAAAATAAGTTTAGAAAATCATTATGTAATTTTTAAATGATAGTTATATTATGTGTTTTGAACTTTAGGTTATGAAATTGATAAATTTTATACATAGCATTTATTAAAGGAAATTAGATCCTTGGAATGACTTATATTATACTTGTATGGTTTATAAACATGCTTGTTATAATATTTTGTATGAGATGTATATTATAAATGAGGTTCATTCACATGTTTGATGGACTAAAAATATGTAAGTTAATTATTTTCATAACTAGTAAATGGATTGTGCTTGCTAGTAGAAATAATTGCATTAACCTATTGGTTATTATTATATGTTAACCAAATCTAGCATTGATGGTTTTAAATAAGAAGTGAGATGGAATTCACTAGCTTAGTTAACATCACCAATGTGAGACTAAGGTAATCTAATCAAGTGGTGTGTATGAAATTTACTGATCATAGAGATCAATAACTATTTGAAAACTTTGGCCAAACTAATGTTATATAGACATTCTCATTTCATATGTATGATTTACGTGTTTGTGAGATATCATGTTAGATCATATTTTCTTTATGATACAAATCATGTAGTATAAATATTACAACACATGGGTACTATCATGTCTCTCTGGATTATTGCACCATCACCATCTACCCATCCATGAAAGGAGGGTCATTCCCTATTTGAGGGATTGTGTGGGGAATTTATGGTCCATGGTTGGTGTGAAAAAGTGCTTAGATGATACTCTCCCTCCCCACTATTGTACTTAATTTGAGATTACACTTGAGATTATCAGAGATGAAGTTGAGTTAAAATAACGTGATCTCTATGGATCATAGTATTTATCATTATACTTTTGATGAGACTATATGCCTATTGGAAATCTAATTACTTATTTTTAATACATTTACAGTGGTGACTATACTATTTTACTATCTGCAGATAGATTATATATTATGATTACTTTCCTTGTGCAATTATGATTAATTGCTAGTGATCAGTAAATATTATTGTAACATCTTTGCTTATATTAAATATGCTTAATTTATTATGTTAAAGATCACTAATTATATTCTCATGGTGTAATGTAATGAAATAGTATGTTTTGAGTAAGTAATTTAATAAAAAGAATTATTGATTTATTCTAGTAAATCCCTGTGGGGATGTTACATTATGCTATCAAAGTTGAGGCTTGAATTCTAGGACTTAATGAGTCGCTAATGTTTTCATATTATTTTATTACAAAAAATAATAATGGTGTGATCAAGAGCATTGGGTGAGGGTCCTTTTAATTTCAATGACAATAACCCTCCATTAGATCCTAACCAATTTGTCATTGAACAAGTAACAAAGTTATATCAAATTCTTGTGACCATGAATGAGACTATAAACAGAGTTGTAACCCTAGAATAAGAAATTCATGGACATGAGGAAGAGGCCTGATAAATGAGCCTAGAGAGCATCCTACTAAGTAATAAATCCCTCAAGAGTAGAGATATAATGAAGTGCCTCAAGATGTAAGAGTGCATGTAGCCACATAGTTGGTTAGGGATATGAAAAATGTGAATCCACCTAAGTTTGATAGAACCATTATGGGAGATAGATTTGAAGCATGGTTGAATGAAATATAGAATTATTTAGAGATTTGAAACTACTCTGAGGTCACCAAGGCTATTTGGAGAGTTTATCAGTTGGCTGAAGAAGCAACTGCATGGTGGGCCAATAAGAAGTTGGAAATGAATATGAATTTGACCACCACTACTTGGGAGCATTTTGTGATATTATTTAGATCATGATTGTTAGGAATAAATTAGAAATTAATGCAAAATAATTTCACAAAATCACAATAAAAAAGCTATAAAAAGAGATACATAAAGAACATAAGTTAAAATGCATAATAAGAAGATAGGATTTAACCTAGTTCATACAAGGTGGGCTACATCCACCAAGAAAAATATGCTCAAATTTTATTATAAGCCAAAAAGAGTAAAATCCACTCTCAGATCAATCTTCTCATAATTAAAATGCATAAATATTTTGTAGATCTATGTTTTACAAATTCTCCTAAATTCACGCTTGAATTCACACACTCTGTTCACCTTCTCAAACTCAGTTCTTTCAATGTATTACCTACTTTATGTCCATATATACATAACACATAAATAGGTAAATGACATAATAATTTTAAAAAATAATGGGTACCAAAACCATGGGCCAATTCAACCCATAACGATTCTCCATTAATGATGGGTGATGACACCACACATATACAAGTATAGATAAACCACATATATATACTCTCAAAAAAAGGGGCTCTAGAAAACTTTAATGAGGGGCATGAACCCCAATGATAATAAATGAAGAGTGTACAATAAATTTTAATGTGAAATATTTGAAATACATTGTAATGTGGAAATAGGCTCCACAATGTAACAATAGTGGCTAGATCAACAACTTTATTTTGATCTAAAGATTATGGATTTTTAGAATCTAAACTAAGGAGACTTGTTGGTGAATGAGTATTGGGAAAATTTTGCCAAACTTATAAAATATGTACCTCAGTATCAAGCTGATGAGAGGTTCAGGATTAGGAAGTTTATCATGGGATTAAAAACCTAGATTGGTGGAGATGTGGACATTTATGGACCATCTACCATGGACCAAATCTTTGAGAAAGTAGTCAAGTAGGATCAAAAATTGAAATATCTTTCTCATGTAAGAGAAACATGTAAGAAAAAGTTTGGAAGTTTAAAGCCAACTTTCAAGAATAAGAACTATAATAAGAGGAGTGGAGATTCCAAGAATCAGTCCAAGAATTAGAATGATAGATTCAATAGTGGTATAGGTAGAAATAAAATGGGTAATGATTCTAAGGGAATTGTAGAGGAAACCAATAATCTAATAGGAAAGGACCACCAAGAGGTTTCTTCATATATGGAGGCGACCATTTTGTATGTGAATATACCTAGGATAAATTAAGAGACAAAGGTTTTACACCTCAACAAGGAACTTTTCAACAATGTATTCATGTGGTGGTTGATAATTGTTAAGCTAAATTCTAATCTTCACCCATAGAATTGTCAGGTTTCTTTTTAAACATATAGTTTCTATTTTGATAGATACAATGGCTACATAATTTTTTATATATCCTAAAATTCTAAATAAATTGTCTAAAAAAACTATTGTAATGGCAAATGCATGGTCAGTACAATAAGGGAATGACTCTAAAGTCCAATTGGATAAGTGTTTAGTTAAATTAGAAATTAGGTTACCAAAATTCACCATAATTATGGATATTTATGTAGCACCTCTAGGATCATATGATGTGATCTTAGGTGTCAACTAGCTTGTGAAGCATAAAGCCAAGTTTGACTATTATTTAAAAAAAGTTGAGTGTCTTGATGATTCTAAAAATTAGATACTAATTCAAGAAGAGAAGAATGAGTTAAAGCTTAGACATATTTTTGTAATGCAACTCAAGAAGGGCCAAGGTAAAGGATGTCAATTATTTATCACTAAGATAAATGAAATAGAGGAAACTAAGGAAATCACTTGAAGAATATCCTTTCCTTAGGAATTTTCATGATGTCTTTTTGAAAGAATTTCCAAGATTGCCCCCTAAATAGGAATTTACTTTATCAATTGATATCAAACTAGGATCAAAACCTCTGTCTAAGGCTTTATATAAAATGTAAACCACTGAAATAGTAGAATTAAAGGCACAAATTTAAGAATTATTGTCCAAAGGATTTATTAGACCAAGTTTGTCATCATGGGGTGCACTAGTTGTTTTCATTAAGAAGAAGGATGGCACTCTTCAACTTTGCATTTATTATAGAATGATGAATAAATCAACCATCAAGAATAGGTATCTTTTACCTCAAATAGATGATCTTTTTGATCAAATGTGAGGAGTAGCAATTTTTTCTAAGATTGATCTTAGAGATGGATATCATCAATTAAGAATAAAATATGAAGATATTCTATATATGACATTTATAACTCGCTAGGGGAATTATTAGTTCATTGTGATATCATTTGGATTGATAAATGCACCTATAGCATTAATGAATCTCATGAATAGTGTGTCCAAAAATTACTTAGATAATTTTTTTTTTAATTTTTAGATGACATTCTTATATACTCAAAGGGTGAATAAGGGCATCTTCAGCATTTAGAGCTAGTTTTTCAATGTTTGCAAAAGGATAGGTTATATGAAAAGTTGTCCAAGTGTGAATTTTAATAAAAGAAAGTGCAATATCTAAGACATAGTATCTCAATAAATGGTATTTTTATTGATCTAAATAAGATAAGATCCATTATGGAGTGGTTGGCACCAAGTAATGTGCACAAGTTAAGGAGTTTTATGGGATTAATGGGATATTACAATAAATTTGTCTCAAGTTTTATAAGGTAGCTAATCTGATTATGTCTCTACAGTGCAAGAATCAAATTTTTATCTGGTCAAATAAGTGTGAAGTAGAATCTCAATAATTTAAAATAAGGCCTACTTTAGCACCAATGTTAAGAGTTCCTAATCCCAATGGTCAATTTTCAATGATCATAGATGTGTCTGGGGATGGAATAGGAGGAGTCCTTATGAATCATGGTGCATTAGTAACTTATGAGTCAAAGAAGTTGAATCCTTATGAGGTGAATTACACCCCTCATGATCTTGAACTTGAATCAATTATCCATGCTTTACAAGTTTGGAGACATTACTTATTGGGAAAACCATTTAAACTCAAGACAGATAACTTGAGGCTCAAATAAATTTTCATCCAACCAAATTTGAATGATCATCAGAGGAACTGGTTAAATTTTTTGTCTAACTATGACTTTAATATTACTTACATCAAAGGTAATAAGAATAGAGTTGTTGATGATTTTAGTCATAAAAGGTACATATCAACTATGGCTACTATTAGGAGTAATTTAAGGGATCATGTGATTGATTCCTCTCTAGGGGATAAATTCCATGACCAATTTAGGAAAGCTTTGATAGATAATTCTCAAAACCTTAGGTATAAAAGATAAATTTTTGAGAGTGATGGTCTTTTACATTATAATGAAAAGATGTATGTGCTAGATCAAAAGAATTTAAGAACACAATGTTAAATTAATTACACAATGCCCCATATTCAAGACATCTAGGAGTAAAAAATCTTATGATAGAGATTAGACCACTATATTTTTGAAAGGGAATCAAGAAAGATGAAGTGAACTTTGTCTCTTGTTTTCTATAATGTTAGTGAGTGAAATTTGAACATGCACATCTGAATGGATTATTATAATCACATGACATACCAAAGTGGAAATGGTAGGTGATCAGTATGGAATTTGTCTAAGGATTACCATTGTCATGGAATATGCATGACATGATCTTAGTTGTAGTCTATAAACTAACCAAGGTAGCACATTTTATCCTAGGCAATTTGATAGATGATGCAACAAATCTTGTGAAGAGTTTTGTAAAGGAAGTCTATTGATTACATGGTTTTCCAAAGAAAATCATATTGGATTATGATTTAAGAATGAATTATAGATTTTGGTTAACTCTAAACTTAGATTTAGGTATGCAACTAAACTTTAGTATTATATATCACCCATAGATTGATAGTTAAATTGAGTAAGTTAATCAGGTTCTAGAGGATATTCTTTGAATGTATTACATTGATTAGACATATAAATGGGAATAATACCTTTCATTAGTTGGGTTTACATACAACAAATCATACCAATCTGATTTGAATATGGCACCCATTGAAGGACTTTATGGGAGAAGATGTAGGATGCCAATCAGTTGGGATAGGCTAGAAGATAGGGTAGTCTTTAGACCTGAGATGCTTTCATAAATGGAAGAGGAGGTTAAAACAATCAATAAGAGATTGGTTGAGGCCAATGATAAGTATAATAGCTTTGTTGATCTGAAGAGAATAGATAGATAGTTTATAGTAGGTGATAAGGTACTTTTGTGAGTTAAGTCACTAAAGAGCTCAATTAAATTTAGGAAGTTATCAAAACTTTCACCAATATATGTGATACCCTTCTATGTTTTAAAACTAGTCAATATTTTAGCATATGGGATTGCATTTCCATCATCCCTAGTTCTATTGCATAATGTCTTCCATGTATCTTATCTTAAGAAGTATATAGTTGATCCTTCACATGTGTTAAATTAGAATGTTTTGTAGGTTACAAATATTGAGGTGGTCATAGTAGAACTAATCAGATTAATTAACACTCATAAATTTCATTTTTTAAATAGAGAAGTGTCATAGTGTAAGGTCTTATGATACCAATTATATATTGTATAGTGTATAGGATTGTATTGCCACTAACCCTAACTCTATTTCATAATATCTTCCATGTATCTTATCTTAAGAAGTATGTAGTTTATCCTTCACGTGTTGGATTGGAATGATTTTTAGGTTCTAGATTCAGGAGTGGTCATGGTAAAAATAATAAGAGTAATTGACACTCGTAAACTTCATTTGTAAAATATAGAAGTGTCACAGTGTAAGGTCTTTTGATACCAATACTCTACGGATAGTGCTACTTGGGAGGACTATGAAGAGTTTTATAGATTATTTCCACATTTTTTCGCTTGATTGATGCTACATACTATGTTTTTCTTCTATTAAACTAGGTTTGTTATTTATAACTATTGTTTGATTAAGTATCATCAGGATTATGACTATTTTTAGGGGGGAAGGATGTCACATCCTTATTCTCACACCTAAACTAATTTACATATTTATCCATGGATTAATAGTAATGTTAATTTTTTTATATATATTTTAACTAAATATTAAGTCATATGGCATAGATGTGTGTTGCTTAGATTTCATGAGTTCATTATTATGAGGTAGCTAATTATGAATTTTATGCATAATGATTATGTTACTTATTATAGTATTGTTTTATGATTATATCATGATGAAATGGACTAACTACCTTCTTGTCATGAGTTTGATGTATGAGAGTTCATCCCTTAGAAAATGATGGAGGGAGATAATCATCAGAGAGGGTGGCATAGATGGAGATAGTGATGGATGACAGAGGAAATTGCTAAGACCTATGCCCACACCACATTAGGTTTTAAAACATAATATGCATTTTTTTCTTTGATAATATTAATATATTTTAGATTGAAATTTTAGTAGATTTTATAACTTACATTTTTTAAACATTAACACATTTATATGGGATAAATCTTGTAGGATTTTGTATATTGTATTTTGTATTTATACATAGACATAGTGATTTAATTATAGTATGTTTATATAAGATTATTCTATTAATTTTTATGTATGAATAAGGAAATGTAAATATTTTATATAACATCTTATTACTATTTTATATATAATAGATAATGTCTTAAATAACATTTTATAATGTTAAGTTTGCAAAGATTGATATTCGAGAATATAAATATTTGACAAGATATTATGAGGACATATATGATCTATATACAATAGTAAGGAATGTAAAAAAATTAGAGGGAGATAATTAAAAGTAATACATTTTTGGCTTATTATCAAGAGATAATTATCTTATTTTATATGACAGGAGTTTGAATATCTTTAAAAAATATATCCTACAATATAAAGTCTAGTTTTGAATTATATGCATGGACTACGTAGAGATTTGTAAAAATGAGTTATCATGACAAAATTGGACTTATTTAATGTTATAATTGGGTTTGAAACATATTTGGCATGTAAATTTGGAATTGGATAAAAAATAATGATTAGGTAATTGCAAGAAAGATTGATACATTAATTAGGGCTTTTTCTTGTTGTTAATTGGGAATTAAGTGAGTTAAGTGGAAAATAGTGTATTATGCATGAAAAACTAATTGGGAGCTAGTAGATACATGTGAATTTTGGTAAATTTAGGATTAACATGGAAATTTTAACAAAAATTGAGCCATTGAGAAGAGGAGACACAACTGAGGAGAAGAGGAAAAGAGCTAAACAAGAGGAAAAGGCCTTTTTGGTTTCAATTTGGTAGGGTTTTAAAGGTTGGTGATGCAATTTTATTTGTATCAACTCAAAAAAAATTTGTGTGAATAAAATTGTCACTTAGGGTTTGAATGATACCAATTTTAATGAAAAGGTATAGGTTTATCCCTGTGGATGGCTCATCCATCCACATCACTAACCCTATACTATATAAAATCTTTAAGAATGTAAGCAACAATTGTGTTCATTCGCTAGGGTTTAAAATTATTTAAAATGTAATGTTAAACATACAAAACTTAGGTAGATGATTTATAAATTTATGGAATGTTTTATGTTTTAGAGTGCCTATTATGTTTATATAATCAAAAAATTGAAGGATGGTACTCTGAGCATATGGACATAAATAATAAGTCTGGTGCCCATATATATTTGTATGAATCTATGTCAATTTAGAATGGGAAGGCTCAAATTATAATTTCTATTTGATTTTGGTTTAGGTATTTGGTATATCCAGTGACTATGAACTTTGATCATTTAAACTAGTAATGATATCGATTCCTGCATAAGACTTCTGAAAACAATAATATAATGAATCTTTTGGACTGTGTAATATATGTTGAGATTAGTGGAAATATAGGAAATTAAAGTATGTTATATTACACAAAATGTAGGGGAAATTGTATTTGGAACTAAGTTCAATGTGTTATAAAATAGTGATATTTTTATGATTAGGTATTCAAAACAGGGTATATCTATAATCACAAATTTTGGACTGTGTATGTGTTATGAAATAGTTTATAAAAACAAGAATGTAATACTAATGTGTATTGAAATCACTCATAATTGAGACTATGTATAAGTTTACATTGTACATTATTGCTATAGTAAATTGGGTACTCACTTAGCATTACAAATAGGGACAATATATATTTATGATCTTAGAGTTTGGTGAAATATTATAAGACTTAGGTCTATGTTTTAAATCAACTGAGTAAGATTTGATACAATGGTATATTCAGGGGACCTTCATTTATCTAAATATGTGATTGTAGTTGATTCGGGGTTAAAGAATAAAGTTGAATTCTTTATATATAAAACCATTATTATAATAGTGGTATTTATAAAATTGACAATGTTAAATGGCATTATGTTATATAGTTAATATTGTTTTGTATTGAGTGGTTCAATTTTCAAAGGAAGCTGTGTATATTTCACTTAGTTATATTTGGTTGAACTGTACATGTTTGTAAAAAGAATAGAGCATTATCATTTATAAATAATGACTCTCAATAAACATTAGACTTTATACTTATACAATTTTATATTTTACAATAATTTAAAGGTTTATGAAATGACATTTTACTTTTGTATATACCTGAATATGAATTATGTAAACTAATAAAAACTATGAAAATCAAAATAGTGATATGTTTAAATTATATATATTATGGGATATAGATAATATAAATGTATCTAAATATATGAGATATATCTATAGGATAATTTAGGTATTTGTACACGTGTATAGCCTATATTTATAATTTATGTGGCATGAATATATTTATAGTATGTGACTGACCACATAAGTCATGAGATCCTGATGGATTAGGAACTATAACTATATAAACATAGCCTAAATTATGGGATGAATAAATAAGTGTTTATAAATAAGTTTGTCAAATTATTATGTAATTTGTGAATGATTTTTATATTGTGTGGTTCAAACTTTAGGTTATGAAATTGATAAATTTTATACATAACATTTAAACAAGGAAATTAGATCCTTGGAATGGCTTGTATTATACTTTTATGGTATATAAACTTGCTTGTTTCAATATTCTATATAAGATGTATATTATAAATGAGGTTTATTCACATGTTTGATGGACTAAACATATGTAAAGTAATTATTTTTATAACTAGTAAATGGATTATACTTACTAGTATAAATAAGTGCATGAACCTTTTGGTTATTATTAAATGTTAACCAAATCTAGTATTGATGGTTCTAACTAAGAAGTGAGAAAGACTTCATTGGCTTAGTTATCATCACCAATGTGAGATGAAGGTAATCCGATCAAGTGGTGTATATGAAATTTACTGATCCTAGAGATCAATATCTATTTGAAAACTTTAGCCAAAGTAATGTTAGAGAGACATTATCTTTTCATATGTATGATTTAAGTTTTTCTATGATATTATGTTAGATTATATTTTCTTTATGATACACATCATGTAGTATAAATCTTACATCACATAGGTACTAGCATGTCTCTCTACATTCCCACACCATCACTATCAACCCATCTGTAAAGGGAGGGCCATTCCCTATTTTGGGGATTGTGAGAGGGATCTATGGACTATGGTTAGTGTGAAAAAGTGCTTGGATGATGTTCTCCCTCCCCACTTCTATACTTACTTGGAGATTATACTTGAGATTATCAAAGATACAGTTGAGTTAAAGTAACTTAAGCTTTATGGAGCCTAGTATCTATCATTTTAATTTTGACGAGGCTATATGCCTATTAGAAATGGAATTAATTATTTTTAATACATTTGCAATGGGGACTATATTATTGTACTAGCCATGGCTAGATTATATATTATGATTACTTTCCTTATTCAATTATGATTAATTGCTAATGATCAGTAAATATTATTCTAACATGTTTGCTTATGTTAAATATGCTTAATTTAGTATGTTAAATATCACTAATTATATTATGACGGTGTAATATAATTAAATAATAAGTGTTGAGTAAGCAATTTAAAAAATCATTGCATTATTCTAGTAAATCCCTATGGGGATGTTACATCCAAGCAATGAAGATAAAGAAGCATGCCCCAAAATTCTAGATGATTTTGATGAAGTTATTACAAGGTTGATATGTGAGGGTCACTTGTCACTTGAATATCATATTGGTTTGAAACTATCACTAGCATTGTTAAAAAATAAATGTTTGATCACAGAAAGTTGGTTGTTAATAGAGCTTCTTTAAAGTGCAAGGAGAAGCATTCAAAATTTAGAAACCATGGTTGTTGAGAAGAAAAAAGTGGTTATATTTTTTCAAACCACTTTTTTCATATTTAGTGATGAGAAGATATAACTTAAACAAAAATGTTTGAACCCAGAGGTTGCCAATTCCTACATAAGATCATTTCATGACTTAAGGGCTACAGCTATCAAGGCCATGCAAATTAAGTATGCGGGAATGATTTCCATATATGCCTATGAGCTGTAGATTATGAAGGTAGAGTCTGAGATGCTATTTTATCAAGTTCATAGGGTGATTTTAATTAACCCTAACATTATCAATAGAAACAAATCCAACTAATTACATGCATTAATTACTGTGACCATTATGCTTTGTATGGTTCTCATAATAGTTATAAATTGGTTGAGACATTCACTTCTGATTTCTAAGCTTGTTTAAAATGAAAATATTACTAACTTATAGGTGTATACACATGGAATCCTAGTAAATACAAGTATATCATATAAATTGCATCTTTTTATCTGCCCACTATATATGTTATGTTTTTGTTATACACATTGGTATGCATTATATGTTTGATTTATGTTCATCATAATCTATGTCAAACGTGATGGCCTCTATTTTATTATGTGTTTATGGGTTAAACATGATGGATCATTTTATATTTAGTGTTTGTATGTTTAACATGGTGTTGTTTATGTTGAAATATGAAGCATTAACATTAATTTTATGGCTAGAATTATTGATAGGTTTATAATCCTTTGTGTAAAATATGTATTACCTTAGTTCACATATAAGGTAATTAATTGTGAATATGGAGACTCTAGCCCCTATAAAGGTCAAGGAATATTCAAGTGTTCATAAGGAAAAGTGATGTTTTAACTTACACATCTATTAGATTAATCTAATTATGATTTAACCCATCACCCACTTTACACACCTTATTTGTCCTCTATCTGACTTATATCATGTAAATTTTTCCTTTGTTTACTCAAGAGATCAATAACCTATCAAACAAAATTGATTAACTTCTATGATAGTTTTTTTATGGTTGAATAGGCCCTACACACCTATATCTTCCAACTACACACCTATATAATTTCCTAGTACAACATGATTCCTATTAATTAAACATATTTATTTTACTATTTCTCTTTCTTGTGTTGTTAATGGTTATAGTGGTTCAATTTTTGTTTAAAATGTGATTAATAAACATGAAAAAATATGGTGAAGGGAAGAATGCAATTAGGACAAAGGAAAATAATTGTTGTATTTCAAAATTTGTAGCAAACAAGCCTTGACTACACAAACACCAGTAAGTATTTAAATTCAGCCAAGTGGCCTCAACAGTTTGAGAGTGAATACTTGAAATGATTAGAATATATTTCCATTAATATTAAAAATTATATAAATCTCTTTTCACAACTAAATTGAAAGTTAATGAAAATGTTTTAATTTTAATAATCATTTAATTATTGTGGTGAAGTGTATTATGTTGCCAAAAATATGAAATAGGGGTTCATATGTGTGTGTGTGTGTGTGTGTGTGTGTGTGTGTGTGTGTGTGTGTGTGTGTGTGTGTGTGTATGTGTATATATATATATATATATGTATATATATATATGTATATACATATACATATATATACATATACATATATATATATATATAGATATATATATATATATACATATATATATATACATATACATATATATGTGTGTGTGTGTGTATATATATATATATATATATATATGTATATATATATATATATATATGTATATATATATATGTATATATATATATATATATGTATATATATATATATATATGTATATATATATGTGTGTGTGTGTATATATATATATATATAGAGAGAGAGAGAGAGAGGTAGCTTAAAAACAAAGTATGGACATACACCATGTTATGAAAAATAAACTTTAACATGTATGAATAAAATGTTAACCTCTCTCTCTCTCTCTCTCTCTCTCTCTCTCTCTCTCTCTCTCTCTCTCTATATATATATATATATATATATATATATATATATATATATATATATATATATAAGGAATGTGAAAATTTGACAAAACACTTGAAAGAGATGTGATCTCATGGAAAGCCTTGGTTGTTGCATATGCACATAATGGGTTTATTAAAAAAACCTTAAAGTAATCTTGTACATGTTCAACCAATTTCCTAGTTTGGTATACACTTCAAAAACTTGATGAGTATCATCCTTAGTAGGGTGGAGGTGAATAAAGACCAAATCAAGCATAAAAGGACCTAATTTACATCTTTTTAGGATGGATGAATAGTCTAATATTCTAAATAGAGGTTTGTATACTATAGTTACAATTTTTATTGCAAATAAAAGCTTACTATTACTTTATTTCAGAGTATTCATGTCATTTTTTAATGAATTAAAAATATTATATCCTCCATGAAATTATTATAAGGTAAAATATAAGATTATAATATTGAAGCCTTCAATGTTCTATTTTTTGAGTTTTCACAATCATTTGTGATTGCTTGTCAAATGTAGAAAAAATTGCATGTTGTTGTAGGACCATCACCCTATGCATACAAGGTGTATTTTTTTTAAAATATTAGGATGTTTGTTTTGTCATAATAATACTCATTTTAGGCATTGAAATATTTTATTAGGTCATATAAGTATTTAGAGAGTTTCCCTCCAAAACTTGTTATTTGAATTGTCAAATGTATTTGAGTAGATATATGCTAAATTACAATAATTTGATGAGTCAAATTGTTCTAGAAGGTGTATTATGGGACTATAAACTTTTATAGGATTATTTAAGTCTATTTTAAAGAATTTTAATCTTTTAAAAACAAAAATAATTCATTCAAACCACTTGATAGGCTTAGAAGAGTCAATTTACCATCTTAAGTTTAAGTAGTTAAGGGAAAATATCCATCATGATTGGACATTATAAGCCTAGAGGATACCTAAAATATAGATATGCATTGAATATAAAAATAAGGATGTGTTAAAATACAAATTTAATTATAAAAAAATTGATTTTTCACATCTACAAGGTTATAAAGATTAACACTGTGAATTCTGCATGTATATACAGAGGTTTGATATGTCTTTGAAGCCTTTTCGTGTGGAATAAAAAGGTATATTGAGTAAAAAATAATTGTATTCAATTTATTTAATCATTTATAACATGTTTTAATTATATTTTTATTAATTCAAGGATAATATTTTGATTGTATTATTAAAATCTTCAATTTCCCTGTTTCATGAAGTTGTAGTCACTTACAGAGACCCTATTCCACATCAAAATTGTTATATGAGTTCAATTTTGATAATAAATAGGTATAAGGAGATTTTTTATTATATATTAGAGGATTTAATAATAATAAAATATTCCTATACTTTATCAAACAAATCTAAGAAACTCTCAGCTTCTATAGGTTTGCAAAGCCCTACTTCTAAATTTTTTGAGAGGTAAAGGTTTATATCTCCCAACTCCATGGGTGAAATATATTAAAAAAATTTGTATAGGTATAACATGAAATATATATACTAATTAAATAATTTTTTAGAGATATTATACCCTATGTTATATCAATTAGTTGACTGTGTGTAGTCTTATTTGTACATGCTAGCCGAGAAGGCTTAAAACAATAGATTTTATTGATTTTTTTTAATTGTTTAAAATATAAAACTCATGTAAAGTTTGTAACATGTTGTATTGTCCTCAATTCATATTAAATATTTAAAAAAAATATTTTTTTATTTTAAAACTAAATATTGTTCATAGTGAAGAAAGAGTTGGACTTAAAGCCTTAGAATATTTAAAGAGGTATGAACCTAGTTTTATAAGAAACCAATAAGAAAGATTGGTTTATTTTATTTAGAGATTAAAAAATTATTTAAGGAAATTTTTTGATCCACTAAATCAAAAAATTAATGATAAATTCACCCTGATCAGAACCATAAGCCTACATAATATTTTATAAGTCAAGTAATAGGATTGTGTAAGGTTATTAAGAGACTCCTTAAATAATAGGTGGCCTAGCTAAAAAGATATTATCTATTAAGATATTCATCAAAACATAACTCTTAGCCTTAGTTTAACCCAAAAAACCCTAGGACAAGGTTCTCTTCATAAAAAACCTCATATATTCAGTTTTAACCCATAGAGTCTCTTGAAACTTTATATCAAGTTGGTGATACATGTTTTTTGAAACTATATAAGTGTTATTAAATGAATGGAATCCCTATAAAGAGATAAAAATAAAAATATGTTCGAAATTTCTATAGGTGCATGGAGAAATTAATGATATTTGTCTAGTATTGTTTCCCTTTCAAAGCTAGGATAGTCAATGGTTAAATAATATAGAAAAAATAGTTTTTAGAACAATGAAATAATATAAGTAGATTGGATACCAATTCAAACTTATAAAACCATGAAAATATAAGCATATAATACAAATTCCATGCCATTTACCATCAATCATAATATCATAACATTATGTGTAGAGGGTAAGTTTAAGAATATGATTCAATGTAGATGCCACATCACCCACCATAAATAATAATCTCAAAAAAATTATTTGTCTAGGGGTAGGTTAATAATATGATTGGGTCATATAGTACATTTTTATAAAATAGGATTTTGTGGCTATCAAAACATAGTCATGTTATTGGCAATATGATTGTCATTGATGTCAAAAGGGACACCATGGATGTCATTGATGTCAAAAGGAACAGGCAAGATTGATGGTGAGAAGAGCATGTTTCATAGTTTCACTATGAAAAGTTGTCATGATTTTATAGAGACCATTTATGGATGTTCAAAGGAAATAGATAGAAGATCTGTCATGGGTTTTTCATGAGCATCTTGAATAAATGTATTGTAGGCTCAATTGAGAAGGAATGAGATCATAATTGATTTATCTTTGCTCTCAAACTGGATAGGGTTTCTCAATAAAACCCTAATATTTTATGTCATGGCATCAAAAGATACTTTCTAATTTTGATGTTAACTAGATATAGTCTAGACCTAATAGCTTAAGTTAAAACTTAAGCCTTTGTAATCATTATGAACCGACTTCATCATACATAGATGAGCCAATGAAGAGAATTAAAGTCAAATTGTCAAAGGCTCCTTTGAGTAAATACACTAGTGAGAAGTGTCACATTCACAAAGCTTGTTAGACAGAGACCCAATGAGTGTAAGCTTGTTAATGTTAATTTTTGAGCTAGTTAGAAAACCAAAAGTTCATGCTTAATCAGACATTAAAGATATAATGGATCACGATGAATTCAAATTGTTAAAAAGACCTTTGAGTGAGCATGCAAGTGATGAGTGTCATAATCATGGAGCTTATATAGTTAATCTATGGTGTGTTTTAAATTTAAAAGGTTAACAATCAATGTGAGGATGCCAAATGTCTCAATACCAAGAATCGATAGCTATGTATAGAAGGCATGCACTTATGCCAAGTGTCATATCCTTGAGGATTAGATAGAATTAATGATCAAACTTATCAAAATATTTGACAGTGCATGGGTAATCATATAAAGTAAATCCAATGGAATAAGTGGACCCACATAGACCAAAGTGATCAATATTTATCGACATAGTGGAAAGATAAATACCGAGCAAGTTCAAGAATATCAACAAAGCAAAAGTGATCTAAAGATATAGGAAACAATGAGATGAGAGAAAGATTTTAATGTTTAATGACTAGGTAGAGATAAAATTCATGCATCTTTAGAGATCTAATGGCATACAAAATCTTGAATCAAGAAGATCAATGAGTGCATTTTAATGATTACAAAGCTAAATTTTAGAAGCATACAAAGATCTAATGGATAACATGAGCCTATTAGAATATGATTGAATAGATACATTTTAAAGTTAAGTCATTTGAGTATGGACCATCAGATCATGGCACTAAAGGCAAGATTAGAAATTGATGTTTAAATTCATGTCCAAACAAATGGTTTGTTGCATGAACATATAGGAACTTACATATAAGCTCTATATCTTGACATAAATAATGATATTGATCGATCTAGCCAATCAAATCTACATTAAATAGCCTATACATCAAAACTTTAGTTTAACAAATGTTATAGATAGTAAAAAGACCTATAATTATGACATGATGCATATAATCAAGATGTGGGAAACTTACAATCCAAGTCATAATGAACTAGAGTCCAAAATTGACATGATGTATTATGGTATTAGTATGAACACATAGAATTTATGGAACCCTAGATCCATCACTTATAAATATGGCATCTACAACACAGGTAGATGTGGTTGGAGTTATTAGAATTGTGTCAAATGAAAATATATAGACACAGATGTAGAAGTGTAGAAAATATGAGCTACTATTGAAGAGTGTCAAACATAGATATATATAGACACAGAGATAGAGTGATAAACTAAGATGAAGTATACTAAATAAAGATATATTCAAACATAGAGAGAGAGGGGCAAAGAGGAAGAAAATTACATAGAGATAATGTGTAGAGAATGAGAAGTTATAGATTAGACTTGTCATAGAGAATAGAGTTAGATTCATTTATGAATCAATGTTGTAATCTAGAGTTGTATCTCCATAGATCTAAATGGTTGGTGCCATCAAATTAGCTGAGTTGGTGCTTAATTAGGGGATTGGTGTCCTTAAATGTAACAAGTAAGGTTTTCCCAAATGAGGGATTGATTGTGAGGTTGGATTAGAATAGTAGATTTTAGTAGCTATTCTCACCATGGTTTTCCCTTTGGGCTTTCCATGTATAAATATGGTGTCATGTGTATTTTTATGTGTAGGTGATATCTAAATTTATCTTTTAATCTACATATGCTTTTAAATTTGCTTTAAAAGGATTAAAGGACCAGTTTTAGTTGATCTATTGATTCACCCCCCATTTTAGTAGATAGTTATGTTCCAAAAATTGGTATCAGAGCCTAGTGATCCTTGAAAGAAGCTTAATCAACTCAGGTAGATCTTGGATTAGTGAACATAATGGCTAGTTAAGAAATATCTTTATCAAATAAAGCACATCTCTTCGATGGGTCTAATTATGCATTCTAGAGAATAAGAATAGAAGCTTATTTATCTTCATTAGTATGTGATGTGTGGATGTCTTTAGTAAATAGATATACAACCCCTGCTACAAATCCTACTAATTGGGCTACTAGAAAGGCATATGAAAGCAATGCTAAGTCAAATAATGTTATTGTTTATGTATTTTCAATTTATGTATTTTCAAACTTAAAGTTTATCAAAGTGATGTAGTGTCAAAATGGTCAAGATATCTGAAACAAACTGAAGAGCATATATGAAGGAGATGACAAGGTAAAATAGTCCAAGCTACAAACTTATAAAGGCATGTTTGAGAGTCTTAAGATGGATGAAGAGGAAAAGATTTTAGACTACCTCCTTAGAGTAGATGAAATAGTTAATGTAATCAAAGGCCTTAGAGAATAAATGAAATAATCAATCATTGTCAAAAATGTCCTAAGATATTTGCAAACAAGATATGATTCTAAAATCTCTATTATAGAAGAAGAAAGAAATCTAGATAAACTCACTATTGATGAGTTGCATGGAACCTTCACTGCCTATGAGATGATAATAGGAGAATCAAATACTTCTACGAGAGAAGATGCATTTAAAGCATCCAAGAAAGTTAAATCAAAATCATCTACATTCAAATCTAAGGATATTGATGAAGAAGAAGCTCACTTTGTTAGATAATTAAGAAAAGGATCTAGAAAATACAATTAAGTTACCCTTTAAATTATTTAAATGTGGTAAGGTAGGACATTTAGCCACTAAATTCCCTTATAACAAAAAAGGATGATTCTGAGCAAGAAGAGGATAGTGAAAAAGTGAAACCTCACTATTTCAAAAAGAACTTCTTCAAGAATAAGAAGGGTCTATACACAAAAGAAGATAGTGACTCAATGGATGAGAGTGATAGCTCAGATGATGACCATAACTATGCCTTTATGGATAAATAAAATGAAGACATATTCATGGCATTAGGATCAGATTCTGTAAATCAAGAAAAATAAGAAATAAACGTTGATGAATAAGAGGAAGGAGAAGTGGACCTAAAAGGTGAACTCATTTATGCTCTAGATGAGATTGACATGTTGAGAAAAGAGAACTCAAGATAGAAGAAGCTTGGACAAAAGGAAATTGAAAAACTATCCAAAAGTCTTGAAATATTTGATTAGATGGGGGTGAGTCTAAATACTCGAGTTGAAGAGGCCAAAATAATAGAATATGTAGTCAAAATTGAACTACAACTTAAGTCTATTGAATGTATGAGGCTAGAAGTAGAGATAGTGGCTTTGAGAAAAGAGCTTTAAATGGATAAATTATAAATAGAAAAAGGTCTAAATTTGAAATTAGGATCATACATTCTTGATGAATTGATCAACTTTCAAAATTCATAAAAATGGAAATCTAGTCTTGGTTATGAAAAGGGGAAATTCCCATAAATAGTAAATTTGTTATGTTATATGATAATTTCAAAGCAAAAAGATCAAGAACAAAAAAAGAGAAAGCTTGCAATGACACAAAGACAAACACAATAAATGCTAATGTGAATAAGGTTAAAGTTGAAAAGAATCCTGAGGAAAAGAAAAATAATAATGATTCCATCTCTACAAACTCACGGAAGATATATAAGATAAAGTTAATTGATGTAGATAGTTACACAAAGGTGAGAAGACAAGTAAGGAAATGCAATGCTATGACCAGGTATTACTCATATTTTTATGGTTATTTTTATAGTTGTAATCATTTTGGTCATAAGGCTAGTAATTGTATAGTTGTACCTACAAAAAGAACCAATTTTATAAGCAAAAATTTATTTGCACCCTTGTTAGATACAAATTCAATGTGTTATAATTGTAATAATTTTGGTCACATAACTAAACATTGTAGAACAAGATTTGTAAGATCAAAATTACATAGTAAGAAGAAAAGCATGCCTCTTAGTGTGAAAAAAGGTTCACAAGTCTCTAAAAAAGAGAAAAGTAAGCCCAACAGGACACAATCAACCCAAGCATGTATGAAAAGTGAAAGATCAAGACGTGATGAAGAATGCTACAAAGGTTGGAAATTTTCAAGATCTTTCAATGTATACACATGTTGAGAATGAGAAGACAAAGCTAAAGTAGAAGTCCATGGTGTTGGATAAGGATAATTCTAAGGTATGTACAGATTCAAGTGAACATCCTACTGGTATAGAGAAAGTATCAAGCATAGAACATCAGTCTTTTATGCCTAGTGATGAGATTTTGAGATGTAATGAAGATTCATTCGATGAAAATGTGTGCCACATGTTATCTCCATCTATTATCAATCCAATCATAGAATAAAAAGATAACATTGTAGTGGATGAGAATGTTACTTCTCTTAACCCTAAGAAGAAAAAGAACAAAAAGCATAAGATGACCAAGGAAGAGAAGGAATATGAGGAGTAATGGATAACTCTTGGTTTCACATTTATCTAGGACAGTATGAAGTAAGGTGTCTCTTCTATGCTTCTTAAGAGACTCCTTTTAGTAAATAAGCAAGTGGTGTTCTTCAAAATATTCTAAGGGTAATAAATGAGTGCTCCCAGTTGAATTTGGTGTGCCAAAATGAGATAAGTTTTGTGTATGCAATGTCTATAGGGACATAATGAGTGTGCCAATAATGTGTTTATGGACTCTAGTTCTAAAGGTAGGATATGGAGACTTCCAAGTGTAGAAGTAAGTGTGTTTGATTTAGATCATCATAACAATCAATACAAAGGTATGTAGATTATTGATTGGTATTTTAGATAAATAATATTTTGATATAGAATAAATGATCCTATGTTGAAAAGTCTTGTATTAATCATTAATAGGATAGTGGAGTAAGGGAGAGATAGATTGTTTAGTCTATCAGAATCAAGAATGTCTCTAAGTTCTAAAGATGACAAGTTGTATATACCATGGAGTTAGGGGAAATAACTCAGGTAGTTTTAATGGCTTGAGGAGCTATGCATGATGTGAAAAGGAGCATATGTGAGATGCTTCAGTCATGATTAAAAGATAAGGTGTTGTCTTCTACAAATGTTAACTCAATTAGATTGAGATGATGACTTGAACAAACCAAATCAGGTACTTAGATAGTGTATTGAATCCTCATGCATAAACAAAGTGGGAGATTTATAATTAGTCAAGCCTTAAGATCAAATGACTATGTATGGAAACTTGAAGATGAAAATGTTGGAGTGATAGATCTTACATCAAATCACTAGATACTAGTGATGGAGCATAAGTCCAGAGGAAGTATCATAAAAGCCTTGTTAATCCCTAGAAGAAGAAAAAAGGCAACTCAGGTATGTATATTTTGCAAATTTATAATAATTTGATGGTTGAAGGTTCTTGGACAAACTCATTTATTTGATAAAGGGGGAGAAAACTTTGGACAAAGAGTGATAAGGAGTACCTTTGCCATTGATGTCAAAGGGGGAGAAAAAGGGCAAATGTTATTTGTAAAAGTTTGGAGAAAAAGTGCAAATTCTCTCTAAAAAAGTTTGGAAGAGTAGAGCAAGTGTCTAAGTTGAGTATTAGGAAAATGTGCCATTGCTTAAGGGGGAGAAAGTTTGGTATGAACAACTTTAGTTCCTGCTCATTAGAAGCCAATGCAAGCAAAGATAGAGAAGGATCAAATTATTAGAAGATCAAAACATTAAGTTTACATCAGAGCATTTAATTTGCTATCAATGCCAAAGGAGGAGATTATTGGCATATGATTGTAATTGATGTCAAAATGAACACTATGGATGTCATTTATGTCAAAAGGGACACTATGGATGTTATTGATGTCAAAAGGATCAGGTAGGATTGATGGAGAGAACATGTTTCATAATTACACTATGCAAATTTGCCATGCTTTTATAGAGACCATGTATGGATGTTCAAAGGAAACAAATAGAAGATACGTTATGGGTTTTTCATGATCATCTTGAATATATGGAGTGTAGGTTTAATTAAGAAGGAATGATCTTAGAATTGATTTATATTTACTCTCAGATTAGATAAGGTTTATCAGTAAAACCATAAGGGTTTATGTCGTGGTGTCAATAGACACTTTCTATGTTGATGTTAAACGGACATATCTTAGACCTAGTAGTTTAATTTATAACTTAAGCCTTTGTCATCATTACAAATTGGCCCCTTCAACCTAGCAATTACTGATTCAAAGGACTTAATATTTACTAAGTCTTAGACTTTATATTATGTCTGAGTTTGATCAATGGCATGCACTTCATATGTAGATGATCCAATGAAGTGAAGTAAGTTCAAATTGTTTAAGGCTCCTCTAAGTAAACATGCTAGTGATAAGTGTCACATTCATGGAGCTTATCAAATAGAGACCTAATGAGCATAATCTTGTTAGAGTTAATGTTCAATCTAGTTGAAAGATCAAAGATTCATGCTTAATCAAACATTAGAGATCCTATAGAGCATGATGAATTCAAATTATCAAAAGGACCTCTAAGTGAGTGCACAAGTGACAAGTGTCATAGTCATGGATCCTAAACAATAAATCTATGGTACAATTTAAATTTAAAAGGTCAACAAGAAATGTGAGGATGCTAAATGTCTCAATAATAAGAACTAATAGCTATGTACAAAAGGCACATGCTTATGCCAACTTTCATATCCTTGAGGGTTGGACAGAATTGATGATTCATCTTGTCAAAATATTTAATGGTGCACAAGTGATTATATAAATGAAATCCAATAAAGTGAGTGAACCCAGATGGAACAAAGTGATCGATATTTATCGACATAATGGAAAGATAAAGACTAAGCAGGTTTGAGAAGATCAATGAAGAAAAAATGATCCAAAGGTATAGGAAGTAGTGAGATGAGAGGAAGAGCATGGTGTTTAATGACTAGGTAGAGATAAAGGTCATGCATATTTGGATATCTAATAGCATGTATAAGCTCAGATTAGGAAGATTGATGAGTGTATTTTAAAGATGACAAAGCTAAATTTTAGAAGCATACAAAGATCTAACAGATAGTTTGAGCTTATTAGAATGTGATAGAATAAATGAATTTTCAAGTTGATTCATTTGAGTATGGACCATCAAATCATGGTGACAAAGGAAATATCAATGATTGACATTTAGAATCATATCTAGATAAATGGTTAGTTGTAGGAACATGCAAGAATTTGTAAATAAGCTCTATATCTTGACACAGATAATGAGATTGATCAATCTAATTGATCAAATATATATTAAAGATATTATGCATCAAAAATTGAGTCTAAAAAATGTTATAGATAGTAAAGATACCTAAAATTATAGCATGATGGATGGAATCGAGATGTGGGAAACTTATAGTCCAAGTCATAATGAATTAGAGTCTAGAATTGGAAGGATGTGTTACAATTCGAGTTTAAACACATAGAAGATATGGAACCTTAGATACATTACTTATAAATATGACATCTATGACACATGTGGCTATGGATAGATCTATTAAAATTGTGTCAAACAAAAAAATATAGACACAGAGGTAGAAGTGTAGAGAAAATGAGTTATCATTAAATAGTGTCAAACATAGATATATATAGACACAGAGATAGACTGACTGAGTGAGATAAAGTATGTTAAATAAATATATATTTAGACATAGGTAGAGGGGAAGAGGGGAAGAAATGAACATAGAGATAATGTGTAGATAATTAGTAGTTACAGATGAAACTTGTAACAAAGAATAGAGTTTGATTCATTTAGGAATCAATGTTTTAATATGGAGTTTTAGCTCCATAGATCTGATTGGCTGGTTCCATCAGATTAGTTGATTTGGTGTTTAGTATGGGATTAGTGTCTCCTTATTATTGGTTTCCTTAAATTTAATTAGTGAGGTTTTTTTAGTGAGGCTTATAACCAAGTGAGGTTTTTCCAAGTGAGGCATTGACTATGAGGCTGGATTAGAATAGTAGATTTTAGTATCTATTCTCACTATGGCTTTTCCCTTTGGGTTTTCCATGTATAAATATGGTTTCATGTTTATTTATGTGTGTATGTGATCTCTACATTTATCTTTTAATCTGCATATGCTTTTGAATTTGCTTTAAAAAGATTAAAAGACTGGTTTTAGTTGATATATTGATTCACCCCCCCCCCCTCTCAGTAGATAGTTGTGTTCTAACACTTGTACCTTGAATCTTGTAACATATATGAACACCAAACTATCACAAAAATATGATTCCAATGCATTCCATATATCAAATCACACATGGAATAAATGATAAATTTGATCATAATCACCAATGAAGTCATCAATAAAGAGTGAATATTTCTTATAAAAATACATGAACACCAAACTATCATAAAAATATGATTTCAATTCATTAATTATAGAAAATCACACTTGAAAAAAATGACAAAATTGATATTAAACACCAATGAAGTCATAAATAAAGAGAGAGTATTTATGACATCCAAATTACATATTTTAAACTTCAGCAATAAAGAATGACTATTTGTTATATAAAATAGTGGCATCATCATAATAATTTTGAGAGTTATCATCTTCATCAATAATAAACTAAATAAAATTAGTTTTAAACATTTCAACATGGTAAATATTTTGATATTTATTTTCACCAAACACTAAGTCAACTATTCATTGTCATAATTGACACCATCACTTGATGTATAGTACTATCCACTATTATTAGTGCCTTTGATGACTATGAAGAAGTAAAGAGGTTTTATTCAGAAAAGTATTTGGCCCAATTGGAAGAGTGGAAAATCAATGTTGTGGTAAATTGTGTACCTCTTCTATAATGTTATAATTGACTATGTTAGACAAAGTCTTGATAGCTTACAATGGTTACTTATAACATTGAAAAGTTTGAAATTTACTCGAAATAGGATCTTTGTACCAATGAACACATTATATACTTGATCCAAGTGTACATACACATTAGGATCATTTGATACCTTTAAGGGGAAATTATTTCTCTAGGAATGGTCTTATGTATGTTAGAATAGAACTAGGATTATTACAAACATATGGCAAAACTACATCGTAGTCTATCCATCCAAAGTACCACTACATGAAGAAGTCACAACCATGTCTTTCTATGAGTGCCAAGAACTCATAATTGGCCATAAGAATTTGGTACAAAGGAAAGATTATGTTGTGATTCAAAATAACATTATATCATCTCAAATTATTAGGCTAGACAAAATATATAATTTATCCTATCCCCCTCTAATTTATGGCACTGGAAATCATATATGAATTGTGGATCATTAGATATAGTGCCAAAGTGAGTTCATCCAAGACTAACATCTTCTTCTATATTTGCTTGTAGAATTCTTCTTTTATTTATACAAATTTGGAAATTTTTTTCACTCCCTAGATACACCTGGCACAGAATTAAAATAATATTTATAAATTATTTATAAAAAATACCAATTATGAGAAGTCCATATCTTCAAAAAAAACCATTCAAAATCCATGAAAATTTTTAGAGATGTGGAATAAAGTGAATGTGAATTTTTAAATTTATTTTTTCATACTTTTTTATACTTTTGTGTGGATAATTTTAATAAAAGTTTGTATTTTTAGCTACATGATGTAGGTGTATCAGTCTAATAATTAAAATTTACACATAGTAGTCTAAGCATTTGTAATGAGTCATATGCTAAACAATAAAGAGGTGTGTCATGTGATGTAGCAGCATCAAAACATGGAATATTTTATAAATGTAAATATGTATTTGGTCATGATTTATCAAGTGTTATGGGTCCTTTATGTATCAAAACAAAGTTTTATCTAGTCTTCAAGTGTGTTCAAAGGTCAATCTAGCCTAATTTGGAGTTTCCCTCCAAAATGAGGAATTTGAAATTTTGAATCATTTATGAAGGCTTACAAGGGTTTATACAAGTTTTAAAAGGATTTGAACCTTGGATCTTAGTCCTAATAGGATTAATTATATGTTTAAAATGTATTTCATTCATTGTAAATTTAAATATCACCTTAAGTCATATCTAGAAATCTTGGCTACATTGGAGAAGGATAAAGTAAGCAAGTTTGTTATAAATAAGGGGATAGGTGAGAAAATATTGGATCTATTTCAAAACCAAGAAAAATAAAAGCCTATTTTCTTGTATATTTGATTTTAATAAATAAAATAATCCAGTATAAGGTTGAATTGTGGGAAGGAGTAGTAGAGTGGTAGAGTAAGGTGAAGAAGGCCTTCTAGGCCTATGTTTTTGTAAATAAGACTGTGTAAAGAGGTCAATAAAATAAATTATTTTATATTCAAGGTATGTTTCATACAATAAAGGATTTTATTAACATGTTTTATTCATTATTACATATTTTCCAATGACTATAAAAGTAAATCTTGAATGTTAAGAAGTGAAATAGGACTTTGTAGATAGTCTGCTTGTGTAATGAGAATTATGAATACAAAGAAACCTAATTTTATTGTATGAAAAATGGATATGGTGCTATGATTTAATTTATTAATTTTTTTATATATTTAATAAATAAGATAAAATTCAATTTTAAGTGATTATACATTTGTCTTGAAGCCTAAATGATTAAATTCCTTGGTACCATGTTTTTTGTGTATTAACAGTCATAAACAACCCATTAAATCAAGTGTCAAGAGTTGTATGAGACCAATACAAGGATTTAAAAATTTGAATAGGGTTATTGATAGTATTATATAGGTATTATAATTATTTAAAACTTCTCAAGGTTCATGAACAATGACTGAGAAGTTCTCATCTTTTGAGTAACCTGACAAGCCCTAAAATAGGCTATTACAAGACAAATTGTGTTATAAATCCATTTTGAACTAGTGAAAAGTCTATAAAGTTTGATTAAACGTGTTAAGAGGTGTTTTATAATGTATCCAAGTATGTTTGGTGGAAATAAGCTCTGTAAAACAAGATACAGTTGACTGTAATATGAGTTTCTTGTAGGTAATCATGAAGAAATCCAATCAAAAGAAAATTTGATTATTTCACTTCACTATTTTAGTTTAGACTTATTTGTAAGGTCTAGTATCATTTTTTTAACACTTTATAATTCTTCATTTAATTAATTTAATATATATAGTTATTTAATTAATTTGAATCCCTTTAAACAAGCAAATTAGGCCTGTGAAGATTCTAAAGAGGAAATTTGATATTATATTTAAATTTTGGAAACCAATACATAGATTGGTTTCACATCATATTTTATGATATATAATTATTGGAGAAGGTACTTAATGAGGTTTTGAGTCATAAAATGGAGAAAGACATTTTTACAATACCAAATAGTCATGTACACAACATTATAGTAGAGTTAGAGCAAATGGTAATTTTCTTGTTCATATAGTGGGCTAATTGACATTTTGAAATTTTGAAGACCTAAAATCATTGCACAAAATCTCACACAATTCTTAAGAAGTTATTTTAGAGAATAAAATAGGGTTAAGGTAAAAATTCAAGTGATAATCTTACCTAAAGTTTTAGGTTGTCTAAAAGTTACAGGTTTCCAAGTAGAGGTATTTGAAGATTGAATATTGGATTAAATAGTTTTTTTTTTTGGAATGTAGAGTACCCATGGTGAAGAAAAAATATGATAAATGGATTTCAAAATCAAACAAATTCAAGGTATTGGTCTCTTTTTTTAATGAAGTGTATTGTATTAAGAAAACTAAAATTGAAATATTAAACCATTGTTGGTTGGTTAAGTACTTACAAGATATTGTTAGAACAAGTAAAATAAATAGAAAGAAGGTGGAGTTTGATTCTTTAGAGATCAATAAGACTTGTTTTAAGGTTTCCCACCTAGTCTATAAGCCTAAACATAAATAGAATCCTTAAAAGATTCTAAAAAGATTTTGAATGACCATAAATGTGAAAGGAACTAAGGACACTATTTAGAGATAGATATTATCAGTTTTCAATCACTAAAACTTAAAGATATAAATTATTTCATTACCCTATAGATGTTATTTTGTTACAATTCCTTCAAGTTGGTCATATATTATATAAATTCAAATTGTACAAGTAAGGTGTATGAAGTGGATAATTATGTGAGTTAAATGGAGTACATGGCATTTTTGAATGGTAAATTATACAAGTATGAAAAATGTATCCTAATATAATGTTTCAAAAAAGTAAGATTGTCATCATCATGATTTTCTATACATTATAAAGATTCTGTATAGGTCCTAGGTGGCATAAGGAGTTTTTCCCTATCTACAAGCTTTGTTTAGTGAAGATGAACATTGACCCCATAAAGGAGGAACCAATTTAAGCATGGGAGAAGCTTCATAATCATCCACTCATGAAAAATAAGAGAGTAGATGATGAGAAGAGGGGAAATAATCAAGGGCTGATATAATAGGTCTGTAGAGAGGATATATAGGCCTGTAATTTGATGATTTCATCAATAAATAAAACTATTTATTTGATGGAATAAGTTTGTAGTATTTCTAATATGTATGTCCATGTGCCTTTGTATGGTATTGATGTTAAATTGTGTTTTTGAGCTATTATAAGCATAATGGTATAAATAATCATGAGTTATTTCAAAATCAATAAAAAAAATAAGTAGTTTCAAAAGTGAGAGAAGTAAGAGAAATATTCTATGAGAGAATTTTTGAATATTGTAGTCTATGCTTGCTCATATAAAATAAAATATTTTTTATCCATAAATATTCAAACCAAGAAGGATCATAAGTAACATGGTATAATTAGTATCGATGAAGCATTTTAAAGATTAAATGAGTATAAATCCATGGCAACACAACCCTATAACTCATTGATATTCTATAGTACGACATGCACCCTATAAATGGTAATAAACAATATTAAATGTAATGTATGATAATGTACAAATTTTGAAACTTAAAGATATGTATTTACTATTTCAGTCTAGTCATAACATGAAGGAATCTCTTCATACAATTTTGTGTGGCATGTTTTATGTAAGACAAAATTGAATATAGAGAGGTATCTCTATGTATAATTTAGTGTACCACCCTATTTCCATATGAATTGATATCATCCATTATTTAAACATTGCATTCTCAGATCTATGGAAGTTTATGAAACTAATCTTAATATAATAGTCAAGAAAAAATAAGTAATGCATAATGTCTTATTTCCCAGGAATTGATATCATCCATTATTTAAACATCACATTATCAGCTCTATAAAATTTTATAAAACTAATCTTAACATATATATATATATATATATATATATATATATATATATATATATATATATAAACATATAGTTCTAAAAAATAGCATGCTCACATGAATTTGATTTTGTTGAACTGTAAAGAATAACTTAAAGGTTGAAGATGAATTTTAGACTCTTTATTTTTTGTTACTGAATCATAAAATATAGTATAACAACTCTATAAGTTACTCAACTAGTTCAAATAGAAGCATATTATTATAACTGTGCATAAAGGAAAAAAGGACTTCCCAACAAAAAAGGGTTTGCTTTGTATTTCATTCCTCAAGAGTATAAGCATAATTACGCTAGGCCATTTCTTCTCTCTTTGGTCACTAAGCAACACAAATGGTCATCTTAGAAAATAATATCTATGGCATTTGGGTTTGCAAATTCAACAAGAATAAGAAGCCCAGAATTGTAGAGACCACATGTTGTAAACATCAATGGAGACTTTTAATTCAAGGTAGGAAAGAATAATGGCAACACATAATTGATTTTGATATGACATATAATAGAATACTATCATCCATGGCACCTTGTTCACAAGACACTTAGCTTCCAAAAATATATAATTCATTATAGTCCCTTTGACTAAAATTCATCTTGAACTAATAGAACCAAGCCATTCACTAAAGGTTCCTATATAATTTCTAACATCAGTCCTACCTCCAAGGGTAGTCAATGACAAAATATCAAATATCTTCCATTGAGCCTACTTAGGCATCATTATGAAATCATAAATGTCATTTCATTTATTCTAAACATTAAAAGGTTTACACTATTTTACAAATGATCCTAAAACTATAATGACATGACCCATGTTAGGGTGTGCATTTAGATCTTGTTTAGTAGAATGACAATCAAGCTTAGTGAAACCATTAATGATTTGGATATCATTTACTAGAATGCTAAGGAAACCAGGCCTAATTCAATAAACTTGAATTTTGAACTAAAAACTCTCTCCTTCAGAATCTATTGTGATATATTGTAGATTTTTAAAAGAGATATTGAGTCTTAAATGTCATCTAAACAATAATAGTTGAGGACGGTGTCATGGTAGACTCAAATTTGTTTGTGAAAGTAAGGGTTTAATATTCTAATAAGAGGATATAAATTTCTAGATGAATGTCTTAGGTTTTTAAGATGTAATAAGGGAGTGAAATAGGTTTGGTGAATGGTTTCAAAGTGGTGAATAGATTATTAAAACCTATACTTGAATTTATTTCCCATTAATATATAAGACTAAGTGGACTCTATAAAATTTTGAAGAACATAATTGGTATTGTAGGACAAATATTAATAGGATAATACTAGAGTCAATATATGATAAAGAGAGAGCTAGTAAAAATAGGCTTGGCATACCTATTTGACAACAATGGTTGCAGACTTATATATTAGAAGGTTGAACCAGACCTTAAAGGAACATTGAAATTTTTATTATACAATAATGGCCATTAAACATATAATGAGACTGATCAAATGGTTTAAGTCAAATTGAAAATTAGCATCAAGAAGTCAATGAATGTAGTATGGGCCTAAATATCATCAGATGTTACCTAATGGAGGTAAACATTTCTATCACTACATCTTCATTATTAGGTAAATCATCACACCAAATGGAACATGAAACTCTTTTTCTCTCATTTAAAAAAAATAGTAAAACACACACCCAATAAGAATGATAATAATTCCAATGCACATAATTAGTATAATAATTTAGTGTTGCCAATTCATAAAAATGGAATAATAAACACAATAAATTGTTCTCAATAGCACTTTGTAAAATATATAAAAGAAATAATATTCACAAGATATAACTATTATTTGGCATTAATGTATTATTCAATCTCCCAAAGGTATGATAAAATTTAGGTGTCATAATGAATAAAATATTAGATATAGATAGTCAATGCAGATAACAGTGAACAAAAAATTAACAAAGGTGACAATTGACAATTGTGAAAAACTTAAATTTGTATAATGTGCATTATGGGATCCATCACAAAATGTCAAAGACAACTCAAAAATTATCATGAAAAATCACTTTGTTTTTTTTAGGGCAAGATTAAAATTCCCATCACAAAATAGGAAGGTACAAGCACACCTAGATATAATTACATGACATGACATAATGAGAATAGCATGTATTCAATGTACATATTTATGCACTAGTTGTATTATCAGTCAAACATATAAATGGAGGCATATATTTTGCATCTTTGGTGTTATTTATATCCCTATCGGGATTTGATTTCCTATTGAGATCATCATTCCATACTTCTTATATGCAATTATTATGAGGAGGGTGAGAGAAAATGGCTTTCTTATGTGACATGGTGTCTCATCTTCTTCTATTCATAATTTATATTATTAAGTCTCTCTATATGAAATGATGTTTTGTGCCCATCATTCACATGTTAGAAATGCTAGTCCATTGTTTATGTGCATGATAATTCCTTGCTCTACACCTTTTTGTAAATATCTTCCATACTAATTTTTAAGAATGTTAGTGTTTCAAAAGTTTGACCTGTTGTGACACATCTCTCTAAAACATCTCATGCTTTACATATGAGTGTTTTGATGCCATTATCTTCATTACTGGGTAGGTTCTATTCATAAATGAAATGCATCATGTTATAATTGATCATAAAATATAAAAACATATGAGTATGGGTAGATACATGTCTTTCATTTTGAGGGTCACTCGATTAGTTTTCAATATCATTTGCCTAATTTACCCTCACACCTTTGACTATGATAATTGAGCCTCATATATCAACACTCAATATACCTTCTATTTTATTGTCTAATCAGTTGACATCCTTTCATCTTCTACCTCATTATTAATTTTAAGTCATGTGTGTATGGCCTACACAATGAAGATATTTTACATTATTAACATTCATCTAAAAATTATAAACATAAACATTACAAGTTAGAGGCCAACTTACACTATAAAATATGTTGTTGTTGATTCACTCCATATCACAATCCCATATGGCCTTGATAATTACGTATCCTCTCCTCATTTGTATTTTCTCCACCTTCATGACATGTTTACAAGTGTAGACTTGGACTAAAAATGGGAAACTACACATGGACATAAATGGTCTAGAAGTATAGATGTGATAATGTAATGAGTCATGTTATATACTCTAGGCCCATGATGTAAAAGGGTTATTGTTATTGAAGGTGACATGATAGTCTAGGATCTCCAAATCCCTCACCCATGAATGATTTTCAAGTCTCTCTACTTTGAAGTTCTTATGGAAGCCACTGTCTTTATAAATCTATTGCCACCACTAAAATATGTAAATTTTTCTGGTAAGTTGGTGGTCTAACCAATCCACCTTATGATGTGTATAAGTTTTTATTATGCTCAAGAAATGAATTTTCAAATATAAATGGTATGATTTTATGGATGCATTTATTTATTACCCACCATACGAAAGTGTTTGATAGCATCTCAACCACATTACAACCCTATCAATCTAATGTTTCTCCCAATATTCAACAAATTTTCATGGAGGGGATAAATACCTATCTATAAAAAAATTTAACTCCCTATTAACCATGTCATCATAAGCACAACCATGCATTATGAACCCCAAATCATAAACATTGTACATCTCACCCTGTCATCTCTCACCTTTGCTATAAAATTATTTAACCACACACGAATAACATACCAACAACATAAGTAAACATCAAAAATGAAATTTTCCCTACATAGCCTAATAGTTTTGTAAGACTTAATAATATATGGTAGTATTTTTGTATGTTATGATATAAATATGAACATCATTATGCGTGAACATAAAATAGATATGCACCTAATATATTTTATATCTACACCGACATCATCTACCATGAAGCCATTGATTATCCATTAAATGTGATTTATAAGTACCTTATGAAGACTAATTTGCATCCACTAGTTAATGTTGATAGTACACAATCATGACATAATAACCCATACAATGAGCACACCTTCATGTTTGTAATCAAACTCTAGCAATGTATACAAATATAATTACACAAAAATGATAAGCAAAATCAACTTGCATGTTACAAATTACCTACAGTGTCAGATTCTATTATGAAGATTTGGAACACACCTTTATTGTGTTCATTCCAAACATCTAATCCATTATAAATATTTTTCACTTCCCAAATCTTAATAACCATACCAACTATTTTGGGAGTTGGATGCCTAGCACAAAGGGGATTTCCCCATCCCTGTCAATCTCTCCTATGTTGTATCCCTCATATACAAACCACTTATTAGGATTTTCTAGTGCCCATAACTGGATTTTTTTGCATTATCAGGACTGTAAACATATCTTGCCTCTTTTATTTGGTAATCTCTATTGTATATGTCACATTTTTTTAATAAATCATCTCAATGTGTTTTTACATTAAAAAATATTAATTTTTCATGGACCATCTCATGGTGTTTAATATGGATGTCATCAATAGACATTCCTAACAACAATAGCCCATGAACCCATTCATTCAGTTGTAGGATGATGTAATCATCATAAAATCATTTCTTTCCTTTGAACTGTTTATGTTGCTAGACATAGTAATGTTTACAATCTTTGTATGTGTGTTCTACCTAATTATATGTGAGAAACACCTAATTGGATCTATCAACCATATGATGTGTGATGAAATGATACTAAAAACCACACCTTATATGTCTTTGACTAGACTGGTTACCCTTTCCCATCTTAGGTAGTATGTAATGTTCCCATTTTTTATTTATACCCTTATGGGACCCTTAGCCCATTCTTGCTTCCAATGGATAAGGGTAGAGGAAGGAAAGGAAGCTTTGTGGGACACTTATGAGGAGTTAATAATATAAAATGTACTTTACATTTCTAATTTTGAGTTGAATTATGAAAAATCACCTTATGTTTATATTTCATTTAAGTGGTGGGGTTTATAGGTCTTGGGCACTTAAGGCCTAAAGTGAAATTAAGAGGATATTTTAATATTTCAAAAATAAAGGTAACTCTTCCCTCTAAATTTTGGCACTACATTTTGAGGAATGGTATATAAAGGTAAGTAAGGATTCATTTGAAGATTATGCATTATTAGATATTGTAATTATTGATAAAGTATGTCAAGGTTGGTTTCCACCTCTTGAGGACAAAAACCTTCAAGAAGTGTTTTAGGTATGGGGATGAAAACCTCCATTATTTATACTTGGGAAACTCTATTTAAAGGTTGTAATTAAGCTTAAAATTACATGTATTCATAAAATTGGATCTAAAAAGGTGTTTTGAAACACCACCTACTTCTTGAAATTTGAGTAAACCTAGGTTTTATGGAATACATTTTTGGAAACTAGGGTTTTTAGAATTTTAAAGAAAGTTTTGGTGTCCTTACCATGGAATAAAAATTTTGATATTTATTTTATTTGATAATCACTAATTTTTTGGTTATTTTGAGCTCTTATTTGAATCATAATTCTAAGTATTGAGGGAGTTATGAATTTTTGAAGTTTTAGCCTATTTGTAGGAAAAATTCATTATTGTGGGCAATGAATTTCTTGGGAAAGGTTGATTTTAGGTTTATATCTTGGGTGATTTGTGTTTGAGTGGTTTTTTATCATTTTTATATTCATTTAATTCCCTAAAACATTCATAAATTATTCCCACAATTTTAGGCACTTGGGTGACTTATGTGACGAGATTCAGGAGGTGTTTCGGTGAGAGAAAATCAAAGAATAAATTATAGACTTATTTATTATATTTTTATTGGGTGTGGTGAACCTATTAGGTATTTTTTAGTGGCATTTAAATATTGGAAAATATAGGTGTACTTTTAAGGAAAAATTAAAAAAATTGTGAGGTATTTTTAGTAATTTACCATATTATTGGACTCTAAAAAGGTACTCAATCTTCTAAATAATTTTAATCTTATTGTGAATTTATTTGGATTCTCTTTAGGTTGAATATCATAAATTATTCTCACTAGGATTTAAATGGTTATAGATTTTATAATTCAATTTTACGCTTGGTTTTGTTAGGGTTTATGGGAAAACCCTCATTTTTGGTTGTCATCCTAATTTTGAGACATTATAGTGGTAACATATCCAATTTATTAGATAATTATGGGATGGATAGGCATAAGTCAAATAGTGACATGCATGGGGCTATGTTGGAGAGGCTTATTCAATCCTAAGATTAGATGATGGGAACTATGGCTATTTTTCTTCAGATAAGAAGGACATGAAAGGGGACCAACCCCTTGAAAAGAATTAAGACCCTATGTATGTTGGGATTTTATAGATTACTTGACATGAGAAGCTCAAATAATAAATTTAATGAGATTCAATGATTTTTTGGCATGAAATCATGGTAGAGTAGGGTCCAAGAGGAGAAAAAACAACCAAGAGGTTATTTGAGACAATTTGGGGTATATTGTACTTCCTACCTTTGATGGGGACTTGGGTACTTTAGTTAGAGCATTTGTGGATAAAGTTAATGAATACCTTTATTTGAGGCCTAAAGGTGAAAAAGAGGCCCTAAATTTTGTCATACAACACTTGGAAGGAGCTACCCATGATTGGTGGCATCTTGGGTGAAGGTCACATGGACATGACCTCATTAAAACATATGAGGAACTAGGTAAGAAGTTCATTAAATAATTCAATAAAAATAAGATGGAGTCACCAAAATCAAAAACTATGAGGGTAATTGAGAGGTATTTTCACCTGCATAAGGGGCATCCATTAAAGCAACTAAAACCAAAAGTTTTGGATCAATCAAAAACTAATTTTTAGCATAGTAAAGGGTATATAATGATTGAAATTTTTGAACCACAAGAACCAAAAATTCAAGGACAACCCAATGAGTTACAAAAAAATATGGAGAAACTAATGGATTTGCAAACAGTTGACACTAATGGGAAAGTAAAAAATATATCAAAAATTTTGAGGGTAAAGCAAAGAGAAGTTGTTCCACAAATGCATAAGCCAACAAAGTGTCAAGAAGGAAGCATGAACAAGGACATCATAGTATAAAGGTATGCCAATAAAAAAAAGTTTTGTATTTCTCATTATCATGAATTAATTTCCTTTTCTAAACTCAAATTTTAAGAGGAAGCTTGGAAGAAACACTTATTATTAGGTCTTGTTAAGGAAACATATGTCCTAATAAGAAGGGACATAGTAAAGTTCATTGAACTAAATGTGGAGTTATAAGGAAAGAATTAAGGGATAGACCTTCATGAGTGTTTCTCTAACGGATCCACAGAAACAAAAAAAAATCAGATTTGAAGGAGGAAGGTGAGCTACAAAAAGATGACAATTTGGGATAGCCTAGAGTGAGAAATTGTGAGGACCAAAAATTTGAGTTTTTATAGTAAGAAAGAGTGTTTCAAGTGATGGATGAAATGAGGAAATGCTAGGTTATTTGGTTCAGTTGATTACCCCAAACTTTGGTATTCAAAAGGATGATTTTGAAGAATCCAAAGAAATTGAGATATCCATAGAATGGTATGAGTTGAATAATGATTTTTGTTTGGTATCTAATAATTGTTAAAATTTATTGCATGACTCTAGATTTGATAAAAGAGCTTGGAAAGAATAATTTATAATCACAAATGAGAAATGGGTGCAATCTTTTTCAAGGTTGGATGATACAAGGGGGATTCTTAATGGATCAATATACAATGAGATTAGGGAATGTTTGAAGGAAAACAACACCATGATGGACATGCATACAATCAAAATGGATATCAGAGAAAACCAAGATTCCAAGTTCTTGTGGAATGCAAAGGATAATACATTTTTTGAAATGGATAAATAAGAAAGACCAAGGACATAAGGAAGGATGTACCTCATTATCCTATAAAGTGGCAATTGGATCAAAAGGGTGTTATTAAACACCAGTAGTTTTCATAACTTATTTGTTTCATGTGTAGGATTAATTTTGAGATCCCTTGAAAAGGGAAATGCTATGAATAAGTTTCCCTCCATATATAGGAAACCTTTTATAAGAGTTAAAAATGGAGACATGGATGAATATTTGAGGACTAACTTAGATTCGATAATAACCCAAATCATGATCATCCTTAGGAATGAGGTCATTTTGCATGGGTTGAGTGATAAGGTACCCCCTTCATCTTCATCCAATATCATGGTGAGAGGTTACTTCATGATCATGAGGAAAAGGAAAAGAGGAATTAAAGATAAAGTTATCATAAGACATCATGATCAGCCCTTTGTTTCAAAGAAAGCATTTTATACAAGCCATTGGTAAGTTTGCTTAAATCCAATTTTGATCATGTTTATTTGGAAAGAAAAGACAAGGAATTTATTTTCCAAGGAAAGCCCCAAAGTTGTTTTGGGAACCACCCTATCCCACATTGCAAAGGTAATAAGGAGGGTTTTATGAAGGGCATGAGGCCCCTATTGAGGTTGGAACAAGCCCAAGTTGTGAGAATCTATTCACAAGTTGCAAATTTCAATAAAAATTGGTCTTCTCCCTCACCAAAGAATTATTTAAGTAAATTGGCACATTCATAATATTTTTTAGGCATATATGTTAATTTGTTTTGCATGTATAAGCCAAGAATAGTATCTATAAAAATTAGTTTAAAATATGAATTTTGTTACTTAGAAATTTCTCATTTAAGTGAGAAATTCTAGCCACCAAGTGTGGTCACAAAATTGTAAAATTAGGGCATGCTTCAGCTCATGGGAGGATGGATGAATGCATATATTAATCCTGAACTTTGTAATCTAGAAAAATCATATTTAAGATGTCAAATGCATCCATGTATGAAAGGGGAAAATTTTGAATTTAATGACATGTTCCAGCTCTTGGGTCCAAAAAGGTATGATTATGTTTATTTATGTGTTTGTCCACATGAAAAATTAGTAATCTATTTACATATATAACTATTCTACCATAAAGGAAAATATGATTTGGTCTATCTCATACAAGATTCTAGAAATATACTTATGTTGGCACCTTGGGAAGGTGATGTAATAATCATTCACAATATGAAGGTATAAACTTCTTGTGGGAATTTTTGGGAGCTATTGATGAGTTTGATGAAGATCCTATGCATGCTTGATATGAGTGACAAGAATCAACCTCTTGTTGAGTATGTGTTTCACACTTAGATGCCCATACATGGTGATAAATATGTCTTGGAGGACTCACCTCTTGTAAGTTATAGTGGTGATTTCTTTTTGCAAATTTGGTGGTTTATGGTCCATAACATGAGAGGGTTTTGCACATGAGACAACGAGATAGTTTGGTTTTATCATGATATACATAATAACTTTTTATCACATCTAACCCATTTGTAAGGTATTAGGGAAGGAAGATTGCTCATCCATCACTTGGAATTGGAAAGGGTGGCTGATTGGGAACATATGGAAACTTTGAAAGGTTATGAGGATGCTTCTAACATGTGGGTACAGCCCATAAAGTACAAGTAAAATAGAATGAAGGAGCCAATTGAGGATTATTTTCCTTGGGATGGAATCACAGGTGGACATTTCATCATAAGGTATGTTGGGACACCTTTTTGGATATTAAAATTTCTTAAGGACAATTTTGGGTGAGGAGGACTATAATGTCCCCATTTTTTATCTAGACCTTTGTGGGACCCTTAGCTCATTCTTATTTCTAATGGATAAGGTTGAAGGAAGGAAATGGAGCTTTGTGGGCCACTTGTGAGGAGTTAATAATATAAAAGGTACTTTATATTTATAATTTTGAGTTGAGTTATAAAAAAACACCTTATGTTTCTATTTCAATTAAGTGGTGGGGTTTATAGGCCATGGGCCTAAAGTGAAATTAAGAGGATCCTTTAATAATTTAAAAATAAAGGTAACTCTTCCCTCCAAATTTGGGAGATACATTTGGAAGAGTGGGATATAAAGCCAAGTAAGGATTTATTTGAAGATATGCATTATTGGATATTGAAATAATTGATCAAGTACGTCAATCTTGGTTTCCATCTCTTGAAGATGAAAACATTCAAATAGTGTTTTAGGTGTGGGCATGAACACCTCCATTCCTTATTCTTGGGAAAATATATTTAAGGATTTTAAGTGAGATTAAAATTGCATGTGTTCAGTCAAGTAGATCTACAAAGTTATTTTGAAACACCACCTACTTTTGGAAATTTGAGTAAACCTCATGTTTGTGGAGGAAAATTCTAGAAACTAGGGTTTTTAAAATTTTAAAGAAATTTTTGGAAGCCTTCCTATGGAATGAAATTTTTTATATTATTTTGATTTGATAGTCACAAATTTTTTGGTCAGTTTGAGCTCTTATTTGCATCATAATTCCAGGTATTGAGGGAGTTGTGAATTTTTGAAATTTTAGTTTTTTTGTAGGAAAATTATTTATTATAGAAATAAAATTATTTAGAAAAGGCTCATTTCAAGTTTATATCTTGGGATATTTGTGTTGGAGGGGTTTTTCAAGGTTTTTAGGGTCATTAAATTCCCTATAACATTCAAAAATTAATCCTGCAACTTTTTTCCATTGGTAAATTTGTGTGCAAAGCTTCGGGAGGTGTTTCGATGAGAAAAAATCAATGAATAAATTCCATATTTATTTATTCTATTTTTATTCAATGTGATGAACCTCTTTGGGAGGTTTTTGAGGAATTTAAGGGATATAAAGTATAACTATACATTCAAGGAAAAATCAAAATATTTTTGTTAGGTATTTTCAGCAATTTACCATATTATTGGACTCCCAAAAGGTACTCAATCTTCTAAATAATTTTTTGCTTCTTGTGAATTTATTTGGATGATCTTTAGGATTAATATCATAAATTATCCCAGCTATGGTTTGTCTATTTATAGATTTCAAAATTAAATTTTGTTCTTGGTTTGGTTAGGGTTTGTTGGAAACCCCTCTTTTTTGGTTGTTGTCCTAATTTGGGGACATTACATAGTAAAGACTTGTCTTTTGGTATAGCACCAATTTCCAAGAAATATTATAGCCCATATGAATACCATTATCTATATTGACATTTTCATACATAAAAAGGGGCATGGAAATTTAAGAACCCATACAAAAATCAATTACGAACTGAATATACGAACACCTCCAAGGAAGCCCACCATGTCTAAAAATTGGGAGCTCACTTACACTACATATCAAGGGTGGTGTTGATCCTATTATTCCTAAAAGGAAAAAGTGATTTATTCTTGTTGTGTAATATAAAAATATATATGGAATAACTCCCTTATCGATTCTCCTTTCATGAATTCATAAACCCTATCACCATCAACCCATGTAACCCATAAGTTGTCTTTGTTGACTTTGGGAAAATTCTCCCACTTGAGGCAATTGCAATCAAATGGACTCAATTTTTGATTCTTCATAGGGAGATGCATAATTTTTTCCCATAATTTTTCAAATTTTTGCTCCATAAAAGGATAATTTTTCATTTAATGATTTTATAACATATTTTAGGAAACTATACTCAATGTTATACACTATAGCTTCAATCACTAAAATATGTTTAAGATACAGAAAATGAGATTCTCATTATAACATGTAGTCATTGGTATAAAATTAAAATGTATGTCAAGATATTCAAAAACACAACATTATAGTATTAATTCATCACCACATAAGCACAACATAAGCATTTAGTCAATGATAAATTGTGTTGGCTGGGTAGAGATGAGAGTAGGAAATTAATGACTAATATCGACTCAATGTTTGACGTATATCAATTGCATTGATGTAGAGAATGGTAGTAGGGTATTAAGGACATTAATGTATGTTATATCAATATAGTCTGAATAGAATGGTTTACAAATTAGTGTAGTTGAATAGAATAGAAGGTTATGATGATTTTACCCATTTTGAGATCAAATCTAATTATCCCCTTATTTAACATAAATCCCTAATTATTTTGTAGCTACTTCATTAAAAAGAGAATTTGAATGTTTATGATATATCCTTATTAAAATACATGATTGATTATGTGTGTTGGATAGGAGAGAGGAGACCAAGAAACTATCAACCAATGTATGCTTGATGTTCAGTGTATACCAACCATGTAGATGTAGATGATGGTTGTGGAGGTCAATGCAACTGAATAACACAATGAGAACACACTAAAAAATATAGACAAATAATCAACCATAGTAGGGTATTGAGGATGTTAATAAATGTTACAATAGTATAGTCTAAATAGAACAGTCTACACATTAGTGGAACTAAAATGAATAAAATGCGATGACGATTGTACCCATTTTGAGGTTAAGTCAGATTTTCCCCCTTTTTAAGAATACATCAAATCATTTTTAAGTTAATTTATTCCATGAAGTTTTGGAATGTTTATGGACTCTATTTAATAAAAATTTTGATTGACTAAGTGTGTTAGCTATAAAATAGGAGAGTAGAAAAGTATCGAATATCATCAACTCAATTTTTGACATATACCAACTACATAGATGTAGGGAACAATTATGGAGGTGTACGTGTATGAAGAATGGAACAGAAGCACACTAAATATTATAGATAATTAATTACTTATAATAGGGTATTAAGGATGTTAATGAATGTTATATTAGTATATTCTAAATGAAATTGTCTGTAGATTAGTGAAATTGAATAGAATAAAAGGCCATTGCAATTTTACCCATTTTGACGTCAAATCAAATTATCCCCTTCTTTAACATAAATCCTTAGATATTTTATAGTTACTACATTTCAAAAAGATGTGGAATTTTTATGGACTATATTTATTTAAATATAATATTGATTAAGTGTGTTTGGTTCTATAGAGGAGATAAAGAAAGTATCAACTAATGTTGGCTCGATGTTTGACATATACCCACTGCATAGATGTAGAGACTGGTTGTGGAGGTGTATACATATGAAGAGCATAATGGAAGCATGATGAATAGTATGGATAATTAACCACCTGTATTAGGGTATTTAAGATGTTAATTCATGTTACAATAGTATAATTTGAATATAACAGTCTGTAGAATAATGGAATTAAATATAATAGAATTCTAAGGTGATTTTACCTATTTCTAGGTCAAATTGGATTATCCACTTCTTTAACAAAAATACCCAATTATTTTATAGATAATAAATTATGTGAAGAAGTATATTTATGATGTATCCTTACTTAAATGCATGATTGATTATGTATTGGTCGATAAAGAGGAGACCAATAAACTATTGACCAACGTCAACTCGATGTTTGGTGTATACCAAATATGTAGATGTAGATAACGATTTTGGAGGACTATGTGAGTGAATAATGAAATAATAACATGTTTAATAATATAGACATAGGACCACCTATATTAGGGTATTGAGGATGTTACCATAGTACAGACCTTGTGCATTATTGGAATTAAACTAAATAGAAGGTAATTGTGATTATACTCATTTTGATGTCAAGGCAAATTAGGCCTATGAAGTTATAAAGAGGAAATTTGATATTGTATTTAAATTTTGGAAACCAATGAAAATATTGGTTTTACATCATACTTGATGATCTATAATGATTGGATAAGATACTTAAGAAGGTATTGAGTCATAACAAGGAGAATGACACTTTTACAAGACCAAACAGTCCTCTCCACAACATTATAACAATAAATGGTAATTTTCATGTTCATATAGTGGGATAATTGATGTTTTGAATTTTTTAATACCTAATATCATTGTTATAACTCTCACACAAGTATTAATAAGTTATTCTAGAGAAGAAAATAAGGTTAAGATGTTGTAGGTTGTCTAAAAGTTGTAGGTTTCTAGGTAGAGGTATTTGAATATTGAAGATTGGATAAAATATATTCTTATTATGGAATATAGAGTACCCATGGTGAAGAAACAACATGATAAGTGGAGTTAAAAATCAAACAAAGTCAAGATATTGGTCTTTTTTTTAAAATGAAGGGTATTGTAGTAAGAAAATTGAAATTGAGATCTTAAACAATTATTGGTTGGTAAATTACTTAAAATATATTATTGAAACAAGAAAAACAAATATAAATAAGGTGGAGTTTACTTATTTAGAGAAAAATAAGACTTGTTTTAATGTTCCAGACCTATTCTATATGCCTAAACATAAATAGAATCCTTAAAAGTGTCTAAAAAGATTTTGAATAACCATATGTGTGAAAGGAACTAAGGACATTAGTTAGAGATAGATATTATCAATTTTGAATAACTAAAAATTAAAGATATAAATGATTTCATTACCCTGTAGATGTTATTTTATTACAATTACATCAATTTGGTCATGTAACATATAAATTCAAATTTTACAAGTAAGGTGTGTGAAGTGGATAAAGATGCGAGTTAAATGGATTACATGGTGATTTTGAATGTAAATTAAATAGGTATGAATAATGTATCCTAATATAGTGTTTGAAATGAGTAAGATTATCATCATCATTCTTCCATGTGCATTATAAAGGGTATCTATAGGTCTTAGATGGCATAAGGAGTTTTTTCCCCATCTACAAGCTTTGTTTAGTGAAGATGAATTTTGAACCCATAAAGGAGGAACCAATTAAAGCATGGGAGAATCTTCATAAGCATACAATCATGAAAAATAAGAGATTATATAATGAGAAGAGAGGAAATAATGAATGACTAATATAGTAGGTCTATAGAGAGTGTCTATAGGCCTTTAATTTGATGATTTCATCAATAAATAAATAAAATTATTTGATGGAACAAATTTTTAGTATTCCTAATGTGTATGTTCATGTGCCTTTTCATGGTATTGATGTTAAATTGTGTCTTTGAGCTATTATAAGCATAATGGTATGCATAATCATGAGTAGTTTCAAAGGAAATAAAAATAATAATTAGTTTCAAATAAATAGAAGCAAGAGAAATATTCTATGAGAGAATTTTTTGATATTGTAGTATATGCTTGCTAATATCAAATACAATATTTCTTATCCATAAATATTCAAACCAAGAAGGATCATAAGTAACATGATATAATTAGTTTCGATGAAGAATTTTCAAGATTAAAATGAGTGTAAATCCATGGCAACACAACCCTATAACTCATTGATAGTCTATAGTATGACATGCACCCTATAAATGCTAATGAACAATATTAACTACAATGAATGATAATGTACAAATTTGAAACTTAAAGATATGTGTTTACTAGTGCAGTCTAGTCATAACATGAAGGAATCTCTTCATAGAATTTTGTGTGGCATGTTTCATGTAAGACAAATTTGAATAGAGAGAGGTATCTCTATGTATATTTTAGTTTACCACCATATTTACCTATGAATTGATATCATCCATTATTTAAACATTGCATTCTCAAATTTGTGTAAGTTTTTGAAACTAATCTTAATATAATAGTCAAGACAAAATAAGTAATGCATAATGTTTTATTTCCCATGAATTGATATCATCAATTATTTAAACATTGCATTATCATCTCTATGGAAGTTTATGAAACTAATCTTAATATAACTATAAAAACAAAACATGTAGTTCTAAAAAATAGTATGTTCACATGAATTTGATTTTGTTGAACTGTAAAGAATAACCAAAAAGTTTAAGATAAATTTTAGACTCTATTTATTTTTTGATATTGAATCATAAAAAAATAGTGTAAAAACTCTATAAGTTACTCGAATAGTTCAAATAGAAGTTGATTCTTATAACCATGCATAAAGGAAAAAAGGACATTCTAACCAAAAAGGGCTTGCTTTGTATTTTATTCCTCAATAGGATAAGAATAATTACCCTTGGCCATTTCTTCTCTCTTTGATCACTAATCAACACAAATGGTCATCTTGGAAAATAACATCTATGGCTTTTTGGTTTATGAATTCAACAAGACTTAGAAGCCCAAAATTTTAGATACCACAAGTTTTAAACATCAATGGAGACTTTAAATTCAAGTTAGGAAAGACTAATGGAAATACCTAACTCATTTTGATATGACATATAATATAATATTATCATATATGGCACCTTATTCACAAGACTCTTAGCTTCTAAAACTATATAATTCATTATAGTCACTTTGAATAAAAGTCATCTTGAAATAATAAAACCAAGCCATTCACTAAATGTTCATATTTAATTTCTAACATTAGTCCTACCTCCAATGGTATTCAATGAAAAAATATCAAATATCTTTCACTGAGCATGCTTGGGCATCATTATGAAATCATAAATGTCATTGCATTCATTCTCAACATTACAAGGTTCCCACTATTTTGAAAATGATCCTAAAACTATAATGGCATGACCCATATTAGTGTGTGCATTTAGATCTTATTTAGTATAATGAAAATCAATATTAGTGAAACCATTAATAATTTGGATATCATTTACTAGAATGCTAAGGAAACTAGGCCTAATTCAATAAACTTGAATTTTGAACTAAAAACCCTCTCCTTCAGCATCATATGGTGATATATTTTAGATTTTTAAAAGATTTCTTGAGTCTTAAATGTCATCTTAAAAATAATAGTTTAGGATGGTGTCATGGTAGACTCAAAGGTGTTTGTGAAAGCATGGGTTTAAAAGTCTAATAAGAGGATCTAAATTTCTAGATGAATGTCTTAGGTTTCTAATATGTAATAAGGGAGTGAAATAGGTTAGGTGAATGGTTTCAAAAGGGTCAATAGGTTATTAAACCATATACTTGAATGTATTTCCCATTAATGTATAAGACTAAGTAAAATATTAAGTGGAGTCTATGAAATTTTGAAGAACATTGTTTTTATTTTAAGACAAAAATTAAGAGGATAATGGTAGAGACAAGATATGATAAAGAGAGGCATAGTAAAAGTAGATTTGGCATACTTATTTGACAACAATGATTCCAAACCTATATAGTATAAGGTTAAACCAGACCTTAAATGAACCTTGAAATGGTTATTACATAGCAATGGTCATTAAACATATAATGAGACAAATCAAATGGTTTAATTCAAATTGAAATTAATCATCAAGAAGTCAATGGATGTAGTATGTGCCTAAATAACATAAGATGGTGAATAATGGAGGTAGACATTGCTATCACTACATCTTCACTATTAGGTAAATCATCACACTAAATGGAACATTAAACTCTTTTTCTCTCAATTAAAAAAATAGTATAACACACACCCAATAAGAACAATCAATAATTCCAATGCATACAATCTTTATAATAATTTAGTGTCACCAATTCATAAAAATAGAACAATAAATGCAATAAATAGTACTCAACAGCACTTTATAGAATATATACAAGACATATCATGCACAAGATGAAACTATTATTTTACATTAATGGATTATTCAATCTAATAAAGGTATGCTAGAATTTAGGTGTCATAATGCATAAAATAATAGATATAGATAGTAAATTTAGATAATAGTGAACAAAAAACCATAACAAAGGTGACAATTGACAATTGTGACAAAATTAAATTCATATGATGTGCATTATCATTTCCACCACAAAATGTCAAAGATAACTCAAACTTATCATGAAAAAGCACTTTGGTTTTTTGTAGAGCAAGAGTAAAATTCCCATCACAAAATAGGAAGGTGCAAGCACACGTAGATATAATTACATGACATGACATAATGAGATTGGCATGTATTCAATGTATATATTTATGCACCTATTGTATTATCAATCAAACATACAAAAGGAGGCATATAAGTTACATCCTCGACGTTATTTCTATCCCTATATCACCTTTTTCCCTATTGATATCATCATTCCATACTTATCGTATGTGATTATTATGAGGAGGGTGAGAGAAAAGGGATTTCTTATATGACATGGTGTCTCATCTTCTTCCATTAATATTATATATGAAGTATCTCTCTCTATGAACTGATGTTCCATGCCTATTATGAACTTGTTAGAATGGAAGGGTCATTATTTGTGTGCCCTATGATTCCTTGCTCTACACCTTATTGTAAATATCTTCCATACTATTTTTTAAGAATGTTAGTATTTGAATGATTTGACCTATTGTTACACATCTCTTGAAAATCCATCATGCTTCACATTTGAGTGATTTGATGCCATTAGTTTCATGACTAGGTAGGTTCTACTCCTAAAATAAAATGCATTAGGCTATACGTGCTCATAAAATATTAAAAAATATGAGTATGGGTAGATACATTTCTTACATTTTGAGGGTCACTCGATTGGTTTCTAGTTTCATTTTCCTAATTTACCATCATACCTTTGAATATGATATTTGAACTTCATAGATCCACACTCGATATACCTTCTATTTTAGTGTCTTATTAGTTGACATCCTCATCCTCTTCCACCTCATTCTTAATTGTAAGTCCTATTTGTATGTCCTATTTAATGAAGATGTGTTATGTTATTGACATTCATCTAAAAATTATCAACATAAACATTACAAGTTGAGGCCACCTTACAATATAATCTATGTTGTTATTATTGGTGCAATCCATAGCACAATCCCTTGTGGCTTGACTAGAATTTCATCACCTAGTGGTCACTTTCATGTAGGTGACCACTAGGTGATAAAATCCCAGTCAGGCCTTATGTCATTATTTTGATGTTTAATTGAGTATGTGGTTTGGTATTATGTGTGTGGAGAGAAATGAGACTATGATTAATTTACTTAATTAAATTAAGCTATGTGAGCTAATCAATACAAGTAAACTATGGATGCAAAGTTAATTTTAATCCAAATGAAATATTTGGTGTATTTTAAAATGAATGAAAAATAAATAAGATACACCTAGATGAGAGATTATAATGCAAATATTAAGCCTAGGATGAGTACTTTTGTTTTTCAGAAAGGAAAGCAAAAAAATGATGATTTTTACTTTTTCTAAGGAAGAAAAAGAAGCTAGAACTTGTATTTTGGAAGAGAAGAAAGGAAATAAGTAAAATTTAATATTTTAGAAAAGAATTCAAGAATAAATATTCTCTAATGCAACTAAATGTCCTATATCTATGAACCCAAGAAAATCTCAAGGGTCCTACCAGGCATGTTGGAATGTTTCACTAAAATTTTGCATCATTTTCTTTAGAAAGAAAGTTGTAAAACTAGAAAGAAGGGTGAGGTTAGTATAACTTGATGTGTTTTACATGTGTGAATCAGATGATTTTGGATACTCCTCTTTGTCTGGGGAGGATGACCTGTAGATAATAAATCACTAAATAAATGGTTGATTAGTGGGATAGTAGGGTGGACTGCCTAGCGTGAGCTAGATCCAAGAAGCACAAGCTTTGGAGGCTATCAATCCACACTTTTAAAACACTTAAGTTCTAAAAATAAAAATTAAATTGCTTACATAAATAATAGAAGGTATTGAAATCAAATACAATAAATACTTGAAAAGAGACAAGTGATTTTGATTAAAAATAGAAATAAATGATTAAATATTAATGCTAAATTATGAAAACTTTATTTAAAAAATAAAGGGAACCTTTTTGACAAAATAGAGACTTAAAAAGTGGAATTTGGGTGTGAGTAAATGGGTCAAATTATCTTGTTATTATAAAATGACAAATAGTGACCATCAGCGGTTAGGTATGACCATCAGCGGTTAGGTGACTATTGGTGGTTAGGTGACCATTGGTGGTTACTATTGGATTTGGTTTGGAAAATAAAGTATATTGGAGAGATTATAGAGAGGTTTTAAAATGAAATTTTTAGGTTGGATGTTGGTTACATGATATAAAGTAATGCTTAGAGGTATCTATTTTAGAGGTTGGGTATTCAGGTGATTGGAATAGGTTGTGGGTGGTTTTAGGTAGGAGGTGAAATGTCTGGAGTTACAAAACTCCAACACAAGAAAATAAGATGAAAGGGAAATAAGGGTAATGACACAAAAAATAAAATAAATAAAGATAATTATTGAATCTTGATAAAAACATACATACTTAACTTTTAGGTGTTGTTGATCTAAAGAATGCTAAGGGTTGGCTGAAATCTTGTTGTAGATCTTAGAGAAATTTTGGTAGAGTAATGATATCTTGGCTCTTGATAATGAGTCATAGAAGTACCCTAAATCTCTATCATGGTTCCTAATTCATAGGGAATCTTTCTGGATTTTTCCTAAGTGAAAATCTCTTGCACAAACCTCTTATCCTCTCCTTTTCAACCTCCTCTTCATATCTTAATATAGAGAAAAGGAATGTTGAAGTGAAAGAGTTTAACAAGATATTTAATTTTAGTCTAACATTCATTGATTATAAAAATTAGTAGACAAAAATTAGATAGATAGTAATCAATGAGTGATTTACAGTTGAGTTGTAGTTGACTCCTTCAATCATGCGTTCACCTAACTATTAGTGGTTATGGCCAAACATTGATGGTCAAAGGATGACCATCGATGGTCTAGAAGACATAGTCAAAATGGATAAAATTAGTCATTTTCAGTTATGTTTAGTAGCTAAAAGGTTTGGAAATGATCTAAGGGGGGTCAAGGTGTGATTTAAGGGTTAATGTGACATCTACAATTGTAGTGTATGGTTTTATAGTGTCTATATTTTTCTCCTTTTTGTTATGAAATTTTTATTATAAAACTACAAAACAAAAATGGATGGTTGGTATAAGGTTGGATGCCCTGAGTATGGTAGGAGGTGTTCCCCATCAAAATAGGAAGCAATGAGGTGAAATGGAGTTGGTTATGGGTTTGATAAGTAGATAAGTGGGTGACAAAATGGGTGGTAGGTGAAAAGGTTGGTTGATTGGTTGGGCATTTAAGCACAAACAAGTGAAATAAATGTGACTAAGTGTGATATCATAGATCATGCATAGACTAGGTTATCGTAGTTGAGGTAGGTGGTAAAAAATAAGGTTGGACTAAAAGGACAAGTGACAGGATAACCAGGCCATAGATTTAGGCATAGTTGATATGGGTTACTCCTATAAACTCATGTCTCCTAGGCAAGGTCAATGTATTCATAGGTATCCAAGGTAGGATTTGATCATAGGAAAACAAAATGATTAGAGGTGTTGAGACCACAAATGGTCATTCTCTATGTCACCTAAATGGTCAGTATGCAAAAGTAACATAAATTTGTCAAATATGGCAAGGTAATCGATGTGGTAAAAATGACCAAGGTAGGGTTATCATAAAAAGTGTGAAAGGTGGGCCAAAATGACCAAGGCAAGGTTATTTAGTTGGTTGGTTGGTGGAGAATGAGGTGCTCTCCAATGGGTGCATGTTTTTGGTAAGGTGGTTATTTGGGAAAAGTAGATGGTAGGATGGGAAAACCCTAGGGGGTTGACTGTCAATGGTCACCTAGTGACCATTGATGGTCAAACATAAGCCCTAAAAGGAGTGACCATAAAAGGTCAAAAGTGGTTTTATTTTCTCCTTGGAAAATTGACCCATGGTGTTTTACTTACTCTTACAAAAATGATGGTAATTTGTCAAGTTTCTTATTCTAGCTAAGTGTGTATAGTGTGTTTGACCAAGGTGGGATAGGGAAAGAGGTGAGGATGTAGTGAGGCAGAGATAGAGCATGGGGTCGAGTGATAGTGGAGATTTCAAGGGATCCACCATAATGGAGGTCACATAATGAGGTAGGGGATGCATTTGAATTTGAAATTAGTTTTGTTTTATTATTTTTGCTTGAGTGGGTATGTATTATAAATTGGGGGGTTATGAGATATAAGTAAAAAATTGGTAGAGAGGTTATGAAATATGATGAGGGAGGGAAGGTATGGGATGGTAGAGTAGATTTTATATGAAATAAAGTGTTTTGTTGATTATTTTTAGAGATTGGTAGTTTAGAGCTAGGGTTTGGTCAGTTGTGGTTACCACATAATGACCATCAGTGGTCGCTATCAATTGTCGCCAGTTGATAGATGGTCATCATATATTCAATGTGTGGACCATCGATGGTCCACTATTGAACCATTGATAGTCAAGGGTTGATCAATGAGGGTTCTTTAAGGAACCATTTTCGATCGATGCTAAAACATTGGTGATTGTTATACTATGTGGGAATGAGGATAGATTAAGTTTAAGAATGGATGAAGGTATTGGGTAGGATTAGAATGGGATAAATAAGGTAGGGTAGGTTAAGTTTAAGGTAAGACTTGGTTTAAGATAATTCTTAGGTTGAGGTTGGATTAGGTAAGGGTTGGCTAAATAAGGTAAATAGGTTAAGACAAGGTTGAGGAATGGTTGAAGGGTTAGGTGGGGGTTATGTAAAAGAGGTACATTAAGATAAGGTTAGGGTAAAACTCTATTTAGGTAGTAGGTAAGGGATGGGTAAATGATGTAAATAGGTAGAATGCATATGCAATGTTTGATAGGTAAGGTAAACTAAGGTATACATCTAACTTTATAGGTGAGGGAGAAGCTAAAGATGCAGTATTAAGTGTCTCATCTCCTAGACAAGGTATATAAGATGATGATAGACTAGGATTGGGAGCATATGACAGTGGTGGTCCTAATAGGCATGATTTTTTACAAACGCATGTTTAGAGATGAATTTATGTTGGTTACCCCCATAAAAAGATGGGACCCAACCACTAACACTTTCTTGATACCTACTAGAGAGATTACCATCATGCTAGAGGATATTCATTAGATACTGAGGTTGTTGATATGAGGTAAGCCAATAAAGCATATCAGTAGTGATGAACAAGATAGGCACATAGATCAATTGTATGGAGATGACTTTGTGCATGTGAGGTGGCATGTAGGAGGATTTTATTATGCACCTATATACTATAGGGATAACAGATCAAGATGATTAGCCATGATGATGATGATGATAGCCATGACCTTTTATGCACTTCCAAATTCTAGTAGTGGATAATTTCCCTTATTATTAATAGGTGTGTTTATCGACATATTTGTTAGGTTGTGGAGCTAAAAGCTTCACCAGGATGCAAACAAGAGAGTTGCAGAAGTTGTAGGGAGTTGCAAAATGAGTTGTAGGGCAACCGACATCGGTCTGATCAACCGACGTCGGTCATGGTGCAGTGCAAAAGCAACCAACATCGGTTACTAGTCGACCGACATCAGTCAGGAAGGTGCCAACATCGGCAACCTGTGTGTGCATGCAGTTTGCATGCGAGTTTTAGACAGGTCTATTTTTAGACCGGTAGTTTGCATGTAAAGACTTATTTTAGTCTTAGAGTTGTGAGTCGAATTATTGTAATTAAGATAGTCTAATTATTGTATGCATGAGATCTACATAATAGACTCATAGGCTATATTGTAAAAGTGTGCTAGAGAGTAAGAGAGAAAAATAAGCTCCTTCAAATTGAAGGGAGCATGGTGTGTTCCTCCTAGTTCCATATCAGTTCCAAGCATGGGTACTGATTGAAGAATCATAAGGACTTGGTGAGGCAAGGACAAGGGTTCTTCAGGGTGTAGAGACATCTACAAGGTGAGTAAGGTCTGGTGATTTGCAAGTGGTAGCAGAGAGCAGGAGATCTACTTGGAGTATGGTTTCGTACTTGGTGTACTGGCAGTGTTGTTACTGACCAGTTGGAGGTGAACACCAACTCTATATTTGAGTTGTGTGCTGGGACCATTTTGGTATGAGAGAGGAAAGTGTTGGAGGAGAATTACTGTACACTTGAGGTGTGGGAAGCTTCTAAGAGGTGTGGAGAAGAAGTGGCATCTTCTTTAATGTATTTCCTTCTGTATAAGTATTAATACAATTGGGTATTGTCTCTCATATACTGTGTTGTTTCATATTTCTAATTACTTGTACTTTTGGTTAAATTCTATGTTTAGTTGCTTATACAAGGTAATCATATATATACTCCTATTGAGGAGTGGGATCCTAACAAGTGGTATCAAAGCTTTTTGGTTGGGTTTACTAACGGGTTGTTTCAGATCTGGTTAGTGTGTGTTGATTACAGGTTACTCATAGGGGTTTCTGATTGAGTGGGAGTACAGCAATGGCAGAAGAAAGTAAGCTACGAATGGAGAAATTGAATAGCACGAACGGTCTAATTGATGGAAAGAAAGAGTAGGTAAAGTTAGATTGTTGGTTGGTAGAAGATCAACATGAAAGAACTGAATAAGCAGATGTTGCAAGTGGTGTTGTACAAGATGCTTTGGATAAAGTAAAATCTTGGTTTATAGATTCTGTTGCCTCTTTCCATGTAACCTAAAATAGAGCATCTTTTCATGAGTATGTCTAGGGAGACTTTGGAGATATTTATTTAGGGGTTGGTAAGCCTTGTCAAATTACTAATGAAGGGGAAGTGAAGTTGAAAATGCAGACAGGGAACACATAGGTGTTGAAGAAGGTCATGCAGGTTCCAGTCTTGGAGATAAGTCTAATTTCTTTAGGAAAATTGGGTGATGAGAGATGCACAGTAACTCTCACAGTGGATGCACTTAAATTAGACAGTGGTAAGAAAGTAGGTATCCTTTATCTATCTACTTATATTATTGATTCACCTTCTATTGTAGAGATGTGGCTTTGTAGGCTTGGTCACATGTGTATGAAGGGAATGCACGTTCTTAAGTGGAAGATAGATGTTTTTGATAAACTTAAGAACTAGAAAGTCTTAATTTTCAAGGAGAATATGGTAGACAAAGATCAATGTGAGGGGCTGAAGAATTTTGAGCAGAGCAAGGTTGACTTGGACAAGGTTTTGATCTAAAAGGAGCTTGCGGGTAAAAGTCATCGCTCACTAGTGAAACACAGAGACTGACGTCAGTTAGAAAACTAACGTCAGCATCCAGACAGGGACCGACGTTGGCTATGTGCATACCAACATCAGTGACTCAAGGGCAAATAACAACTGGTGTCGGCCAGGGGGAATCGATGTTGGTAAGGAGGCAGTCACATGGAATTGGCGTCGGTCGGGTGCAGACTAAGATGTGACTGGCATCAGTCACTGAGATGGATTTTGGGTGGACAGTAAGCTGTCAAGAAGTCTCAAGTGCCCATATGGAGGACTGAAGTGGTAAGTAAGCCTCAAATTCATCATTTCCCTTCTTTACACTACTTTTTGCTCACTGATGGTCAAGAATCAAGAAGTTATTAAAGAAGCAGAGCAGGTAGATCCAGGAAACAGTGGGAGCTTGGCATGGATGAGGAATTTGATTCCTTGGAGAAGAACCAAATGGAAGTTTTTGGTGGAGTTGTTAGCTGGAAGAGAGCACTGAGAGATGAATGGATTTTGAAGGATAAAGAAGAGCGGGAATGGATAGGTGAGATGGAAGGCCAGGGTACATGGTCTTGAGGAAGCTGCAGGGAAATGGAGGTTTGACAGGGATATGACTAAGCATGGCTTTAGTCAAGGTCAATATAACCATTGTGTTTTTCTTTACTAGGTTGGATAATGGTTGCAACATTATTCTATTACTGTTGTGTGGTTGCTTGTTGCAGGTTTACACATGCAAGGAGTTTTTGAGCTAAAGGTAAAGTTAGTTCAGAGGTATGTTACGAAGAATTTGGGAGTAGTGGAATTCTTTGGCATAAGAGACATGGAAGATCATAGGTTGGTTTTGTCTCAAGTAGGAGCTAATGTGAAGAAGGTGTTGGTGAGGTTCAAGGTGTAGAATGCAGTATCGGTAAGCACACCAAAGGCTGGATAGTTCAAGCTGAGCTCAGAACAAGTGTTCCAAATCACATAAGGTCTAGTGTAGACCTAAGTTTTCCTAAGCAGTGGGAGTTGTCAAAAAGTCTGGAGCAAATTCAGGGAAGAAGTACTGGAGTGTAGTTTAGTGGATTCTCAATTATCTGAGATAGATCAGCAGCAGGGTTTCTTGTTATGCAGGGTCAAGGTCTTCACTACATGGAGTTGTAGGTTCGGATGTGGCAGGTTACTTGGATGACAGGTAGAGCATCATAGGGTTTTGCTGTGGTGGATAGTCTTTAAGATTGAGCTTAAAGAGGGATACAAGCTAGAAATGAATTAGACGAAGGTATAGGTATAGGTACAAGTGCAGCTATTTATCTCCAAGTGGGAGATTATTAGGTTGTGGAGCTAAAAGCTTCACCAGGATGCGAATAGGAGAGTTGTATAAGTTGTGGAGGTTGCGGGGAGTTGCAGAATGAGTTGCAGGGCAATCGACGTTAGTCTGATCAACTGACGTTAATTATGGTCTAGTGCAGAAGCAACTGACGTTGGTTACTAGTCAATCGACATCGGTCAGGAAGGTGCCAACGTCAGCAACCTGTGTGTGCATGCAATTTGCATGCGAGTTTTGGATAGGTCTATTTTTGGACCAGCAGTTTACATGTAAAGACTTATTTTAGTCTTAGAGTTGCAAGTCTAATTATTGTAATTAAGATAGTCTAATTATTGTATGCATGAGATCTATATAATAGAATCATAGGCTGTATTGTAAAAGTGTGTTAGAGAGTAAGAGAGCAAAATAAGCTCCTTTAGATTGAAGGGAGCATGGTGTGTTCCTCCTAGTTCCATATCAGTTCCAAGCATGGGTACTGATTGAAGAATCATAAGGACTTGGTGAGGCAAGGACAAGGGTTCTTCAAGGTGTAGAGACATCTACAAGGTGAGTAAGGTCTTGTGATTTATAGGTGGCAACAGAGAGCAGGAGATCTACTTGGAGTATGGTTTCATACTTGGTGTACTGGCAGCATTGTTACTGACCAGTTGGAGGTGAACACCAACTCTATATTTGAGTTGTATGTTGGGACCATTTTGGTATGAGAGAGGAAAGTGTTGGAGGAGAATTACTATACACTTGAGGTGTGGGAAGCTTCTGAGAGGTGTGGAAAAGAAGTGGCATCTTCTTTAATGTATTTCCTTCTGTATAAGTATTAATAAAATTGGGTATTATCTCTCATATACTATGATGTTTCATATTTCTAGTTACTTGTACTTCTGGTTAAATTCTGTGTTTAGTAGCTTATACAAGGTAATCATATATATACTCCTATTGAGGAGTGGGATCCTAACAATATTGATGGATCAAATAATATTTGCATGGGCACCTATCCTACTAGTTTAGATCTATTAGATCTGGGGATACTAGGTTCAAAAGAGATATGGAATTACCATCAATTTCATGTTGCATTATTAGGCATATGAGCACATTAGGATGCTTTAACCAAGTGGATTATCATGACATTCATGGACTCAGTTAGACTTCAGAGTTGGCTTCATGAGATGGAAGGATGATTATGCACTCACACTAATGGAGGGAGGAGAATGAGACCTAGAGTGGTACAAAGATAGGTTAGAGGTATTGGTTGATGGGGAAGTCATATAGAGGCCATATACTAGATTTTTGGGATATTTATGTTATGCTAGATAGACCTTATCACTATAAAGCTATAGGTGAATATATGGCAGATAGGATCATGAGGTAGATTTGATCCCTTATGATAGGGTGAGGAGACAGTTTAGGCTAGTGTAAGGTGTCCCAAGTGCTTTCTCAAGGTATAAGAGTGAGGATGCAAAGTTTTCACTACCTCCTCCATAGCTGGATGACAAGTATATTGATCATGAGTTACTACTAGTGAGGGTTAACATTGATGATGAAGGGGTTATTGAGGACTACATAGTTTGGTTTCAATCTCACTACATAGTAGTAGTGTTTGGAGGAGATGATGGCCATTAGGGTCTTGATGTTGACATGGAAGAGGGAGGTAGGGATCATATGGATATGGATTCCCTTTGTAGGTAGGCATTAATTGTAAAAAAATTAGGTGAGGGTAGTAATAGCAGTAGCATAGGAAACATTAGTAGCAGTGACTCTAAAGAGAGATATAACATAGGGATAGATGGGTACCATTACATAGGAGAGAGACAAAGCATGAGTTCAACTAGCCTTGGTCACATAAGAGGGACTCTTTTATATAGGTAGGAGCATGGCCACCCATAAGGCCATCAGGGATGATCTTGATGTTGAGATATGTGTCCATGATAGAGGAACTCATATATTATGAGGCACTAGTATTTACCCACCTTCTAGATGATCCTCAATTCTATGAGTATGTTACACAGTGAGGAGGTGGTAAATCTAACATCACTACACCTGGCCAATGGGCAACATTCATAGGTACATAGAGAGGTCATATAGATGGATATGATCTAGGGATTAGTAGTGTTTTAGAACCCTAGATTCCTATGAGACTCTCTATTTTGATGTAATATATGATTTTGATACCATCCTACATGCCGATGTAGTGAGATGTATATACCTTTTGAGAGATATGGACATTATCGATTATATATGATTATTTTGATTTATGAGATTAATGATGTGATTATGGGTTATGGATGTTTCATTTTATTTATGACCTTATGATGTGATAATGGTTTTATGTGTGTTGCTTATGTTTATGGTTATTAATGATTTAGTTTATGTTCACAATGTTTCTTATGATGTTATTGGATATGATTATGAGGTGATTATGATGTTGACTAGATTTTTCTTTGAGTAGATGTATGCTTATGTAGATATTATATATGTGGATGTTTTAAATTAATGAACCTATGTGATCTTCTATCTAGGTAGACATGTGATGGATATTGTTGGGTGAATATTTTGTCAATCAACATACTAATAAAAAAATAGGTCTGATCAACCACAACAAGAAGATTGGTCAGCCAGGTGTGTAGCTTTACTACATCAACCAGAGACAAATCTCTCCTCTCATCAAGGGGAGGTTCCCTATTAAATATACAGAGGCTATATACTATATATAAGAAAAAAATAACACATGGGGGAAGAATAAACCATCCATCTCTCTTCTTTCAGAGATGATGCACACAGATAAAGGAGAAAATCTTGGCTATAAACACTGAAGGCACTTCTCTTTTTTCAGAAGTGTCCTTATAGGAAATAGCAGGAGTTTCTTTCAGATAGTGAAATAACTAGTGATCAAAAGGTTGTAGTACCAGCAGGATGAAATAGAGTGCAAAGTCTCCACCTCAACTACTCAAAGAGTATATCACAAAAGATAATGAGGGCACAAAGTCACCCCAAAATCCTCAACACAAAAAGAAAAGGAAAACATAGATTGAAATCAATTGTGAAAGCACAAAGTCTTCCCACAGTTGGTTTCAAGACACTTCCCTATTACCTTCACTAATTCTATGTACCAAATTAAATGAATAAGGACACTTCAGATGACATAAGTCAAAATAGCACAAAGTCTGTGAAAAACTTGCTTTCTCATTCAGATAACAATGGAAATGAAATTACAACCTGAGCTCAAAGTCTCAATCTTCTTTCAAAATGGGTAGAGTTTCACTCTTGTAAAAATGAAAAAAAATCCCTTACACTAATGTGAAAGATCACATTATATAGAGGTAGAAAGAGGCCTGACACCTTTTTCCATGGGGTGATCCATTCAGTGCATTAATGCCTTGGATGAATTCTTGATTTTGTCATGCTAAAACTGGGCAGCTGCTTTAACTGTGGCATGCTGGTTTATCCCCTTTGTCCACTCCTTAGCCTAAATCACTCATTCCATCACCTATTAGCTGCACAATTGTCTATTTTGCATTCATCTCAAAGGAGACAAATAGATGGCACTTTCAATGTTTACAAGCTCAAAAATCTACTTTGTAGACTATTCCATCTACTAAAATAACTTCTGTGTGGGTATTTTAGGCTTTTCCCTCTTTCTAATTTTGTCTTTTCCAACTTTGTCTCTTCCTGTTTTGATTTGAGCTACTGGGCTATCTTTTTAGCCAGTCGCTTGGTTCTTCCTTCAAGTTTTGCACTTTATTTAAATTTCAACAAAAATTCCCTTACTTTAAATTTCACATCCACGGGGCTGTCAATGGTCGCTAGCTACTTGAACCATGTTGAACCTTAAACCTTTGAACCCACTAAAAGTGCATTGGTTCATTGGTTTATCAATTCATTTTGTTTCTTTTGTTCCATCGCTTCCTGGTTTAATCACTTTCCCACTCCTTGGTTGAACCATCTGTTGAACCACTTGTGTGTCACTTCTTTGACTAAGGCCACCTTTGAACTTTTCCAAAGGAGTTAACTTTGTCCACTTTTGCTTGTTGCCCTCCATAAGGGCACTTGGCTTGGTTCACAGCCCTCCATAAGGGCACTTATTTCTTTGTCTTTGCCAGGCAGCCCCTTAAACCTACCGATTAAACTGACCAATTGAACCAACTATGTTTCAATGGTTCAATGGTTCAATCTTGCATTTGAAGCCATCTTTTTGTCTAAGTCTTTTGATCTCTTTGAACTGATTGAACCCATTGAACCAATCCTAAAAATGACTAAGCCTTGGAAACTTGTTCTTTTGATTGAACTCGCCTGTAGAAGCCTTTGAACCTATTGAACCTACTAACTTCAAGCATGTTCAATCTATAGAAACATATCTGCAAAGTCTATAGATTTGAGTCCCTTGAAAGAGTTTAGAGAAATGCACCTATGGACTCCATAGATTCAAGCCTACAGAGTCCGTAGATTCAAGCCTATAGAGTCCATAGATTCAAGCCTGTAGAGTCCGTAGATTTTTTAGAAAGCTTTGAAAAATGAAGAACCTGAATGCTCAAAACAATTTTTGAAAGGGGAAGAGAGGATTTTGGTCTGTAGGACCAAAATAGTTCAAATGTTGTCCCAAAAATGAGTTATATTTTTGGGGGATAATAGGTGGCTCTAGTTGGGGAACTTCTTTCAGTTGAAAACTTGGAACAGCTGAGGGGTGTAGAAACCAGAATCTCCAGTGCCTTAAAGTGTGCCATTGGGCTACAGAATCATGCTACCCAAGAAGAAAATCTCCAAAAAACAAAAACAAAATAGACAAAATAGAACAAAGGACTATACAAATATACATATGTATAGGGGAACTCATCCGATACTTCAAGAGTTGAAGTGCTTCAGATGTTGCCCATTGTGAGGCAGAGAAAGAGAGTGCCATCTTGATACTTCAATAGGAAACTATTTTTACCATTGAGCTAATGAATAGTAAAAAGGCCCCTCCATAGGGAATCAAACTTTTCGTGCATCCCCTTTGGTTCTCTTCTCTTGTCCCACAGTAGGATTTGATCTCCAATCTGGAAATCACAATTCTTTGCTTTCTGGTCGAAGAGCTTCTTCACCAAAATTTGATGGGTGGCAATTTTGTCCACCATTGCATTTCTCTACTCATTCAACTCAGCAAGGCACATGATCCTCTTCTCAAGTGAGCTCACATACATTTGATCTTCAATCACTTTAGCCAATTTCAATTCTGGCAATTCCAAGGTGATTGGTATCTCAGCATTGACACCATACATAAGTTGGAAGGGAGACATACCAATTGCTCTCTTTGGTGTAATTTTGTCTACCCATAGAGCATCAACCAATGCCTTCTGCCAATTCCTTTGGTTGTCATCCACCAGCTTCTTGATGATAGTCACCAAATTTTTATTGCTTGACTCAGCTTGTCCATTCCCTTGTGGAAAGTAATCAGAGGAGTGGGAGAGTGTAATTCCATAGTAGAAGCAGAATTAGGTAATCTCCTGAGAAGTGAAATAGGCTGCATTGTCAGTGATAATTTTGATTGGGACCCCAAACATGGACATGATGTTCTCTTTGAGGAAATTGCATACTACTTCTAAAGTAGCATGTTTGGTTGGAATTGCTTCCACCCATTTGGTGAAGTAGTCTGTTGCCGTGAGGACATAGTCATGTCTAGCACTTGATGATGGGTTTACAGATCCAATAAAATCAATTCTCCATTATTGGAATGGCTCCTCTATGATCACTGGTTCGAGGGGCAGGGCAGCTAGTTTAGGCCTTCCAACAAATTACTGGCACAGTTCACATCCCCTAACCCACTTGTATGCATCTTGAAAGAGAGTTGGCCAATAGTACCTAGCCTGTAGGGTCTTATGGGCAGTCACAGGGGTAGAAAAATGTCCTCCATAAGCCGAATTGTGGAAGGACTTCAAAATTCAACTTTGTTTCTCCTTATCCACACAACGAAGGAACGTTCCATCAAGGCTCCTCTTATACAAGCCGTTGTCCCAGAGGACAAAATTAGTAGCTTTCAGCTTGATGGTTCTTCTTTCTTTATAAGATAGGTTTGTAGGACATTCACCATAAGTAAGGAAATGAGAAATACATGAGTATCACTCATTCATGGTGGAGATAAAGAGGACTATTGGTGCATCAGCCTCATCCACTACTGGTTCTTCATGTTTTATTCCTCTTGGCTTATTATCAAAAATTAGTTGGCATAGCCCCTTTCCACATACCATCTTTGTTGGCTTGATCATCAGATTGAAATCCTAGATCTTTGCAACCCAATTGCCTCTTTTCATCCTAAACTCCTGCTGAGTCAGTATAGATTTCACTATGGTGTCAGGGACCAAGGCAATAACTCAAGAATTGAGGATGTAAAAACGAAAATGTTTCACAGCCTTCACCACCGCATAAGCGTGCTTTTTCATATTTGAGTACTTTAACTCATGAGCTTTGAGAGGATAGCTCATGAAGGAAATGGGAGATTCCATACCTTCTTTATTCTATTGAATTAGAATTGCTAAAAGTGTATGTAATAAAGCATATCTATAAATGGTGAACTCTTTGCTATAGTCTAGACAAGCCAGAATTGGAGCATGGGCAATGGCAGTCTTGATATCCTCAAAATCTGACTTGCCTTCTTTAGTCCAGCTAAAGGTGGCCTTTCCCTTCATCATGTTTACAATGTGCCTAGTCTTCTCAGCAAATTTGGGGATGAATCTCTATAAGAAATTCACCTTTCCCAAGAAAGAGTGAACAACAGTCTTGCTTGTGGGCAAGGAAAGTTCTTGGATAGACTTGACTCTATTTGAGTCAATATTTATGCCTCCTTTGGACACAACATGTTTGAGAAGTTTCCCCTTTGTTACTCTAAAAATTGACTTCTTAGGATTTAATTAAATGCCATTTTGGTGACAGCATTCCATCACTTGCTACAAATGGCTCACATGATCTGGGCGATGCTTAGAGAAGACAGTCAAGTCATCAAGATAAACTATGATGAACTTACTCATCTCATCCTTGAAGGCAAGGTCCATTGCTCTTTAGCAGGTGGTGCCATCATTTATCAAGCCAAAAGGCATTTTTCTATATGCAAATGTGCCCCAAGGCATGGTGAAAGCAGTCTTATGTTGGTCTGCTTCACCAACTTTGACCTAATTATATCCTAAAAAGCCATCTAGCATTGATAACATCTCTGATCCTGTCACTATTTGTAGCACTTGATCCATGGTTGGCAAAGGATAATTATCCTTCAAGGATGCCTGATTCAAATTCCTAAAATCCACACAAAGGCAAATTTCACCATTCTTCTTTCTTACAAGCACTATATTGGCAATCCATGTGGAATGGTGGATTGGGAAGATTATCCTGGCATTTAGCATTTTTTGTATCTCAAATAAAATAGTACCTGATATTTTTGGATTATAATGCCTAGTCTTTTGCTTGTAAGGTGTTGAATCAACCTTAAGAGGGATGTTATGTCAAATTTCATCAGGTCGGAGTGATTTCAGGTCAACATAGGAGTATTCTAGGACATCCATGTATTCATTGAGAAAAAAGGTGAACTTGAAATGCTCTTCAAGAGTACAACATTTCCCAATGTTCACCATCTTGGGGTCTTCTTTGGTTCCCAAATTTACTTGATCAAACTCCTGAGATGAGCTTGAATCCATTGGCTACTGTATGATGAATCTATCATGCTTATCAAATAGCTTCTCAAGGGAAACTAGGCCTTTGGGAATCTTATTCCCTTTGAGTTGCAAGAACTCCTCACCTGTGTTTGCATTTGATTCAAGAGTTGTTTCACATTTTTGAGGTTCACTGCCTTCAAAATGTAGCTATTTAAAGCTATCTTTTTGCTCAAAGAAGGCAATGATTTGGCTATCATTGTTAAATACCTACCAATGACTGGCATTGTCAGGTACACTTGGCTGAAAGACTAGCTCAATCCTATACTTATTTCCTTTGAAATATGATTGGGGGACCAAGAGAGTAGCTAAAATAGCCAATGCATCTTCTTGGTCATTGAATTCTCTAGGAACTACAGGGATGTTGAAAGCATCAAAGTCTTATAGTTGGTCCCAGACTAGATTGCGATAATGATGAAATATTTCATTCTTGGTTTGGTACAGGATCCTTACCTGACAAACCACTAGTTAGGCATCTCCTTTAGCATGAAAGATTTTGATGCCTTTGTCTTGAGTGGATCTCAATCTAAGCAGTAAAGACTCATATTCAGTTATGTTATTCATGTTGCTGAATTGCAATTTATAAGATGAGAGAAAAATATCTCCTTGAGTAGATATTAACACAACCCTAGCTCCTAAACTAGTGGAAGAGAAGCTGCCATCAAATTCAAGAATCCATACCTTATTTGATACTGATTTCCTTTTGGATTCTTCTTCATTAGGGGGTGGAGATACTTCCACACTTGCCTTGTGCTCAGCCAATTCCTCTGCTATTCTAGCTGAATTCATTTCCAGGCTGTCATCTACAGGAGCTTCCTCAGATGTCTCATGAACTCCATCTATATATATAAAGTAGTTAACCTTGCTTGAAGACTCAAATAGAATTTGAGCTTCAGGTGTTGAGGTTTGGGTAACCACATATTGCACTTCCTTCTCAGGGAGTAGCCTCTTCATAACACCCTTGACTGGAATCCTCGCCTTTGATAAATCCATGCTTAATTCACCACCAACATCCCTGCAAAAATTTTGCCCGAGAAGAATGCCATATGATGCTGGGATGTCTGCTACCAAGATAGTCATCTTGATTCTTTTGTCTAGAAATGTAGCAAATGCAAATTGGGCATCTTTAATTTGTCCTAGCAAAGGCACTTTCTTGTTCTCCATGGAGAAGCATCTACCAAAAGTTTTGGTCAATGTGAGATCAAGGGATTCGGCCACTTTAGTAGGCATGACATTGTGTGAAGCTTCAAAATCAATGATGCAATTATTTAACTAATGTCCATTTATCAATAATGAGACATTAAAAGGTTTAGTCCTACTAGGAGTAATAGGGGGAGAGGTGACAAGGTTGTTCCTGGTGGGTGCATTCTTGGCAGCATCATGTGTCACTTTGAGAATTGCTCGCTCAACAAAGATGTTCTAGTTTTTAACACATTAAACCAGTCTATCTAATTGCTTGGGATGGGACTATAGAAATTCAAATTCAGACATTTGAATTTTGGTTCTCTTTATATGGTCAATGATATCAAATGTTTGGATTGAGCTAGGAGTAGAGGATAGAAGTTCATCCTTTTGATTTTTGAAAGGGGGAGGAGTGGACTGTGGAATTGAGGTAGAAGGCATAAGGGCATTTGGGGTACTTACCTTTCTTGAAACCACTAGGTCCTTTGGCTAGAAAGGAACAGTGGATCCCCAGTTAGCAATTGAAACTGCTAGTTGAGGTTGCTCCTCTATTTTCTCCTTATCAGCTTGTTGAGCTGATTAATTCTTAGACCAGGTGAATATAGCATACGGCCCATTAGCTACATGGCCTTCACTTTTGGGTTCATATTGATATTTTAGGAAACCAATATGCGACTCACCAACTAATTATTCTTGTTTCTCAGTGAAGAGATTAGCATCATCTTCAAGATTTAACTCAGGCTGGAATGAGAAATCCACTTCAGCTTCAAGATATCCAACTGTCGAGTTGTTTGGAGTTGCTTCAAGGGTGAGGTTCCTCTATGGGGGAGGAAGGTGATTTTGTTGTCCCTAATTCTTGGTAGCATTACCTTGGTATGCCTGATCTGGAATGTCCTCATGGGCATATCTCTGAATGCAAGAGTAGATGACATCCCTTGTGCCATTTGCTTTCTGAGAGCTAGCATTTCATTTGCTATATTTTGTACCATTGGGTCAATGGTGACTGTAGGGGAGTACTTAGAAGATGAAGAGGATTTACCTTTATTAGGGTCTCTCCTTATCTTTCCTGCCAAGATAAGGTCATCTTCTACCTCAATAGCTAAGTCCTGAGCAGCAGCAAGGTGTATGTGTCTAGGCCATCTCAACAATAAACTCACTAGGTAGTTGTGAGTTGATGAAGAAGGATTTGAGGTTCTGAGGTGTCAGCTGGGTGACCCTAGCAATCCTGTGCCTCAACTTGTCAAACCTAGCAATAAAATCCCTCATAGGATCATGAGGTTCTTTCTTCATCTGAGTGAGTTGGGCCAACAAGGCATGTGCATCTTCTACAAGCTTAAACTTGGCTTCAAATTTATATTTTAGAGTGTCATAATCAGTCATTGATCTAGCCTATAGGTGGTAGAACTAGTCTGTAGTAGCGCCTTGTAGTATCTCCACAAACAGTGTGACCATTATGTCTTCAAATTCCACCCCTATTACAATGTAGGCTATGCTGAAAGCTGCAATGTGTTCATCAGGATGAACCTTCCCATCACCAAAGAATTTGGGGAAATTCTTTCTTGAACTATGTGGAAGCTCATGCAAAGGTGAAGCCAAGTTCAGGGGACCAAAAGAATTACCCCAAGGGCCTTCAGCCATGATTTGATTATGCAAAAGTGGGACCACTAATCCAGGTGGAGGGTGGATAGGTAAAGCTCAGCCAACAATAGAAAAATAAGCTCTACCTTGTGTTGGTGGTCTGGTAGGGCTAGGAGGAAGACTCTTAGTTCATTTAAGGTGAGGTTGTGGAGGAAAAAACTCAAAATTACTCTGCTGCACCAACTCAAAAGTAGGGTCAACAACACCTTGGGATTTCTGGCCTCTGGTATAATGTGGAGTTTCCAAATTGTAGAACAAAAAATGGAAAAAAGTAGGATCTACTTCAGTTGGAAATTTGAGACTTCAAACTATGTACTCTTCTCCAGTGGAGTCATCAAAAATTGTTGGGTGAATATTTTGTCAATCAGCGTACTGATCAACAAAATAGGTATGATCAACCACAGTAGGAAGATTGGTTGGCTAGGTGTGTAGCTTTACTACATCAACTAGAGACAAATCTCTCCTCTCATCAAGGGGAGGTTCCCTATTAAATAACGAAGGCTATATATTATATATATAAGCAAAAAATAACACATGGGGGCAGAATAAACCATCCATCTCTCTTCTTTCAGAGATGATGCACACAGATAAAGGAGAAATTTTTTGGATATAAACGTTGAAGGCACTTCTCTTTTTTTTTAAAGTGTCCTTATAGGAAACAACAGGAGTTTCTTTCAGATAGTGAAATAACTAGTGATCAAAAGGGTGTAGTAATAGCAGGATGAAACAAAGCACAAAGTCTCCACCTCAACTGCTCAAAGAGTATATCACAAAGGATAATGGGGGCACAAATTCACCCCAAAATCCTCAACACAATAAGAAAAGGAAAACATAGATTGAAATCAATTGTGAAAGCTCAAAGTCTTCCCACAGTTGGTTTTAAGACACTTCCCTATTACCTTCACTAATTCTATGTACTAAATTAAATGAATAAGGACACCTTCATATGACACAAGTCAGAACAGCACAAAGTCTATGAAAAACCTACTTTCTCATTTAGATAACAATGGAAATGAAATTACAACTTGAGCTCAAAGTCTCAGTCTTCTTCTTTCAAAATGGGTAGAGTTTCACTCTTGTAAAAATGAAAAAAAATCCCTTGCACTGATGCGAAAGATCACATAATATAGAGGTAGAGAGAGGCATAGCATCTTTTTCCATGTGGTGATCCATTCAGTGCATTAATGCCTTGGATGTATTCTTGATTTTGTCATGCTAGAACTGGGTGGCTGCTTTAACTATGGCATGTTGGTTCATCCCCTTTGTCCACTCCATAGCTTGAATCACTCATTCCATCACCTGCTAGCCATGCAATTGTTTATTTTGCATTCATCTCAAAGGAGACAAACAAACTGCACTTTCAATGTTTGCAAGCTTAAAAATCTACTTTACAGACTGTTCCATCTACTGGAATAACTTCTGCATGGGTATTTCAAGCTTTTCCCTCTTTCCACTTTTGTCTTTTCTAGCTTTGTCTCTTCCTACTGTGATTTGAGCTATCGAGCTATCTTTTTATCCAGTCACTTGGTTCTTCCTTCAAGTTTTGCACTTTATTTGAATTTCAACAAAAATTCCCTTACTTTAAATTTGACATCCGTGGGGCTATCAATGGCCGCTAGCCACTTGAACCATGTTGAACCTTAAACCTTTGAACCCACTAAAAGTATATTGGCTCATTGGTTCATCGGTTCATTCTATCTCTTTTGTTCCATCGCTTCTTGGTTCAATCACTTTCTCACTCCTTGGTTGAACCATCTGTTGAACCACTTGTGTGCCGCTTCTTTGACTGAGGCTGCCTTTGAACTTTGCTGAAGGAGTTCACTTTGTCTACTTTTTCTCGTTGCCCTCTATAAGGGCACTTGGCTTGGTTCACAGCCCTCCATAAGGGCACTTGTTCCTTTGGCTTTCGGGTAGCCCCTTGAACATGTCAATTGAATCGACCGATTGAACCAAATATGGTTCAATGGTTTAATCTTGCATTTGAAGCCATCTTTTTGTTTAAGTCTTTTGATCTCTTTGAATTTATTGAACCCATTGAACCTGTTAAACTTGCTAACTTCAAGCATGTTGAGTCCGTAGAAACATATCTATAGAATTCGTAGATTTGAGTCCCTTGAAAGAGTCCATAGAAATGCACCTGTGGAGTCCATAGATTCAAGCCTATAGAGTTCATAGATTCAAGCTTGCAAAGTCCATAGATTCAAGCCTGTAGATTCTGTAGATTTCTGAGAAAGCTTTGAAAAATGAAGAACCTGAATGCTCAAAACAATTTTTGAAAGGGGAAGAGAGGATTTTGGTCTATAGGTCCAAAATAGTTCAAATGTTGTCCCAAAAATGAGTGATATTTTTGTGGGACAACAGATAACATATGTGGATGACTCATTTATTTATAATTTGATAAATGGTGATGATAAGTTAGATGGATTTGATTGTTTGTTACATAGATGAGATGATGTTTAATGTATGAGATAGTTAATTCATTAAAATGTTTTCATGATTAAAAATGTTTAAAAAAATAATGGTAAAAGACAACCACTAAAAAAAACACATGATGTATTAAATTTTGTTAATGAATTGATTTTAATTAGATTAAGGTTGGCTTAACACATAGATTTAAGTTTGGATAACTAAAACTATATGTAAGAAAAGAAAAGAAAGATAAAATAATCAAAAGACAAGCATCTTAATGAATGTATCAATAAGTAGAGATGAGAAATAAAAATGAGACATGATGCTCTTTCATTGGCTAGGGCCAAAATAAATTGAAGTTAGATTGAATTATGAACATAATCCCTTCGTATGTTTCACATTAACATTCGTTAATTGGTTAAAAATTTTCTTGATCACATAGTTTCAAGTAAGCTCAAAATCTCTTGTTTTATAGAGGGTATAAAGGGGACATGGATGATAATGGAACCTTCATGTGAGGTTAGATTGCATCTTCTATAGGTTACCAAAGAGTCAGTTTAAACATGTCCATGTCATATAATGTGTAGACTGATCAATGTGGGAAGTCTACTTATGAAAGTTGATTGCAACTTCTAAATTATTTTTGCTTTTTCTGATTTTAGTAATGGGTCTTTTGATATTTTTCTATTGTTTTGAGAGGTTGGGGAAGCTAGTAGATGTGAGAAGCTTCCCAAAAATTGCTTGATTTGACAAATGCTTTACTTAACCATCCTCCAAAGAAGTGGTCTAATATTTTGATATTTGGTTTAGGACTTTTATAACTATCTTTCAAGAGATTAGTCTACCTTTCATTGAGAAATTTTGATTGGTTTTGACATTTGTCCTTCAAGGGAGCAGTCTGTGAATGCCAAGAATGACCCATAGGATATATGATTTTGTTATTGTTTTAGCTTTTTTTAACATAGACTTGCTTATATAGGCTTAAAGGCTCACCTTCATGAAAGAAAAACTAAAGCACAACAAGGTTGAAAAGTGGGTGAGAGGATGCTTTGAGGGACAACAACCATGGGATTCCATCCTATTAGGGATGAAAATTATCTATGAGAATCATGCCATGGGTACAGTCATGGTACCCATATTTAGGATTAAGGCTATAACTATGATAGATAATCACATGTTTTTATGTTGTAATCAATTATCCTCAAAGTGAGGGGATAAAGGTGAAATCTCATAAAATAAGGGATGAGCTTAAGTTAGATACAACATGATTTTGATCTTATTTAACAAAAGAAAGGATGCAAATGTGAAGTATTGAGGGGCTCAAGTTCTGGTTTCCCTTCAAGAAAGGATAATTGATAAGATTCTAATCCAAACTTGTGCAATATATATAAGGTCCAAACCAATTGAAATCAAAATTTCCCCACTTGCTCTTCTCCATATTGGTGAAATGTTGATTTTACTTTAAGACAAGATCTCAGATGTTGAATTCTTGTATTCATAGGTGTTTTTTGTAAGTGCACTTGAATCATTCCTGATAGACATGAAGATGGTTTAACACAACCAAATGATGTTCATCAAGTAGCTCAAGTTAGACTAAATGTTTTTGATGATAATCACCCTCAGAAATGATATCCTATAGGGATATGTGAAGAGAGGGAATTTGGACTTTGAGAGGCAAGATAATCTCTACTCCAAAGATGACAGAGAAAGGGGTAGTATGTATAGGGGTCCAAATTATAGTACGATATGCCCATAAGGTGAAGGAAATATGTAAATGCCAATCCTAACTAGATGCATTAACCATTTTAGTTAGCAATTTGTTAAGGGTTTTGTTAGAAAATTTCACCTGTCCATTATCTTGTGGATGATAAGGAGAGGAGAAACTTAAATTAATGCTAAATGCATGAAAAAGACCCTAGAATTTTTTATTTTTAAAGGATTTACCATTATTGGTGATTATTTGGTGTGGAACACCAAAATGGTAGATAATGTTATGATTAATAAAGTCGATGATATTCTCAGCTCTTGTTGAAATGAGGGGAATGTCTTTTATCCACTTGGTAAATTATTGTATCACAATGATGATAGAATGATGTTGTTGTGAAGTGTGGGGGTTAATTTCACCAATAAGGTATAATCCCCATAGTGATAAGGGCCGAAACTCCATGGAGACTTGGAGACTATGGCTAGGTGTGTGATGTAAATTAGTGTGTTATTGATATTTAACACACTTCTCCACATAATCTCAACAATATTGGATAAGGGTGGGCCAATAGTATCCAAGTCAAAGGATTCATTTGGTGACATCTAGACCACTAAGGTGTCCTCCATAAATTCCATCATGTGTTTCCCTGATTGCATGAGAGACTTTGTGACTATATAGGCAATGGAAAAAAAGACCATCTAAGCCATGTTTATAAATAATTCCCCCCATTATAGTATAAAGATAGGTACTATAAATAAACACTCTCTGACCATTCCTAGAAAGATCAAAAGGAAGAATGGCTAGGTTGAGATAGTCAAAAATTTACTTATACAAAATGTTAGATGGAGCCTCCTCCACACTACATATGGAGGGAAGGTCTGATTTAGTATAAGAGGGATTGGTAAGGTCATAGATAGTGAAAAATATTTTAGAATTAGAAGGTGCAGATCGGATCTTGAAAGCAAGAGAATCCATTATATTAGTGAACTTGTTCATATATCACAGAGTGGCTTGGATAAGGTAGTGATCAAATAATGTCAATAGTACATCCACTAGTTGTTTGTACTATTGTAAAACATCATTTTTACATTGGTAATAGCTATTGATTTGACCAACCATAAGTTGGGAATCACCAAAAATACTAATTACTTTACTCCCAAGGTTAAAGTAGTTCAGAGACCTATCTGTAGGGCTTTGTACTTAGCCATATTTTTAGTACAATCAAAATAAATCTTGAAAGATAAAATAAGAGGTTCACCATCAAGGGTAATAAGGATGATGCCTGATCACCCTGTTGTTCCCAAAATTTGTCACTCATTTTGGGACAACATATGAACTATTTTGGTTCAACAGACCAAAATCCTCTCTTCCCTTTTCAAAATTTGTTCTGAGTATTCAAATTCTCCATTATTCAAGCTTTCTCAAACTACTACGGACTCTGTAGGCTTGAAACTATGGACTCTACAAGCTTGAAACTATGAACTCTATAGGCTTGAAACTGAGGACTCTACAAGCTTGAAATTAGCAAGGTTCAATAGGTTCAAAGGCTTCAACAAGCAAATTTTCTCAAAAGAGCAAGTTTCTAACACTTAGGAAATTTCAACGCCTTGGTTCAATGCCTTGGTTCAACCAAAAATGTTCATCGGCAAGCTTCTAAGCAAGGATTGAACCATTGAACCATTGAACCTTGAACCATTTTGGTTCAACAGGTTCAAAGGTTTAATGTCGTCAACAAGCTTAAAGAGTTAAACACTTTGTCAAAAGTTCATCAAGTTTAACTGCTTCAAGGTTCAACGGCTTCAAAACACTTATTTAAACACTTTGTCAAAAGTTCATCAAGTTCAACTACTTCAAGGTTCAATGGGTTCAAAACACTTAGAGAAAAGAAGAAGGCTTAAACCATTGAATCGTTGAACCTTAAACCATTTTAGTTCAAGGTTCAATGGGTTCAATGGTTCAACAGGTTCAATGCATAGTTGGTTCAAGAAGTCAAAAGACTTAGCCAAAACAAAGAGATTGGACAGATTAAACCATTGAACCATTGAATCAAAGTTGGTTCAATCAGTCAGTTCAAATAGTTGGTTCAAAGGACTGCCCCAAAGCTGAAGGAACAAATGCCCTTGCGGAGGGCAGTGAACTAGAACAAGTGCCCTTGCAGAGGGCAGGGAACATGGGTTCAAAGGATAAAAAAGTGACTAAGGCTAAAAGGGAACATTTCCTTCATACTTTTTGTCTGAGGAAATTACTAAGTGAAGGAACCGTAAGAATTCCTTTGGGAATATTTTCCTCAGAAAAGTAGATAAGGCAAAGGCAAATTCTTTCAGACAAAATATCTGAAGGAATTCCTTCAAACTTTTATCTGAAGGAAAAGCCCAAAAGCAAAAGCCTGACAAAAAAAGACAAAGCCAAGGAAATATTTCCTTCAGACAAAATGTCTGAAGGAATTAAAGCTTGAACACTCTCTGAAAGAATAAAGCCCCGAAGGCCGCTCGAAAGACCCCAAAGGGTAGGTACCCTTGCGGGGGGCTATTAGCACTAACAAAAAGGACCTTTATCAAAGCCCAAAGGGACACCTTCCCTTCGGGGAATTCCAAAGACAAAGGTTGAAGGATTTTCAAGGCCTCAAAGGGACTTAGAAGGATAAAGGAAACAACGGGACAAAGGATGAACCAATGAACCGATTGAACCTTGAATTGAAAAAGTTCAAAGTTTGATGGTTCATAGGTTCAACAATTCAAAGGAAGCTCCAGACAAAAGGAAAGAAACAAATGGAAGATTCTAGAGATGGTTCAAAGGGATGGTTCAAGTAAAGAACAAAGAAGCGATTAAACTCGGGGACTAAAAAAGATCACCTAAACCATTGAACCATTGAACCAATGAACTTTCATAGGTTTAAAGGTTCATGGTTCAACATGGTTCAAATAGCTAACCACCATTGATGGCCCCATAGATGTCAAATTTAAGGTAATGGAATCTCTGTTAGTTTTTTAATATGGCACAAAACTTGAAAAATAAACCAAGCGACCAGCTGAAGAAGATAGCCTGAGAGCTTCAATTACTATAGGGAAGAGTGAATATTACAAAAAGATTAGAAATATCTTTAAGGGAGTTATTTCCAGTAGGTGAAATAGTTGATCAAGTGGTCATCTGAGCACACCAAATCAAGGATGTGGCCTATTTTTCGTCTAGGAAGTAAAGGCAAAATAGATAGCTGCATAGACATCAGGAAAATGACTAGACAACTCATGCTAAGGAGGAGACATATAAGATGAATGGGCACACCATAGTTAAGGCAATGCACTATTCCTAGCATGGCCTCCTAGATAGAACTAAAAATGCATTCAAGGCATTGAATGTAGTGTGGGATGTCCCATAGGAAAAAGTGCCAAGCCTTTCTTGGCTACTATAGATTGTAATCTCATCTTATGCAAAGAGGGATTTTTCCATTACAGAAGGGAAACACTACCCAGATTAAAAGGTGAATACTGAGACTTTGAGCTCAGATTGTTGTTCATATTATTTTATCTAAATGAGAAAGCAAGTTACTTGTAGACTTTGTGCTGTTATAACTTGTGCCATTTTAGGAGATTGTTCTTATGTTTATCTTCTAAATGCATTCTTGTTTATTTAATTTAACAAGCAGAACTAGTGGAAACAATCAAGAAGGTGTCCTGAAACCAATTGTGGAAAGACTTTGTGCTCTCACAGTTGTCTTCAGTGTGTGTTTTTAGTTTCTTTCTGTGTAAAGGGTCTTGGGATGAATTTGTGCCCCTAGTACCCTTTGTATTTCACTCTTTGGGTAGCTGAGGTGAAGACTTTGTGCTACACCTCATTCTATTGGTTACTGCACCCATTTTGTTACCAATTACTTGTCACTACCTAAAAGAACTCCTATTATTTCTTGAAAGATCACTTCTAAAAGAAGAGAAGTGCGTTTAGTGTTTTCACCTAGATTTTATCCTCTATTTGTGAACATCATCTCTAAAAAAAGAGAGATAGATGGTGTAGTCCTACCCTGAGTGTTATTTTCTGTTTATATATATATATAGTGTATAGCTCATCATATTTAATAGGGAACCTCCCCTTGATGAGAGGAGAGGATTTTCCACCTTTGATGTAGTAAACCTGGGCATTTGGCTGACCAATCTCCCTTGTTGTGGTTGATAAGACCTATTTTGCTCATCAGTTAGTTGATTGACAAAATATTCACCCAATAGCTTTTTGGTGACTCTGTTAGGGAAAGAACAAGTAGTTTGAAGCCTCAAGCTTCAAGCTAAAGTAGGAACAATTTTTTTCCATTTTTCAATCTATGATCTGGTGGCTCCATGCTATACCAGAAGCCAGAGAGCCCAAGGTGTTGTTGATCCTATTTTTGAGTTAGTGTAGTAGGGAAATTTTGATTTGTTTCCTCCACAACTTCAAGTTCAACAATCTAAGAGAGTTCCTCCTACTTGTACTAGGTCACCAACACAAGGTAGAGCTTCCTTTTTTGTTGTTAGCAGAGCTTTGCCTATACATATTCCACCCAAATTTGGTATCCTCCTTTTTCATAATCCAATCATGGTGGCTCAAGGCCCCTAGGGTAACTCTTTTGGTCCGCTCAATCTTACTCCACCTCTACATGAGCTTCCACATAGTTCAAGAAAAAAAATCCCCAAATTATTTAGTGATGGGAAAGTTTATCCCAATGAACATATTGCAGCCTTCAACATAGCCTGTGGCATGATAGGTGTGGAATATGAAGACATAACAGTCAGGTTGTTTGTAAAAATACTATAAGGAGCTACAGACTGGTTCTACCATCTATAGGCTCAGTCAATAACTAATTGGGACACTCTTAAAGCTAAATTTGAAGCCAACTTCAAGCCTACAAAAGATGCACATGCCTTGCTAGCCCAACTCACACAGATGAAGAAGGAGCCTCATGAGCCTATGAGGGATTTCATAGCCAAGTTTGACAAGCTGAGGAACATGATTCATGTAATTGCTCAGCCAATTGATCTAAAACTCAGAAGTTTTAGTTGATGAATATTTCAATAGCACAGAAATAACACAATAACAATGGATTCTCTGAGAAGAGATGTCGTATTACTTAACAACTACAATACAAAACATGCACTTATCTCTGTGAAGAGATGTTTGTCTTCCCCTTTTGGGTTACAATACATTTATACATATTCTTGAAGGCCACCTCAAGAGATTGCATGGCTTGAGGAATTAATGGTGACAACTAAACAATACAATGCTTGAGGATATAATCACTCATAGCATTGAAATAATGCAACGCTTGAGGATATGATCGCTCGAGGACCAAATAAAATGAAAACAATACAACAGTTGAGGAGCTAACTACCACCTAACTACCATCGAGGACAAAATGAAATGAAAACAATACCAAAGTCAAGGAGTTGACTACCACCTAACTGTCACTGAATGGTCACCTCGAATGGTTGCTTGGATCATTCCTCCCTCCTTGAAAAGCAATGGTCTCCATTGCATCAAGATTCCCCATCAGGTGGGGTAGTTGTGTCTTGATGTGATTCACTGTGAGCCACTCACCTTGGTGGCTAAGTTGGCCTCTTCTGACCACTCGATACAGTGGAATAGAGCATCCTCATGTTGTCTTCATCCAAGTATCCATAATCTGATCCTCTTCTATAGGAGCAAGACTCTGTGGATCAAGCTCATTAATGTCTAGTTGTTCAGCCACAACTAAAGTGTCCAATAAAGGTGGGTGTTATGGTTTGAGGGGCTCCACATTGAATATTGGATGCAGACCAAGGTAGACTGGTAGGTTCAACTCAAAAGCATTTTTTGCAACTTTTTTGGTGATGGTGTATGGATCATATCGCAGAGGCCAAATCTTTCGATGTGGGCCTGCAAGCTATTCCTTTTGAAGCCGTAACCAAACCTTATCACCCACAGAAAAATGGTGTGCAGTCTTATGTTTGTCGTGGCATAGCTTATACTTCTGATTCATCTTTTCCAAGATGTCATTAACTTGTTCCTGGATATGCTGCATGTGTTCAATAAACTTGGTCATTTTTGCTGCCTCGAAGCTTCCATGAGCTGTGTATTCCATGGTGGAGAATGGAACAGCTACATCAATTGGTGCCATGGGTTGGAACCCAAAACATACTTGGAAGGGATTGTGCTTGGTCGAGCTATGTAGTGCCCGATTATATCCATGTTAGATGAATGAAAGTCCCTCATCCCATTGCGTGGATGGTTGGAGTGATACATCTGAATCATGTGAACAATCAAGCGATTTACCACCTCAATCTGACCATCAGTCTATGGATGGAAGGCTATGGACTTCATCAGCTTAGTATCCATCATTTTCCATAGAGTGGACCAGAAGATGCTCAGGAACCTACTATCTCGATCCAAGACAATGGACTGAGGGAGACCAAAATGGAGCCATACATGGCTAAAGTATAGTTGAGCAGTTTCCTCAGCAGACATTTTTTTTCCAAGCAAGCATAATAGCCATTTTTGAAAAGTGATCAACTACCATAAAAATATAGTCTTTGCCATGTTTAGAAGTGGACAAACCTGAGAAGAAATCCATTGAGATGGACTCCCAAGGCCTGGTTGGTTCTAGCAATGGCATGTACAATCCTTGCTTCTTATTGGTTGGCTTGGTGATTGCACATGGGGTGCAAGATTTGAGATATCATTCTACATCTTTGCACATATGGAGCTAGTAGAAGTGTTTCTGAAGAACTGCCAATGTTTTTTTGATACCAAAGTGGCCAGCTGTCCTACTAAAGTGTGTTTCCCATATCATCTTTTGTTACTCGACAATAGGAACATAGATGTGCCCCATATGGTAGAGAACATTATTTTGCAAATAGAATTCAAAAACATGTTCACCTTTTTGGAGTGCTTGATATGTGTCAGCAAAGATAGGATCTGCTTCATATAGAGCACCCCAAGTGGCAGTCTCATGTCTGCACAGGTCAAGCACTATTGTGAGTGCAGTAATTGGTGGGTGGCTTAGGCAAACTACAGTTGTATTTGTGCTCCCCTTTTTGTGTTTGATTATCAGGTGGAATTGCTGAAGACATGTGGCCCACTTTTGGTGCCTCTCATTTTGTAGTTTGCTTTGCATTTGGATGAATTCCAATGGTCTGTGGTCAGTGTGGATGACCGTCTCCTTCCCCAAGATGTAGTGTTTCTAGTGTTTGCAAGCTTATACAATGGTGTAGAGTTCCTTATCATATATTGGATATTTCTTGGTTGTATCAGTGAAAGTTTCATTGTGGTATGCAATAGGATGGCCATGTTGCATGATGACAGCTCCCATGGCATAATCAGATGCATCTATCATCAACTCAAATGGTTGATGCAAATTTGGCAAGGCAAAAATAGGGGCTAAGTAGAGTCTATTTTCCAAATTCTCAAATGCCCTTTGCTATACTTCACACCACTGAAATGTATCTTTAGCTCCTCCTTTAGTCACTTGGGTTAGTGACCAAGCAACATGTGAAAATCCAAGAACAAACCTATGGTAGAAATTTGCAAGGCCCAAAAAACTGTGAAGCTCTATGAGGGTCCTTGGTGTGGGCCATTCTTGAATAACCCAAATCTTTTTTGGATCAATGTGGACCCCTTTCTCATTCACAACGTACCCGAGGTACTGAATTGTTGCCATTCTGAATGTGCATTTGTCAAGATTTGCATATAACTTGTGCTCCTGAAGAGTTTGAAGCACCTTATAGACATGTTGTAAATGTTCTTCCCATGTTTTGCTATAGATGAGAATGTCATATAAGTAGACCACCATGAATGAATTGGTGAAGGGTTGTAGTATGTCATCCATCATCCTCATGAAGGTTGCAGGTGCGTTAGTTAGGCCAAAAGGCATAACCAACCATTCAAAGAGCCCCTCATTGGCTTTGAATGCAATTTTCTAGACATCAGTGGGATCGATGGGAATTTGGTGATAACCAAATTTGAGATCAATTTTGGTGAAGAACTTTGCACCACGGAGCTGGTCCAATAGGTCATCAATTATGGGGAGAGGGTAGCGATTCCTCATGGAGATTTTATTCAGGGCTCGATAGTCAATGCAAAGCCTCCATGTTCCATCTTTCTTTGGCACCAAGATAATTGGGCTACCACAAGGTGAAGAGCTTGGCCTGATGTGACCCCTTTCAATCAGTTATTGAATCTATCTTTTATCTCATCATTCTCCAAAATTGATCTATGATACATAGGACTATTAGGCAAAGGTGATCCTAGGATTAAATCGATAGAATGTTTTACCTGGAAATGCAGTGGAACTCCTGTGGGTGACTTGAATAAGTCAGCATATTTGCTTGTGATTCATCCTATCTTCTTTTGTTGTTGTGTTGATTGTGTAGTTAAAACCACAACATCGGCCCCCTTGGATCTCTATGGTTTGACCATCATGAGAACAAATTGCTTTGTCTTCTCCACCAATCTCTTACATTGCTTAGCACTGATCAGGAAACATATGTGGGAGGTGGTACCTCTGGTACCCTATAGTGTCATGTTCCAAGAGTGAGGGTGATCCTTTAGGTTTGGGATTCATAGATGCCATGTTGCTCGTACATGAATGCTTGACCAAGGAGGACATCACAAACATATAGATTGACCACATCACACAAGACTTCATCCTGGAATGGTTTTATAACATATGAAAGAAGACACTGATGGGTGACGTGAAGGTCTCTCCCTAGACTTAACCACCCAATACTATATGGCTTTGGATGAGGCTTCATGGATAAACCTAGACTTCTCACAACTTTAGCCGAGATTAAATTCTTTTGACTACCACTATCAAGAATGAAATGCAGAGGCTTACCTTTTACCCATAATTTGGAGTGAAACAATCTTTCTTTGTCATTTGGTCTTTCCTCACAGATTTGTGATGAAGCAACGATGGTATCAGGCTCAACATCTATAATTTCTTCTTCATCCTCTTCAACTATAGGTTGTGTATGAGGCAGAGTAGTAGACGTCAAGTATTGTGACTCAGAGAGTAGTGACTTGATGTCTTGACATTCTTCTTTGGAGTGAGTTCCAATTTTGTGGTAATCACACCATTTTCTAGCCTTCCCCTTTTGGGATTTCTTATCCTGAAACTCCTTTTGATTCTAGTTTTGGCCTCGTGTTTGACCTTCTTTGTCACTTTTCCCTTTTGAAGTTTGATTCTTCGTATTCTTCCTGCCATGCTTCTATTCAATCTTCACTGCAAATTTATATGCCTCACTGAGAGTTTCCAAATTGAAGAGTTCCATTTCCCCTAGATGTACCATTGTATTCCACCATGGTATTTGAGAGTTTTATTCTTCAATTCCCAGTCTTGCAGACAAAGAATGAAAAGCATCTATGTAATCTTGCACAAATTGGTCCTTTCCTTGGTGGAGTTGTTACCACTGTATGTACAGATCATCATAAGCACCGAGGGGATAGTATTTTTATTTTAATGCTTCCATAAAATCATCCCAGGTGGGTTCCACCCTAAGGCCAATGATATTCAAATTGAACCTCTTTTTGTACACTTCCCACTAGTTTTTCATGGGCAATGATGATTCCAAAAGAGCAAAAGTGATCTTTTCTCCATCGGTGAACTTACTTACCGAGAAGTAGGATGACAGTTGGTCCAACCAATTTTCCACTGCATCAGCGTTGATTTTTCCTTCAAATGTGGGAATATCAAAATTTACCTGAACCTTGAAGGGTGTTGGGGCACTAAAAGGAAGCTCCCTTGATGAGGAGCCCGGTTGTGTAGCCATAGAGCCAAAATTTCCCATCAGAAGTGTTTGAAGAATTTGAGCAAATTGTTGGAGCATCTATGCTTATTGCCACTAGAGGGCTTCATTCACCATTTCCTTAAAAGGATCAGATGTCTCGGTGTCATCCATCATTTGAGGTCATTTGGGGCATACAGGGGGAGCATCGCAAGCTCTGTTGCTTCCCACTCAAGTCTCCTACATCCTAACCTCATCCTTGGGAACATACACTTCTCAAGACAAACCACTCTAATACCACTAATCCAAAACTCAGAAGTTCTGGTTGATGAATATTTCAATAGCACAAAAATAACACAATAACAATGGATTCTCTTAGAAAAGACATCATATTACTTAACAACTGCAATACAAAACATGCACTTATCTCTACAAAGAGATGCCTGTCTTCCCCTTTCGGGTTACAATACATTTATACATATTCTTGAAGGCCACCTCAGGAGATTGTGTGGCTCAAGGAATTAATAGTGATCACTGAACAATACAATGCTCGAGGATATAATCACTCGCAACATTGAAATAATGCAATGCTTGAGGATATGATCGCTCAAGGACCAAAATAAAATGAAAACAATACAACAATTGAGGAGCTGATTGCCACCTAACTGCCACCAAGGATAAAATGAAATGAAAACACTACCAAAGTCAAGGAGTTGACTTCCACCTAACTGCCACCGAATGGTCACCTTGAATGGTTGCCTGGATCACCAACACCTAAGAACCTTAAATGCTTTTTCATCAACTCATAGCTACCTGAAGTGAGTTTTTTTCTAAGACGTGTTGGCCACATAGACCTTGATACTACTCAAGATTTGGCTACTAAGATAGAATATGACCTTATCTTGGCAGGAAAGATAAGGAGAGATCCTAACAGAGGTAAATCCTCTTCATCTTCTGAATATCCACCTATAGTCACCACTAATCCAATGGTATAGAAGCTAGAAAATGAGTTGCTAGATCTTATAAAGTAGATGGTGTAAGGATTGTCATCTGCTCCTTCATATAGAGACATACCAAGGAGGACATTCCCTAATTAGTCTTACCAAGGCAATGTTGCCAAGAATCAAGGGCAACCAAATCATCTTCCTCCCTCATGAGGGAAACTTGACATTGAAGCACCTCTAACCAATTCAATAGTTAGATATCTTGAAGCAGAATCATATTTCTCCTTCCAGCCTAAATTAAACCTAGAAGATGATGCTAATCTCTTCATAGAAAGAGAAGAAGAATTAACTAGCGACTCCAACATTAGTTTCCTGAATTACTAGGATGAACCCAAAAGTGAAGTTAAAGCAGCTGATGGAACTTACATTGTATTCACTCAGTCCAAGAACCAGTCAGCCCAGCAAGCTGATAAAGAGAAGATAGAGGAGTGATCTCAATCTGTAATCTCAATTTCCAATGGGGAACCACTCTACCTTTCTAGCCAAAGGACCCAGTGATTGAAAAAAAGGTAGGTACATCAAACATCCCTACACCTTCTACTTCAAAATCATAGACCAATCCTCCCCCTCCCAAAAATAAAAAGGATGAACTCCCATCCTCTGTTCTTAGTTCATTTCAAACATTTGATATAATTGACCATATAAAGAAAACCAAAATTTAAATGTCTGAATTTGAATTCCTACAGTTTAACCCTGAGCAATTGGACAAGTTGGTTCAATGTGTAAAGAACCAAACCATCCCTGCAAGACAAGATTTTAAGAAGGTAACTCATGATCCTCCAAGGAACATGTCCATCCCAAACAATCTTGTCATTACTCCTCCTGCTACTCCTGGGAAAATAGAGCCTTTATATGTTTCCCTATTGATAAACAGTCACAAGCTGAGCAATTACACCATTGATTCTGGTGCATCTGATAATGTCATGCCTACCAAAGTGGTAAAATACCTTGGTCTCACACTGACCAAAACATTTGGGAGATGTTTCTCCATGGAGAACAAACAAGTGCCACTGTTAGGAAAAATTAAGGATGCCCAATTTGCATTTGTAGCATTCTTAGACAAAAGAATCAAGATGATTGTCTTGGTGGCTGACGTTCCAGCATCATATGGCATCATTCTTGGCTGAAATTTATACAAGGATGTTGGTGGTGAATTAAGCATGGACCTATCTAAGGTGAGGATCCCTGTCAAAGTTGTCATGAAGAGGCTGCTCCCTAAGAATGAAGCAAAATACGTGGTTACTCAAACATCAGTGCTTGAATCTCAAATTTTGTTTGAGTCTTCAGGCATGGGTAATTATTTCCTGACCACAAAGGATGTTCATATTTTAGTTGATGAAATTTCTAAAAATGACAGTCTGAAAATTGGTTCAAATGGAACTAGCAAAAGATAGGATGGAACATAGTGCAAATGCAGAAGAATCTCCCCCTCTAAACGAAGGAAAATATAGGGAAAAAGTAGTGTCTGATGAGGTGTGGCTTTAAAAATTTGATGGTAGTTGCTCTTCTACCAGCTCAAGAGCTAGGATTGTGTTGATATCTCCTCAAGGAGATATCTTTCCTTCATCATACAAGTTAAAGTTCAACAACACCAACAACATAGCTGAGTATGAATCTCTATTGCTTAGACTAAAAGCTACTCAAGATAAATACATCAAGCTCCTTAATGCCAAAGGAGATACTAAACTGGTGGTTTGTCAGGTGATAAACCTGTATCAAACCAATAATGAGATATTTCACCACTACTACAATCTAGTTTGGGATCAAAATGAAAGCTTTGATGCTTTCAACATCTCTACCATACCTAGGGAATTTAATAATAGAGCTGTTGCATTGATGGTTTCAACAACTCTCATAATTCCTCACCCAAAATTCAAAGGAGATAGGTACACTATTGAACTAGTCTTTCAACCAAGTGTGCCTGATAATTCCAGTCATTGGTAGGTGTTTAACAATGACAACCAAATCATTGCCTTTCTAGAGCAAAAAGACAGCTTTGAACAGCTTTACTTTGAAGGCAGTGAACCTTAGAAGTTTGAACTAGCCCCATAATCAAGTACAGATTCAAATCCCAAAAGGCTTGGTTTTCCTTGAGAAGCTATTTGACAAACATGATAGATTCATCAAATAACAATAAATGGATTCAAGCTCCTCCCAATAATTTGATCAGGTAAATTTAGGTACCAAGGAAAATCCCAAAATGGTGAACATTGGGAAATGTTGCACTCAAGAAGAAAAATCCAAGTTCACCGCTATACTCTGCCAGTATATGGGTGTCCTAGCATAATCCTATGATGATCTGAAGTCACTCAAGCCTAAAAAAATCTGCCATGACATTCCCCTCAAAAGTGATTAAGTGCCTTATAAGCAAAAATCTAGATAGTACAATCCAAAGATATTAGGTAATATTTTATTTGAAATATAGAAAATGTTGAATGCTAGGATAATTTTCCCAATCCATCATTTCACATGGATTGCAAACATAGTCCCTATGAGGAACAAGAATGGCAAAATTCACCTTCGTGTTGATTTCAAGAACTTGAATTAGTCATCCTTAAAGGATAAATATCCTTTGCCCATCATGGACCAAGTGCTCTAGATAGTGACTGGTTCAAAAATGTTATCAATGTTAGACGGCTTCTTAGGATACAATTAATTTGAAGTTGGTGAAGCAGACCAGCATAAGACTAACTTCACTACACCTTGGGGCACCTTTGCCTATCAAAGAATACCATTTGGCCTAATAAATGTTGGTGCCACTTTTCAGAGAGAAATGGACCTCACTTTCAAAGATGAAATGAGTAAATTCATTGTAGTATATCTTGATGACTTGACTGTCTTTTCTAAGCATTACCCAGATCATGTGTGCCATTTGTAACAAGTGCTAGAATGTTGCCGCTAGAATGGCATTTTTTTAAATCCCAAGAAGTCTATTTTTGGAGTGATATAAGGGAAGCTTTTCAGACACATTGTGTCCAGAGAAGGCATAAAAATTGAATCAAAAAAAGTTAAGTCCATCCAGGAGCTTACCCTACCTACAACTAAGACTATAGTTCACTCTTTCTTTGGAAAGGTGACTTTTATATGGAGGTTCATCCTAGAGTTTACTAAGAAGACTCACCATATTGTGAACATGATGAAGGGAAAGGCTACCTTCAATTGGATTGAAGAAGGCAAATTGGCATTCCAGGATATTAAGACAGCTATTGCACACACCCTAATTCTAGTTTGTCCAGATTATACCAATGATTTCACAATGTATAGTTATGCTTTTGAACACACACTTTTAGCAATTCTAGTTCAATAGAACTAATAAGGTGTGGAATCTCCCATTTATTTTATGAGCTATCCTCTCAAATCTCATGAGCTAAAGTACTCAAACATGGAGAAGCATGCCTATGCAGTGGTAAAGGCAGTAAAGCATTTCCACTTTTACATCCTAAATTCACACACTACTGCCCTAGTTCCTGACACCATAGTCAAATCCATATTAACTCGGTAGGAGTTTGGAACCAAAAGAGGGAATTAGATTTCTAAAATCTAGGAGTTTGATCTAGTCATGAAACCAATAAAGCTAGTGTGGGGAAAGGGCCTATGCCAATTAATTATTGATAATAGACCAAAAGAAATAGAGCATGGAGAAGAAGAAATTGAAGACACACAAACAGTCCTCTTTGTCTCCACCATGGATGAGTGGTATTCAAGTATTTCTCATTTCCTTACTTATGGTGAGTGTCTTGCTCACCTGTCTCATAAAGAAAGGAGGACTGTCAAGTTGAAAGCTGCCAATTTTGTCCTCTAGGACAATGGCCTGTATAAGAGGAGCCTTGATGGAGAGTTCCTTCGCTACATGGATAAAGAGCAACAGAACCAAATTTTGAAGTCCTTCCACAATCTAGCTTGTGGAAGACATTTTTTTGCTCCTATAACTACCCACAAAATTCTACGAGCCAGGTATTATTGGCCTACTCTATTTCAAGATGCATACAAATAGGTAAGAAGGTGTGAATTGTGCCAACAGTTCATTGAAAGACCCAAGATATTTGATCTACCTCTCAAGCTGATGGTGATAAAAGAGCCATTTCAGCAATGGGGAATTGATTTCATTGGTGTTGTAAACCCATCTTCAAGTGTTGGACATGATTATGTCCTCATAGCCATAGATTACTTCACCAAGTGGGTGGAAGCTATTCCAAACAAGCATGCCACTTCAGAAGTAGTGTGCAACTTCCTCAAAGAGAACATCATTTCCAAGTTTGGGATCCCAACCAAGATTGTCATAGATAATGCAACTTTTTTCTCTTCCCAGGAGATTACTCAATTCTATTTTTACTACGAGATTACCCTCTCCCACTCCTCTAATTATTTCCCACAAGGGAATGGCTAAGTTGAATCAAGCAACAAGAACCTGGTGATCATCATCAAGAAGTTGGTGGATGACAACCAATGAACCTGGCATAAAGCATTGGTTGATGCTTTGTGGGCAGACAAGATTACACCTAAGAGCACAATTGGTATGTCACCTTTCCAACTTCTTTATGATCTCAATGCTGAAATACCAATCACCCTAAAATTGATAGCATTGAAATTGTCTAAGGAATTTGAGGATCAAACATATGAAAGCTCCATTCATAAGAGGATCATGTGCTTGACTGAGATGGATGAGCAGTGAACTATGGTGGTGGACTGAATTGTTGCCCATCAAAGTTTGGTGAAGAAACTCTTCAACCAGAAAGCAAAAGACTGTGATTTCCAAATTGGAAATCAAGTCCTATTGTGGGATAAGAGAAGAGAACCAAAGGGGATGCATGGGAAATTTTATTCCCTTTGGTGAGGCCCATTTACTATCCATCAGCTTAATGGTGAAAATAGCTTCCTATTAAATTATCAATATGGTACGCCCTTCTCTCTACCTCATAATGGCTAGCATCTGAAGCACTCAAAATCTTGAAGTATTAGATAAGTTCACCTGTACATATGTATATTTGTAGTCTTTAGTTCCATTTTGTTTGTTCATTTTCATTTTTTGGTGCCTTTCTTTTTGGGTAGCATGACTCCATAGCCCAATGGCATACTTCAAGGCACTATATATTTTGGTTTTTACTCCCCTCAGCTATTCTAAGTTTTCAACTGAAGAAAGTTCCCTAATTGGAGCCAGTTGTTGTTCCCCAAAATCTCTCACTCATTTTGGGACAACATATGAACTATTTTGGTTCAACAGACCAAAATCCTCTCTTCCCTTTTCAAAATTTGTTTTGAGTATTCAAATTCTCCATTATTCAAAATTGGCTTGTATCTATAGACTCTACAGGCTTGAAACTATGAACTCTACAGGCTTGAAACTATGAACTCTGTAGGCTTGAAATTATCAAGGTTCAATAGGTTCAAAGGCTTCAATAGGCAAATTTTCTCAAAATAATAAGTTTTCAACACTTAGTCAATTTCAATGCCTTAGTTCAATGCCTTAGTTCAACCAAAAATGTTCATCGGCAAGCTTCTAAGCAAGGATTGAAATATTAAACCATTGAACCATTAAACCTTGAACCATTTTGGTTCAATAGGTTCAATGGGTTCAAAGGTTCAACATCATTGGCAAGCTTAAAGAGTTAAACACTTTGTCAAAAGTTCATCAAGTTCAACTGCTTCAAGGTTCAATGACTTCAAAACACTTAGCAAAAAGAAGAAGGATTGAACCATTAAACCATTGAACCTTGAACCATTTTGGTTCAAGGTTCAATGAGTTCAATGATTCAACAAGTTCAATGCACAGTTGGTTTAAGTAGTCAAAAGACTTAACCAAAACAAAGAGATTGAATTGATTGAACCATTGAACCATTAAACCAAAGTTGGTTCAATCGGTCGGTTCAAACGGTTGGTTCAAAGGATTACCCCAAATTTGAAGGAACAAATACCCTTGTGGACGGTAGTGAACTAGAAACAAGTGCCCTTGCAGAGGGCAGGGAACATGGGTTCAAAGGATCAAAAAGTGACTAAGGCCTAAAGGGAACATTTCCTTCAGACTTTTTGTCTGAGGAAATTACTAAGTGAAGGAACCATAAGAATTCCTTCAGGAATATTTTCCCCAAAAAAGTAGATAAGGCAAAGGTGAATTCTTTTAGACAAAATGTCTAAAGGAATTCCTTTGGACTTTTGTTCGAACGAATTCCTTTGGAATTTTGTCTGAAGGAAAATCCTTAAGGAAAAGCCTAAAAGCAAAATCCCAACGAAAAAAGACAAAGCTATGGAAAAATTTCCTTTGGACAAAATGTTCGAAGGAATTCCTTCAAACATTTTGTCTGAAAGAATTGAAGCTTAAACACTCTCTGAAAGAATGAAGCTTGAAGGCCACCTGAAAGACCCCAAAGGGTAGGTACCCTTGCGGGGGGCTCTCAGCACTAACAGAAAGGACCTTTCTCAAAGCCTGAAGGGACACCTTCCCTTCGGGGCATTACAAAGACAAAGGCTAAAGGATTTTCAAGGCCTCAAAGGGACTTAGAAGGATAAGGGAAACAATGGGACAAAGGATGAACCAATGAATTGATTGAACCTTGAACTAAAAGAGTTTAAAGTTTAATGGTTCATAGGTTCAACAATTCAAAAGAAGCCCCAGACATAAGGAAAGAAACAAATGGAATATTCTAGAGACGATTCAAAGGGATGGTTCAAGCAAAGAACAAGGAAGCAATTGAACCAGGGGGCTGAAAAAGATCACCTAAACTGTTGAACCATTGAACCAATGAACTTTCATAGGTTCAAAGGTTTATGGTTCAACATGGTTCAAATAGCCATCCACCATTGATGGCCCCGCAAACATCAAATTTAAGGTAATGGAATATCCATTAGTTTTTTAATATGGCACGGAACTTGAAAAATGAACCAAGTGACAAGTTGAAGAAGATAGCCTGTGAGCTTCAATTGCTACAAGGAAGAGACAATATTACAAAAAGATCAAAAATATCTTCAAGGGAATTATTTCTAGTAGGTGAAACAGTCGATCAAGTGGTCATCTGAGCACACCAAATCAAGGACGCGGCCTATTTTTCTTCCAAGAAGTAAGGGGAAAATAGATAGCTACACAGACATTAGGAAAAGAACCAGACAACTCATGCTAAGGAGGAGACATATAAGATGAATGGGCATGCCATAGTTAAGGCAATGCATTATTCCTAGCATGGCCCCCTAGATAGAACTAAAAATGCATTCAATGCATTGAATGTAGCATGGGTTGTCCCATAGGAAAAAGTTCCAAGCCTTTCTTGGCTACTATAGATTATAATATTGTCTTATGCAAATAGGGATTGTTCCATTACAAAAGGGAAACTCTACCCAGATTAAAAGGTGAATACTGAGACTTTGAGCTCAAATTGTTGTTTATATTATTTTATTTGAATGAGAAAGTAAGTTACTTGCAGACTTTGTGCTATTATAACTTGTGCCATTTTAGGAGATTGTTCTTATGTCTATCTTCTGGATGCATTCTTGTTTATTTAATTTAACAAGTAGAACTAGTGGAAGTAATCAAGAAGGTGTCCTAAAACTAATTGTGGAAAGACTTTGTGCTCTCATAGTTGTCTTCAGTGTGTGTTTTTAGTTTCTTTCTATGTAAAGGGTCTTGGGATGACTTTGTGCCCCCAGTGCCCTTCATATTTCACTCTTTGGGTAGTTAAGGTGAATACTTTGTGCTATACCTCATTCTACTAGTTATTGTGCCCTTTTTGTTACCAGTTACTTGTCACTACCTGAAAGAACTCATATTGTTTCTTGAAAGATCATTTTTGAAAGAAGAGAAGTGCATTCAGTCTTTTCACTTGGATTTTCTCCTCTATTTGTGAACATCATCTCTGAAAAAAGAGAGATGGATGGTGTAGTCCTACTTTGAGTGTTATTTTCTACTTATATATATAGTATATAGCTCCTCATATTTAATAGGGAACCTCCCCTTGATGAGAGGAGAGATTTTTCCACCTCTGATGTAGTAAACCTACACATTTGACCAACCAATCTCCCTTGCTGTGGTTGATAAGACCTATTTTACTCATCAATTAGCTAATTGACAAAATATTCACCCAACACCCCCACCACATTTACACTTTAAACCATCGAAGAACATGGTCATTTGATAGGTGATGTCTAGTTGAAAAAGGGTCACAATGGACTCATCAGGAAACTCTAGAGGAGAAGGTTGGTTGTCTATTAGGGGTGCTTTAGACAATTGATTGGAAATGACTTGCCATTTGATTAACTTCTAATGGAGTAACTCAAGATTAAACTTAGCTAAAATCATGAGCCACTTAGCCATACATTGATTTTGGTATGGTTTGGAGTGCATATACTTGAGGGGGTTGGTGTTGGTTATTACTATGGTTTTGTGGTTGAGAAGGTAATGGCAGAGTTTGGAGGCCACAAAGACCAAGGTGAGGCAAAATTTCTCAATATAGGTGTAGTAATTTTCATACTCTATAAGCATTTGACTTATGTAGTAAATGGCTTACTCTTTATACTTATCATTACAATGTGTAATCATTGCCCCTAAGGAGTGGTTGGTGGTGGAAATATATAGATAAAAAGTTTGATCTTCTTTTGGGGGAATGTGAATGGGTGGAGAAAGAAGGTACTCTTTAAGTGAATCAAAGGCCTTTTGACAGTCCTTGTTCCACTTAAAGGATATATCTTTCTCGAGAAGGTGGTATAAAGGTTGGCATCTATCAAAGAGATGAGAGATGAAGCATAAAATGGATTGAATCTTCCCCTATATAATATGGAGTTGAGTAAGGTTGGTTGGAGGAGGCATGCCAAGGATCACCTTGAATTTAGCAGGATCAACCTTGATTCCTTGAAGAGAGACAATGAATCTAAGGAGCTTTCGTAATAAGACCCCAAAGATATACTTTTTGGGGTCAAGGTAGACATGAAAATGTATAAGACATTCAAAGATAATCTTAAGATTAGCCAAATGATCTTTATGACATTTAGATTTCCCAAGAAGGTCATCAACATAGTCCTCTATGACTTTGTTAATAAGGTCATGGAAGATGTAGGTCATAGCACGCTGGTAGGTTACACGAGCATTTTTTAGACCAAAAGGCATGACCTTATAACATAAATTCACCCAAGGGGTGACAAAGGAATTTTTATTTTGATATTTAGGTGAAATCAAGATCTAATTGTATCTTAAGAATAGCTCCATAAAAAATAGCATCTTATGGTTGGTTGTAAGATTAACAAGCTGGTAAATGGTTGGTAAAGGGAAGTAATCCTTTAGGTAAATGAGGTTAAGATCATGGAAATACACTTAAATGTAAAGTCCCCATGTTGATTTGGTGATAGGGATGATATTGAAGACCCATTAGGGATAATCAATGGGTTGGATGAAATTGACAGAAAGGAGATGTTGAAGATCTTATTTGACAAGGACTATATGAGGGTGCATCCAATGAAGCTTCTATTAAACAAGCTTAGCATCATAGTTGGTTATGATATTATGGGTTTTTATGGTGGGGTCAATTCTTTACATTTTATTTTAAGACCAAATAAATGATATGCTATAGTCTTGTAGGAAGAAGGATAAATCCTAGTTCTTTGAGGAATCTAGCGATTGTCTAATTTTGACAATGTGTGGTCTATCCTAAGTACCTAAGTTAATATCCATGGTGGATTAATTTAACATGGTTGAAGTCTCAAGAGGGAGATATTTTTGGATATAGGAATCTTCTACACCAAAATAGGTGAGAAGGGAATCATCATCCTAACACCAAATGGTATTGATGGTAAGAGATTCATCTCCTATCATCTCAGCACGAGTCAGAAGAATCATTATAGTTTCCCCATCCTTTTGATAATTAAAGGGTCTAAAGCTAATCATGTTGAAAAAAAAAATTGGGGGGAATGATATCAAGATCCTCAAATGTCTATGGGGAATGGGTTGGTAAGGATGGGATGGTTTCCTTTATAATGGTGATGGGAGGCGAGTTGGCTTGCTCCTTTGGTGGATTAAAACCTAGACCAAATCTTTCACAAGGCTTTTCAGTCATACATGGAAGCAAATCATGTGGCCCATGTTCATACTGACCTAGATTAAATCCCTTCCAATCACACTTTTGGAGGTATGTCTTGGTAAACTCTAATTTATCCAAATAAGAGAAATTGGAGGTGAATGGTCAAGGAGAAGGGGAGGTAGTAGAAGTAGAAAGTAGTTTATAAATCCCCCCATAGACAAGATTGGTTTGGAGATTGGAAGGGCCAAAAAGAATGATGTTTCCCACTTTAGAATCATAATCAAGTTGTTGGTCAATATTCTTGTACCCTTTAGGAGATGGGAAAATGTCTAGGGTCAAAAAGTGATATTTCCCAAGCAATAGACATTGGAAAGTTGATTCTAAGGGGTCTTTCATGGGGATTTGGGTGGAAGGAATGGATGCCTAGTTGGTAGAAAGAGAATGGGATTCATCTTTGGTTAGTGAAATCTTGGTGGATAGGAGGAGGAGAACATCATTGGGATGGTATGTTATGTTGCATGATGTAAAAGGACTTGGGTTATCTTGTATGGTAATAACTTGACCTTTGTGATCAAACGTGATGCGCCAATGTAGGGTAGATGGCACATAACCCATAGAATGGTTCTAATGACATACAAGTAAAATGCTTTACTAGAACTCAGCTTCTACTATGTATAAGAACTCAGAAAGCATATGAGGTCCTAAATGAATGTTGAGGACAATCATCCCTAAGGTTGTGGCCATAGTGTTATTGAATGATCAGAGCACTGTTATGGTTTCTAACATAATATTCTCTGGTAATTTCAACTGGTCATAGGAATGGGAGGAGATATTGTTGATGTTAGTTCTTCCATCAATCATAACCCTTTTAATGTAGGTTTGGTTGATATATGTGGTAATGAAGAGGGGAGGATCTAGATCATCAAGATGAATAGAGGGTATTTTTAAATCTTTAAGGCCAATAAGGGTAGAAAGTTGAATATCTTTGATAAAGGTTGCTAGAAGTTGTGGATATTCTAGTTGAACCTTTATGGAATTCAACACCTCTATCATTGTCTGGTGGTGATGGGGTGAGGTATTGATTATTTCATATTAACTCATCTTCACTAGTTTTTGGTGAAGCTATTTTAGAACTACTCTTTGGATTGATTCAGAGGGGTTAGATTGGGAAGCACCCAAGATAGAAACCTTGGGTGAGGGTGAAGGTGAAGGTGAAGGTGAAGGTTTTTGGGTTTGGTTGGGTGGTTGGGTGATGGAATAAGGGTATGTCCATGGAATAGACACCTTTGCCTTTTTCTTATCGTTTTATTGGGCCTTTGATAATGTGACCACATGGACAGTATGGATTTTTGGAGGAGTTGAGATAGAGGATTGCTTTGATTCCTCCTTACTCTTAGATGAGATTGTGGGAGTAGGTAGGTGTTGGGTGATGTCTCTTTGTTCTTGGATAGGTGGTGGGCTCATGGGATGTTCATCAGACAATAAGTCATCCTCATCACACAATTGATGGACTAAGACTTGGAGAGCCTTATATTTCTCCATATTATGCCTAGGTATTCTATGGTATGAGCATACTAGATTAGACTAAATCAAGATGGTTTAAGACTATGGGGGTTAAATAGTTTTAAGGGAGTAAAGTTCAAGAAATAATATTTAAATAACCTTTACAAGATGGTTGAGTAAGACTCAATAAAGGGTGGCAAGGGAATGGAGGTTTTAGCTTTGATATTTGGGGTGAAATACTTTATAGGAGTGGTCTTTTCAATAGGAGCTTTATGGGGAGGAATTTTCTTGGCAGCTAGTTTTGGAATAGATTGCTTGGGGGTTAGTGGTTGGGAGGTGGAAGGTTTAGAGGTAGAAGTTTTGGAGGTAGATGGTTGAGAGGTAGAAGGTTTGGTTATGAATGGTTGGGTGAAAATAGGTGAAGGTGTAGCTAAGAGTGGTGGTTGGGTTTGGGCTTTCTTGGGGATATTTGACCTCTTAACCAAGGTATAGGGGTAAGGTCCCAAGATATAATAAGGATGCATTCTTAAAATGGAAGGCAGGGTAGAAATGAGAGGCAAAGTTTTGGATTTGGGGATTCTAAGTGGCTCCACTTTTTTGGTTGGTTTAACTTAGATTTTATTTGGTGGGCTTGGTGGATTTAAATCTAAATTTAATGGTGGGTCAGCAAAGCTCTAATTATGAAACATGCCTAGGTTTTTTATGGGCTGATTTGGAATGTTAGTAGGTAACTTGGATACTTTGGGTGGAGTTGGTTTGGATGGTCCAACTATGGTTTGGGAGGTAGAGGTTTCCAATGGCTTGGTTGGGATGAAGGTGAATTCAATAGTGTAAGTGGAAGGTTAGGTTGACAAAGGTATGGTTAAGGGATCATGATTGTTTAGATAAGGGAGTCCAAGTTGGTGCCAAAATGTTGCCCAATATAGTTTAGGTTGGGATAAGAACTCCAAGTTTTTAACCAGTCTAGAGAATGGATTATAAATGGGTTTGGTTCCATTGGCATTGGACTCAAAGGATAATCCCATAGCTTGAGAGAGAGGAATAGTTACCTTGTCCTTTTCCTTGATAAAAGGCTCCATGGTTTTGGACGGTGATTCCTCCATGGGAGGGATAGGTAAGTTGACCTTTCCTTAGGAATACTTTATAAAAGAAGAGTGGATTACTCTATGATGGAAGAAAAATGTATCGTGGTAATGGTTGCTTCCTTTTGTGTGTATGATAAAGGAGAGGTTGGTGACTCTACTACCTCAATAAGTGGATAGATGGGGATAGGTGCTTCTTTTGTTTTGGTTTACAAAGGAATAAAAGTATAATCCACTACCTCAAAAAGTGGAGGGGAAGAATAAGTGGTTTGGGTAATGGTTTCCTCAACCATGAACTCACTAAGAACCACATTAATAGTATGGACCTCATGGTTGTGAGAGGTTTCTGATTTATTATTTTCATTGTTTGCAGAAGGAGCATGGTTGGGGAATGGTTGCCTAAAGATGTCAAGTGACTAATTTGGGGGTGTGTTGGGATTATCCAGTACAATTTCCCCCTTGTTAATCAAACTTTGGACAATGTTTTTTAAAATATTGCATCTTCTAACATCATGCCCAATGACATGATGATAACCACACAATTCATTCTCCTTATACCAGCTAGGTACAGGATGAGAAGAATCAAATTATTGTGGAAGTTTTATTGTAGGAAGTTATATGACATTTAATTTTAACAAATTTTCCAATACTAAATCATATGACTCCCCTAGCAGAGTATATTTCTTTTGGTTGTTGTAGTTTTGGTTTTAGGTATTAAGGTTGGAAGAATTAGAAGAGTTGGGTTGGTTAAAAACTGAAAGAGGAGTGGTTTTAAGGATAAATGCATTTGAATTTCCCTTGGATTTGTTATTGGTGTTGGTTTGGTTATTGGTTTTAGATGAGGAATTTTCATTTGACTTGAAACTAGAGTTCTTGTTTCTCAATTACCTTCCCCTCATCAATGGCTCTAATCTTTAATTTTTGTGCCATGGTGAAGGCTTCATCAAAGCTCTTGAAAGTTTGAACCTATAAAGTGGAGGAAATATGTTTGGCACAAGCTTAAGAGAAAATATTAATAAGCTCAAGTTAGGGAAAAGAGAAATAGAGTTAGTTTATCAAACCTCTCCAATGGGCTATGAAATAAATAATTGACTCATCCTAAAATTGTCGAATGGAGTAGAGGTCAGTAGTGGAAATTTTCATAGATAGATTTATGTAAAAATGATCTAAGAATGTTTGAGCTAATAAGGAAAAATAAAAGAGGGAGTGCTTGGTAATAGCACTATACCAATCTAATGCCAGACTAGATAGGGACATGGGAAAGGTGTGAAGAAGAAGAGCATCATCATAAGCAATCAAATAGAAAGAGTGTCTAAATGTTCTAAGATGTTGTTGAGGATCTTCCTTGCTCTAAAATTTTTAAAATTTTATAATTTCCCATTAAGGAGGATAAGGTTAAATTGGGACAGATGGATGAATTGGTTCATTGAAAATTTGATCGTATGATAAGAGGTTATGGGCACCAAAAATAGATTAATCTAAATTGGTCAAATTGTCCATTAACATCTTTACAAGATTGGTTTGTTGTTTCACACTTCCAAAGTTGTAAGGTGCATTAGGTTGGATTTGGGTATGTACAACATACAAATAGCTATTATATAGTTAGGAGGCTATCACATATTGGTATGTGGATATGGATGGTTGGGAAGATGCCATGTATGGGTAATTGGATATAGAAGGCTAGGTAGAAGGTGGAGACATATATCCTTGTGGGTTAGGAATATAGTTTGGGTTAGGTGTAAAGAGAACTTGTTGATGAATTGGCATGGGTTAGTTTAGAGGTATGGTTGGGTTGATAGGTTTAAGATGGGTGGTAACCTTGGTACTAATGGGTGGAAGGGTAGAAGGTATGGAGACCACCAAGCTTTAGAATGGAGTGGAGGTTGGTTGGTTGGGGATAACAAGAGGAAGGGTGACAACACTATTAGAGGGTAATCCAATGGTAAGTGGGGTATAGGTGACCAAATGTTGGGTTTCTCCTAGACTAGAAGAGTTATTGGTTGTGGTGGAAGGCATTTGGGTGTTGGTTGGTTGGATGGGTTGGTTTTAGATGGTGGTATTGGAGAGATTATTTGTATATGAAGATGATTGGGTGACTAAAGGTTAGGTGGAAATGGTGGAAATAGAGGTACTACCCATAATATGGGATGGCATACCATAGGGTGGATCAATATGTAGAACCAAAGTTGGGGTATGGTGAGACATGGTATTGAGTTAATATTAGAGGGCTATGGGGTTATTATCCAAAAAGGTGGCAAAGTCCATACCACCTTGGGAAATTGTTTGAGATATAGTAGGAATTCCTGAGGGATGGGTAGAACTTTATACATCCAAGACATACTCCATGGATGAATAAGAAGAGGAATATGGGTGGTTAGGAGGTCGATCTTGATTTTCTTAGTTTCTCAGTTGTTGTCTAGTTAAAACCATACAAAGGGTAAAGGAAAGATACAAGTGATCTCACACACTCAAAAGAGAAGAAATCACAAATAGAAAGATCTCAAGGAAAAAAATTCATACACTAAAGTGAATTAAAATCTTAAAATAATTTTTTATCTCTCTTTGGCTTATGCCTCAATTTTAAAGAAGTTATGAAGATCAACTTTTGGATGGTAGAGCAGGTACTAGAAAAAGATGTCTAAGGTTGGTTTTAGGTAGTTAAGGTTATCAAGAATATGTGTTAGAACTTGGTGCATGGCTTGATATTGGGTCCTACCCCCTAAATTCACACACCATAGTGATAAGGGAGTCAGGTGCTTAGCCAGACTATAATGAATTACTAGAGATTATACTCATCTAGAAAACTAAGTTGGTTCTCCACTTGGTGATTAAATACAAGTAGGATAGCCAAGGAAAGGTGACTACTAGGTGATGAAATCCTAGTCGAGCCTTATGTTAATTTTTTTATGTTTAATTGAGTATGTGGTTTGGTATTGTGTGTGTGGAGAGAAGTGAGACTATGATTAATTTGCTTGATTAAATTAAGCTATGTGAGCTAATCAATATAACAAACTATGGATGCAAAGTTAATTTTAATCCAAACTAAACATTTGGTGTATTTTCAAATGAATATAAAATAACTATGATTCACCTAGATGAGAGATGATAATGCAAATCCTAAGCTTAGGATGAGTACTTTTGATTTTCAAAAAGGAAAGCAAAAAATGACAATTTTTATTTTTTTCTAAGGAAGCAAAAGAAACTAGAACTTGCATTTTGAAAGAGAAAAAAGGAAATAAGGAAAATTTAATATTTTATAAAATAATGCAAGAATGACTCTTATGTAATGTAACTAAATGTCTTATAGCTATGAACCCAAGAAAATCTCAAGGGTGTCATTGGGTGTGCCAGCATGTTTCACTAAAAATTTTCTTTATTTTCTTTAAAAATAAAGTTGTAAAACTTGAAATAAGGGTGAGGTTAGTAGAACCTGATGTGTTATGCACACATAAATTAGATGATTTTGGATACTCCTCTTTGTCTAGGAAGGATGACCTGTAGATAAGAAAGCACTAAAAAAATGGTTGATTAGTGGGATAGTAGGGTGGACTACCTAGCATGAGCTAGATCCAAGAAGCACAAGCTTATTTGGAGGCTATCAATCCACACTTTTAAAACACTTAAGTTCTGAAAATAGAAAGTAAATTTCTTGTATAGATAATATAAGGTACTAAAATCAAATACAAGAAATGCTTGAAAATAGACAAGTGATTTTGAATAAAAATAACAATAAATGATTAAATATTAATGCTAAATTACTCAAACTTGATTCAAAAAATAAAGGGAACCTTTATGATAAAATAGAGACTCAAAAAGTGGAAGTTGGGTGCGAGTAAATGGGTCAAATCAACTTGTTTTTATAAAAAATGATAGACAATGACCATCGATGGTTGGGTATAACCATCAGTAATTAGGTGACCATCAGTAGTTAAGGCCAACTATCAACGGTTAGGTGATCATTGGTGGTTACTATTGGATTTGTTTTGGGAAATGAAGTCTATTAGAGAGGTTGAAGAGAGGTTATAGAAGGTAATTTTTGGGTTGGATGTTGGTTACAAGATATAAAGTAATGTTTATAGGTATCTAGTTCAATGATTGGGTATTTAGGTGATTGGAATAGGCTGTGGGTGGTTTTGGGTAAGAGGTGAAATGTCTAGAGTTGTAGAACTCCAACATAGGAAAATGAGATGAAAGGAAAATAAAGGGAATGACACAAGCAATAAAATAAATAAACCTAATTACTGAATCTTGATAAAAACACAAATACTTAGATTTTAGGTGTTGTTGGTCTAAAATATGCTAAGGATTGATTGAAATCTTGTTATAGATCTTGGAGAAATTTTGGTAGATTAACAGTATCTTGGCTCTTGATAATGAGTTACAAAAGTACCCTAAATCTCTGCCTAGTTCCTAGTTCATTGGGAAGATTTTTGGATTTTTCTTGAGTAAGAATCTCTTGCACAAACCTCTGATCCTCTCCTTTTCAACCTCCTCTTCATATCTTAATATAGATCAAAGAAGTGTTGAAGTGAAAGAATTTTAAAAGATGTTTAATTTTAGTCTAACATGGATTGATTATGCAAATCAATAGAATAAAATTAGATAGTTATTAATCAATGAGTGATTTTTAGTTGAGTTGTAGTTGACTCCTTCGATCATGCATTCACCTAACTATCAATAGTTTTGGCCAACCATTGGCAGTCGAAGGATGACCATCGACAGTCTCGAAGACATAGTCAAAATGGCTAAAATTATTCATTTTCACTTATGTTTAGTGGTTAAAAGGTTTGGAAATGGTCTAAGGGGATCAAGGGGTGATTTAAGGGTTAATGCAACATCTAGAACCATAATATATGGTTTTATAGTGTCTACAGTATGTTACAACAGTATTCTAAAAAGAAAAATTTACAGATTAGTGGAAATGAATATAATATAAAACTATGGCAATTTTACCCATTTTCAAGTCAAATCGGATTATCCCCTTCTTTAAAATAAATTCCCATTTTTTAGCTACTAAATTGCACAAAGAAGTTAAATATTTGTGATGTCTCTCTTTTCAAATGTTTGAGTAATTATGCATGTTAGTTGGTATAAAGGAGACCAAAAAATTATCAACCATCATTGACTCGATGGGGAGGTATATCAATTATGTAGATAAAAAGAATGGATGTGGCAGTGTAAACACAAATTTTTCATTTTTGAAATAAAAATCATATGTTTAATAATTTTCACCTTTATTAAAGAATTTGAATGTTTATTTTTATTTTGTTTATGAAATCCAAGATAAAAAAATCTTAGTGTCCTATTAGAGAAGAAAATATAATGTAGTTGGAAGTTTCACAAAACACCTACATATGGAATATGGAAAGTTAGAATGACAATGAGTCAGTAACATGCACAATATTTTTTGTTGTTTATTTTTTTTAAATAGATTCAAACAACATTTACAAATTCAACACACCATAATCATGAACAACCAATCGATGCATAATGGGAAGAGACCAAAATTTGTATCACATGTAGACATTGTTACAAAATTCCAATGTATCACATGATTGTTATATGCATATCATCACCACATGTAGTCATCACTACATAGTCACACAAGAAGTAGATGATCATCCAAACAACAAATAGGCATTATTGCATAGTAAAAATAAAGTTTGTTTTCTTTTGATAATTATGTAACACATATCCATACATATTATTTATGACATTTGAAAAACATTACAACCATTCACCAAAGATAATGCAAAATAATAATGGAACAAAAAACATGAATACTATACAATGAATAAATTAAAATGGATCCACATTAGTATGATGTCACGCACACCAAAATTAGAGACACTATTAAAAAATTCTTCTACAGGCACAGCCTCTAAATCAAGCATAACCAACACATCCATAGTCACTTCACTTGTTGTACTTTCTTCCTCCCCTAAGGGTAATTCTTGAATGTATTTTATTGCACAATGGAAATTAGTATGTTGGAAATCAATAAAATTTAAAAAAAAGTCTTGTATGGGCACATATTCTAAAGTAAGCATGACCAATGCATCAGTACTAATTTTTCTTATTTCATTTTATTCCTCATGTGATTTTCCTTGTTCAATAGATTCATTTGTACATTGGATGTGAATATATTGAAAACAACTATACATGTAATATGCATCATCATGCAATTTACTTAGGACACCACTTAGAACACCCCTTTCCCCTTTCATGTCAATGACAACATGTTTGGAATCAACCTTCATGAAAACATCTCTTTCATATTTAAAATAGAAACACATGTCGAGCCCATATATTAAAGAAAGGTAGTAGGCATAATGCAAAGAAACTTCATTGAAAAGTAGTTGACCATACTGCACTATGATTTTTTTGTCAGGACTAAATAACATGCATTTGATATAAATATTCATTCCTTTACATTTTGTGGTAACCAACACATGCATGTGTTACTTGCACATACAACACATTTTAGTCATCCACTTCGAGAGAGAACATATGAGATTTGAAATGACATTGTTAATTATTTGCATGCAATGGTTACTCATACACATAAAAATTGATAAACTTGAAAACACGCCCTTCACTTCATATGTCATATGTCACATTCAAATACTTTTTTTCACATGCAGTAGTATGTTTGACCCCTTATGATGACTAAAATAAATGTATGACATATAACATACTACAACATATTACATAATACAACAATAAATGTTAACATATGTGTAGGTGTAAATATATAACATACTACACTTAAATCAACATGTACTCTTAAAACCTTATAACTACCAAAAGAGGAGCAATAACAAATTGATTGGTCTTCATGTGATTTAGAACATCACACTATATGAGATATCCCCATCTTTCAAAAGCTTATACTTCCATAAACAATGTAAGTTGAAGCATGCGAAGTGCCTATTAACTCTAAATAATATTTTGGTATTGTGATGTATCCAAGAATGATGTTCAAGCATAGCGTTGTATGCTCAATAAATGTTTAGGCAATATTTTTTTTCATATGTAAACAATATTTGGGCACAACCTTTTATCTAAAAGGGGTTATTAAGTTTATATGTTTTCTTTAAATTTTTTTTTAATATTTGGTTAATGGTCACTGACTAGAAATAATAGATAAAAATAATAGTAATATTATTATACATAGTATTTTTATTATGGCCAAAGTGGAAAAAAAAGATTCCATGCAAAAGTGTTTGTCAAAACAACCCAATGATATTTGGTTGTGTGACAATATTGATTATTTTGTATTCATGAATTTCAATAAAGCTAATGACCATGTACATAATAGTGACAACCTAATAGGTGTCATTCACAGGGTAGGTAAACACTAAAAATATATATTTGATGATAGTGGGTATGAAATAAAACTTCTAAATCCATTATGGAACTCATACATTAGGTTTCAAGTTTATGATAATGAAGTTGCTCTATTTAGGTGGAGTGATTTCATGTTAATAGAATACAAGTCTTAGGTACAAGTCAGTTCTAAACAAGTTCATTACATATGTTTACAATTTTAATTCTAGTAGAACAATGAATGCTTGCACAATGTATATTTTCACTACCATATGTTAGATTCTACTTATGTTTCAAAACCATGTGCTTTATTTTGTCGGGGATAGGGTTTAACTTTTTTAGGTAGGATATGATTTTCCATTCATGATGATTGAAAACAATGCTTCCTTTACAAATGCTTTTATTAACAATCTACAAAATTTAAATACCACAAAAATATAATACCTACTCATTTCTTGTGTTTGAAGAACAAGATAATTGGATAGCCAGGTTTGTAGTAATAGTCAACAAAATAACTTTGAAGGAATAGTGGAACACACAAAATTGGGATGAATGTAAGAAGAAAATGGAATTCAATAGTAAAGTATTAGGGGCTCTGTTATGGTGGGAAGAGACATTTTTACTCTTGGACTATATATTATCATTCTGAAAGATGGAGAATATTTTTTTCTAATGATTATTGATTTAGCCAATCAGACAAGCTATCAAACTACATTGGTTTTATCCTTAAAATCATTTCCTTTTTTTTAAAAATCAAAATCCTTATGCCACCTTCCATTCATAGGGTAAAGTGCCTTGCATCCTTTTAACAATGTTAAAATAGCATTGAAATCCATTGAATTCATGAAATTTGATCCTTTGTCATGAGCTTGGACCAATGTTATTTTCTCAACTTTGTAATTTTAAAAAGGAAGCTAATATTTTGGTAGGTGGATATTGGATGTCAGGTCATAACTATGATGTTAGAGTGTAAATATGAAATGGATGTGGAAGATGTTGTTGGGAAGAAGGTCTTATTTTTTTCAAAAATATCTCCATGTGAATTTCTTGGCATTATAAGCCATGGTAAATGTTTATATCTTATATAAATTAATAATATGTGTGTATTACAATAACCAAACTATGTTATATATATGTTATAATTGTGACTGGAAATTCATGCAGGTTTAGTTATTGTAGGCATCAATTATGACCCTACCCTAATGCCTAGTATTTTAAAAATTATCCTACCTCGCTTGGGACATTTACCTCCAGGGGCACAAATTCTTGAAGCATTTATTCCACGTTGACAAATTTTTGACTCATTTCACACTTCCAAACTCTCTTTTTACCCATTCAAAATTATTGGCAAGAGGAAATGGTTGTGAAATATCCTTTCCCCCTTCCTTGTATTTCTTAGACAAATCTTTCAAGGAAAGCAAGATTATTTGGTGAAGATCTTGTTATTATGTCTTAATTTGGACACTGATTCATGTCCTCCTAAAAATTACAAATTATAAATATGCCTTATTTTCCTTACATAACCTATATAGTAAGACAAATTTATAGGATTCATTTCAAAAGGCATTAAATTATTTTCCAATGACTTTAGTTAATTGCATTTGATTTATTTTGCACAGGACATAGTTGCAGATATAATTTGTTTGAATTCAATCTAAGTTATTTCAAGAAACACCTGAAATACATATGCTTTTCTAATTTAATAGATATTCTTATAGCATAATTCCTATATGAATTTTTTTTCAAAATTGATTGGTTTGACTGTAATCTTATCTTTTGATCCATGTGAAAGAACCCAAACATTGATTTTGGTTTTTATTATATACATACAAAAGTTTGTGTCAGGGTCTTTACATTATTTTTTATCAACTATGTTGGAAATTTTCACCATCTGATTATGTATTTATCCTTTATTTTAAATTTTTGATGAAGATCTCAAGCATTGTTTGTGTATCTTTTGGTTCCATCCTTGGCCAATTGGTCACATATAAACTAACAACCTGTATAAATTAAGTATTGCATCATATGAAAATAACCTCTTCATGAGTAGTGATATGATAAACTAGATAATCACTTATAAACTTCCCCCAATTCAACCTGATGATAGCCTTGGAAGATATAGTAATGGAATTATCCATGAAACTATGAAACATTGAAATGTATTGTTTACCCACCAAATACATTAATGAGCCAATCATATTTGAATTATTTTAACTTTACTTATTGAAAAGGGATATATTAGGGACTTTCCAAAAAGCTAGTATTTTTGTATAATTCTTCAATGCACTCATGTTTGGACAACATATTAAGTGAATCAAGTTTTAAAATAGAGGAAAGCAGAAACTATGAAATTACCTAGCTAAATCAACATATATAACTAGATTAAAAAATCATGTTTGTCACATGGACAAATCACATTGAGTCATTTTGACAAAAAGTTTGATTTGTGTTCCATTACCAAATTAACTCTTTTATTTCAACCTATGTTAATGGAATAATTCTCAAATTTTCCCATAAAATAGAGAAAAGCAAAAAGTAAAAATTAGTCAATTATGATATGGAAAGAATCTTACCTGGGTTCAAAGTTTAACTCCACAAAATTATATGGAACAAATGGTGCTGACTAATAAGTTGAACTGCAATAAAGGTGGGAAACACATAAATTTGGGTGGGATATTTTGGGCGAGATGATTTGGATAGTCGATGGTTGAATTACATGTTATGGTTTGATCAATTGGTGGTTAAATGATTTAGCAGTTTTGTTTAGTGTTTATCATTTGCAATCATGGTTAGCTAGTTAGATTCTAGTTGACAATCTGATCTAACTAGCATTGGGTTAGGTTATAGATTGGTTTGGGTAAAAATAACCATGGTTTTCCCAATTTGATCAGTAGGAATTTTTCAATGGGAGGTGGGGTTCACAGCCATGCCAACATGTACCCAAGTTTCTGTGTGCTGATTAAGCTCAACCAGGTTTTCCATTTTTTTAATTTCTTTAAGATGGACCTCATTTTATTAGGTTTTCTCCTTTTTATTTCCTTTAAATTTAATGCATTTACTTTTTCTTTGGCTTTCTCCTTTTTATTTGCTCAAAGCTAGACTTTGTTTACTTTGCTTTGGTTTTTGATTTTTAGGTTTACATATTGGGCTATTTTGCATATAAATCTATCTAATATGGGTTTTTAGTAAATAGATGAAATTTTTCTCATTGGTTGGGAAGATCCTAATCTCTTTGATTGGTAAGATCCAACTTTATGGTTATTTTGAAGAATAAAACAACATATAAAATTTGAATGCATGTATGGAGTCTTAAACAATTCGTTGTTCTCAATATGGTGATTGTGATTTTATTATCTTCCCAAAGACAGTTAGCTACACTATTAATTTTTCCTCCAAGGTGAATTGTGTTGTGTTACATGGAAATTTTCACCTTTAGATTATAGTTTGTGTAAAAATAAAAGTTTTTTTGGATTTTTTTAAATATTAATTTATTTGATATGTGATTGGTTTAAAAAATTTATCCTAGGCTTTATTATTTTTATATTAAAAATTATGTATTTTTCCACTATTAAGTGAAAAGGGTCACAAAGAAATTTTTTTATTGGGGGTTACATTTTTGAGATGATTTTCTTTTTGAAAAATCAAGGGGATAGTTAATGCTTATCACCATGTTGTTTCTCATGTTTAGGTCTTCAAAACCTATCCTACACTACAAGGGCTATATTTCTCTACAATATTTTGTACCAATTATGATTACTCATCATATATCTAATTCAAATTCAAATGACTATGTGACACATCCACTTCATATCCAACTATTATGTTCACTATGAATTAATGGGTAATGGAACTATTAACATATAACAGTTACTTCTCAAACCCTAGCTCACTGTAAATTTTGTGTAAATTTTCAACACCACTTTGTACCTAAACATTGTAATTTCCCACATGTATTAACTTCATAGTTTATAAGTCATGGGGTAATGATGTCTTTTATGTTCAAAACTTCCCTATGCCCTATGTGGGTTCGTTGAGTTTTAAATTTATCTTTATATTCACTTGCACCTAGTTGTTTTTCACCATTGCATCTCCTATGTAGTAAAATATCATAAAATATATTCCATCAGACTTAAACTTCCTTTCCTTTTACTTTTATTGAACTTATTCAAAGTGGTCTGCATGGATATCTCTTTTTTATTTCATGTAGCCACAAGGTATCTTTTTTCTTAGTGTGGCTTCAATTAACTTTGTGGATGTCTTCACCCCACTTATTATTATTTTGTAATCGACCAATTTTGCTATGCCATGTGCTAAATTCCATCTCTACCTTAAATTTTATGTAAAAATAAATGGTTTTTACATTTTTTAATACCTATATATTTGATATGCAATTGATCTTAATATTTTCCTAGTCTAGTTATTATTCTTATTTTTAAAAATATGTCTTTTTTAGCTATCTAATTAAAATGTGCTACATGGTAAAAAATTTCTTAGGGGCTATAGTTTGGGGACAATCTTATATTTGGCAAGTGGGTAAGGAAGATAATCCCTATCATTGTTTATCTATGTAATTGCTTACTTCTCATGCTTAAGTCTTCCTATGAATATTACTCTACATACTAGGTTCGGTTCTATTCAATGTTGTCCTTCATTCTTGACAACATTTGTGTATCATCTTATTTAATGGAGTCTAATAGTTTGTCCATTTTCTATCATTGTTCCTGGTTTTTATCTCTCTATAGGTGTAGTTTGTAGCTTGTCCTCAGTAATCACTATATTTTTATTTTCCTATATTGTTTTCTTGAAATTTAGTGTGCTTGGGTGAAGATGCCTCTATTTTTTGGTTGTTATTTTTAGGTTTTGGGATAGGGTTCTTGTTCTTTTTGGCATGTCTTGGAATTAAACAATGTGTTTTTTGCTATTAATGTGTTTTTTATATTGGTCCATTATTTAAGCTCGACTTCATTTGAGTTCTAAAAAGTTTGAAAATATTTATTTGCTTTTATTTTTATTTTTTTCATAACCATTACATATATACAATTATTAGATTTCTTTTACATTATGTTTGGAGGGAGAGATGTATTACCTGACATGCACACCTGATATTTTTCCAATTTATCAAGCACTAAATTTTTAAAAAGATAGTTTCAATACCTTCCCATTTATTATATTTATCTCAATAACTAAAATAAAAAAATCACAATTTAAACACTTCTATTTTTATTTATTTTATACTTAATGGCATTATCCTCTATTGTTTGCTCCTACATCAGATATTTGCACTCAATATATTTTTCCTATAATTTATATGTATGTATAAAATGATCAACTTTATTCTAGTATTAGAAATTTTATATAATCTTAGAATTAAAAAATGACCAAAAAGTACAAGTCTTTTCTTCTCAATTTTATAAAAGTAAAATCACTAGTCTACTAAGTGTATGTGATCAAATATATGTGGATCTTAGATGGAGAGCATCAATTATTGTCTTAAACATGTACTTATTTATATATATATATATATATATATATATATATATATATATATATATATATATATATATATATATATATATATATATATTTAGTACTCTAAAAATTTTAATCAAGTGATCCATGTTATATAAAACCCTATTAAATTTGGTAGATTTCAATCTAAATTGTTGTAAGCCAACCACTAATATTCAATACAAAAAGTGTACATTTTATCTCTTAAGAAATCACTAGCCTTCTAACATTTGTACTACATCTAAACATACATGAATACATATTTTGTTATTTAGTCTCTATAAAGACCCTCTTGATTAATCAACACATATGAGGATAAAAAAATAACTAAATAAAGTACAACAACGATCTTATTCATCCATATCAATTCAAAAATCTCCTTTGAAACATAGTAAATAAAAAATATACTATTATAGATCCAATAGAAAATTTGTAAAATAAATTAATACTCTAATATGTAAAGGAAAATTTGTTTCACAAAAATAAAAATAAATTTAAATCCTCTTTGAAACATGGTAAATATAAAATATACTATTGTAATTCCATTTTTCTCATGTAATTAAAAAAGGAAAGTTACACTAAATATTTCAATATATAAAGTCTCACGCCCCCCCCCAAAAAAAAAGAAAAAATAAATCACAAATTAAGTGTCATGGATTTAAAAAAATCCTTAACATTTTGAATGAATTTTGAAGAGTTATATTTTTTTTATTTGAACATTTGAACATAGTTTTTTGAATTGGGCAGAGCACATGATTGAGCAACATAGTGGAAAACATGCTTCCAAAGCACCAAATACAGAGAAATATAAAAACTTATGTAAGTACCAATATGGAAAAATGTTTCCAAAACATTCCCCCATCGAATTTGAGAACTATTAATGTGTGGAAGCTATGACCATATGGCATGCCCCCACTAAATCTAAAAACTGATATAAGTACCATTTAGTAAATCACTGTGGAGAACATGATTCCAAAGCATGCCCCCACTAAATTTGAAAACTATGTCAAGTGTGGATAACTTGTTTTATTACATCCCCCCCCCCTCTTTGAGATGAGGGAAAGATAGGAACTGGTAGTTTTCTATAAGATAACTACATAATCTATTAATGTAACCATGTAACATATAGAAAGAACATGTCTAGGTAGATATAGTATTGAATTGAATAGAACCAATGTGATTACATATAGGCCTAAGATATATGATAAAGATCATGGAAAAATCTAAATAGTAATAATATAAGCTCAACAAGCAAAATAACACACACACAAGTGCACTCAAAATAAATTCAAAAGGTAATGGTCCAAGGAGACCACAAATAAGGGGCATGTTCAAATGTCGCATAATCTAAGGGGACATGACATAGTCAAATTTACATAAAGGTAAGGATGACATATTCAAATGCCCATTTAAAAAATAATGACATAATCAAATTTCAATGAAACCATACATAAACATAGAGACCATAAGTAAAGGAACATATCTAAATGCTCTAAAAAGCAATACACGACACTAAAGAAGGTGCATAAATAAAAGAATAAGAAACTAGCATAAACATGTCATAGTATCCCATGGATCAAATATGTTAGTAAAATACATCAAGTGTATAACATATTAGCTACTTTGTGTAAGATATAATCATGGATAAAGGCATGTGTAAGTACATATGTAAGTTCAAACATGATAATTAAATGTGATCATCAAACTATATAACCTATGTGTGTTAAGATCAAAGAAGTGGATGCCCCTAATGTTTTCATGACATAAGTAGAGGGAAGGCCCAACATCTAAAATAAGAACAAATCATGTATTTTTGTATGCCTTTATCACACTCAAGTATAATTTTTACACACATGTATGTAGGAGTAACAAAATATGCCATCCAGCAACATGGAACTAACACATAGATGCCAAGGATCAATAGAAAATGTAGGTGACAAAAATGTTTTTAGAGATTTTGATGTTTTTCTGGGTATTTTTGGAATTTTTTAAGAGAAAATATAATACTATGATTCCATCCAATGTATGGTCATATATGTCTTCCCACTGTGAACCTGGTGTAATAATACATTTATGTTTTTGAGGAGCATGTATAGGTGCAATATCTATCACTATGCTATCAATGGTGTTCTATGTATGTAAAATAAGACTCTGTAGTTTTGAATTAATAGTAGGAGTAACATGATTAGGGGTTCTTATAACCCATTGTTGAGTTTTTGTTTGTTTCCTTGGCACAGCAGTAATATATACATTTGGAGGTGTATTAAATATCTGAACATGGTGTGTAGTATAAGATGGGGATTTTATGAATTTCACTATATGTCTCTGATGTAATGGTATCTAAAGTATTACATGCCTAGTAAAGGGGATTTTATGTTTCTTACCCTTTTCTATTGAATTAGATTTAGTAGGCTTGATATCTAGTTATCTAGGTATAATTTTATCTTATTTAAGAGGATGCTCATATGAAATTTTAAAAAATATAATTACCTGATTGGCATGAATGTATTTAATACACCTATACATTATAGATGATACTACTCAAATAATGTGTATCTAAGTTCTTCCCAATAGCATATCAAAGATGCTCGTGAAATCGATAACTAAAAAGGTAATAACCACATGTGTGTGACTGACTTGTAAAGGTAAGTCAATCTCACCAATAAACTTTAAGAGGTCCCATCAAATACTCTAGATGATCTAGTAGAGGAGATTAAATCATGATGAGTTTAATCAAAGTGTGCAAGTAATGTCATAGTGAAAACATGTTCTCTTGCACCATTATCAATCATAACACTATGTATGGGGTGTTTATCAAGATATGCTTGAATGAATAGAGAATTAAGATCAAAATCATCATCCTTAATTTCATTGTCATCAAATGAAATATAAGATCTCTAAAACATAAGATGTATATGTAATGTGTTAGTACCAATAATCCCATCAAGTGGGTGCTCATAATGTGAGGGAGGAGGATGTGCATTATATTCCATTTAAACTTCTAGTTCTTTCTTAAAAGGGTCTTGCACAGGATTATTAAAAAAAAATTGTTTATGGTGATCACCAAGTTATGATCCTAATTTCTTTGAAGTATCCTCAAATATTATTTTTTAGTTATTGATAAGATCTTGATCTTATGCTTCAAGGTAAAACACCTGCTTGTAAAATGCCTTGGTCTTTGATGATAGTCAAAATAAGCATTCACGTCATATCTTTTGGGTAGAGGTCAACTCATATCAACCTTTATAGGATGAGGGAAAGATATAATTTGACACTCAATTGAATACAAGATTGATGATGTGGTGGATTTAGAAAAACATGATAATTATCTCTTTGATGCATCAGATAAGACAAGTCGATTAGGTTGTTTTGAAACTATGTTAACCATGGTGGTTGTTTATTTTTTAGGCTCAAAAGGTTTTACCATATAACTTGGTTTGATTATAGATTTGGTACTATATGTAGATGCAGTTGGTGTGTTTGATACATATTTGAGCTTATTCAATGAAATAAGCTTCATTTCATGATCTTGTACAACATGGCATAAGTCATCAAAAGATTTGAACTTCTTAAAAATAATGGAATCATGTAAAAAAACAAGAAAACTTTGCTTTAAAATGTCTTTCAACTCCTTATCTGATATAATATTGGTCATTTTAGATAGAATTGTCTTATATCTCAATACATATTCATTGATAGGTTCATTGGGTTTTTATTTTATTTTGGCAATTTGAGCATAAGAAACCTTTCCAAAAATGTTAATTGAAAAATGTGATAAAAATCTGATCTGCAAGAGGTTTAAATGCTTTCATATATTGAAGAGGTAAATCATAGAACCACCTTAGAGCATAGTCTTTAAGGATTCTTGGAAATAATTTGGTCAAATGTTTATCATTGGAGGCATAGTGAAGGTATGGCACATAAAAGTTTTGAATATGCTATTCAAGATCACCCTTTCCATTATAAAATGTGAAGTTATACTCAAAAAATCCAATTGGGAAAGGGTGTGAATAGATCTCAATTGTAATAGGGTTATGAAACACATGTTGTGAATATATATCATGAGGGGATTTTAAATATATTTTTTCAATGTTTATAACCTTGTCCTCCAAGGTCTTAATAACTTGAAGGAGTGTTTGAATGGTAGACATAGTGGGATTTAGATTAGCAATTTGAGTAGTCACCAAAAGGGATGAAAACATGTTTTGAGTAGGAATAAGCACTAAAACTAGTATTTGTGTTGAAATAATTGGTAATTATATGATAGATGTGGAAATGGTAGTTTTAGGAAAAAAAGGTTTAAACACATAACCCATGCCCCCACTAAATGTTGTATGTTCTAATATGTTCAAGGGGAGGGATGTTTCCATTATAGTTTTGGAACTTTTTGTTTCTAGTATAATTTTTAAGATCTGATCAATATCTTTAGTGTTTTGTTGAATACGCACTTGAAAAAATGCAATTTATTGCACTTGATCATGGTCTAGTTTTTCATTGTCATTTGTTTCATAGTTTTCATTATCAAAATCTTATTCTATGATAACCTTATTAGTATGTTTTTCATTTTCAACATGGGTATCATAATGACCTAAATTATGAGATCCATCATTAGTTCGAGACATATTAGATGGTGGGAGGGGAATATCAATATGTTCAATAGGCACATCTCCTAATCTAGGGATATGCCTAGGTTTCATGAAAAAATAGTATAAGTAGTAAATTAAAAAGTACAATAATCTAAAACCCTAGTTGGTTTAAAACCTTAAGAATAAGAAAAAATTGCATTCAAAAGAATCGAGATCACCAAATGTTTAACCTTAAAATGATTTAGGTGATCTTAATTTTAGTCATAGATTTGATCAAAAGGATGTATAGTAGTGAAATGGCACAACGGTGATAATAATATCTATAGCAGGACAACTATATGTTAAACTCAAATGTAGGCATATGATAAATTAGTAAAATTGAGATAGTATTAATATATAAAGTAAAATTAAGATATATTTAGAAATGAAGAGGAATTAATATACTTAGTTGATTCTGATGTTGATACAATGTTGGATCTAAAATAGGTAGGAAGAAAGCTGAAAGATAGATCTAAAATAGTCATCAAATTCAAGATATGATGCTTTTGGAGCTCTAGACACTAGTGTCATCTTTGGATGGTTACATCAACATTACTATATGGGTTCAACACAAGTGTCCCATAAATAATTCCTATTGAAAAGGGATGAAACCACTTGGATGTTTTTGGGTTTGTCTTCTCCTTCACTCTAGTGTATTCAAATCTAGTTCATGGATTATCACTCCTTGTAAAATGGCAAGACCCTAGTTCTCCATCTTCATTGTGACCTTGGGAAAAAATGGGTTAGTGGGCACATGGTGTTGAGTTGATCCCAAAGTCCCTACTATAAGAGGGTTCTACCTATATAGTCAATACTCTATAAAAGGGCCTCAAACTCATAGTTCTCCCCTAGGTGTTGACTTGTGTGTGAATCATGAAATATGTGCAAAGCATATACAATAGTGACCTAGATTGTAAACTAGAAAATTGGGATCTTGGCATGCTCCTTTAGTAATTTATACATGTAGATGTGTTCTAACTATGACTCATATGGAAATAGGGAAGCTTTGTTCTATTAAATTTTAGATAGAGTGTTTTTGATAAGTTGCCTTGGTCTCTTTAGTCTTTTTTTAAGTGTTTCCCAGGTGAGGAATGAATGGAAATTGATTTTGCATTTATATCAATCCATTTGTATAATTAACTCACATTAATGCACTTATTACAAACATTAGAATATTTTTCATTTAAAAATTAGATGACTTTAGGGCACTAGACACTTACGTCTATCAAGACACTAATGTCAACACTAGTGTCTATCTTGGACATTATTGTCTAGGGAGTAAAGAAATAGGTACAAGTTCAGAACTTGCATAGATGGAAGATAAGTACATTTTAAGATTTTTAGACAAGGTAGAAGCCCTAGGCAATCAACATAAGACCGGTCAGATTAAGAGATAAACCAAAGGGAACAAGATAGAACATATGTGAGACTTGTAGAAGCAAGAAAGGTGTAGGATTGAGAGGAATAATCGAGGTCTTAGTTTTCCAAGTGTAGAATACTAAGGTGCTCTATAATCATAAGATAGTGTCTACACCAAGGAAGAATAAGCATCATTAATGTTTCTAGATAAATAATTGTTATATGCTCAAAGTGGGTGGTTATGGAAATTGAGGGTAATTAGGCTTATGAAATCCTGTTAACCTTTACTAGATTTTTATAGGTGTTGCATATAGTAAATTCAAATTAAATAATATTAGTTTTCATCACCTTTTGATTACCATATCCCCCATTAGAATGGAAGTTTATTTTGTGTCCAAAAGTATTTGAAAATACTTTGATGTTGTTAAGAATTTTATAAAATGGGTTAGTGATGGATTTTACAGTGGTATTTATTTTAATGACTAAAATATCAAGTGGTCCCATATAATGACCAATAATAGTCTTCCTTTAGTAGATTTTCTAGGCATAAAATATATACATTTATTCAAAAAAGTAATACACACAGTTAATGATTTTACTTCCTATTGAGATTGGATCCCATGACACTTGATATAATATAGATATATTTTTTTTAATATGGAATCACCTTCTATTCTACATACTCAACAATTGATGTTTGATGTCATACAACACAAGATTGCTTTAAACCTCTATGTACATGGTGGAAGGAATGGTTTTGGAATTGTGATACTAATTTGATAAATTATTCTCAAGTGGTCTCATTTACTAAATTATAAGCCCATTTGATTTTACATTGGATAAGCTAAATAGGCTATGAAGTTTAAATTCTTTACCCAAAAATTGGCTTTCCAGACTTAACCTAATATGGAATTATAATCTTGAACCAAAACTTGCACATTTCCTCAAGTTTTAGTGTATCAAGGCCTCCCTCTTGGGGAACACCTGGATTGCACATTAATATTTCTTATCTTGAATGGCCAACTTAGTGTAAAACTAAGTCTGCCAAACATTTCCTTTGGATCTATCCAAGAGCTAAGTCTAACTAGCAATGGATTCACAACATTTTCCAACCTTTCCACCTAAAGCCTTTATTGTGGTGAATGATTTTTGGGAGGATAAAGTTTAGTGGTCATCACACATTGTTTTATTATGGAACTTCTCCATAACTAATAACATATTTCAACTATGAAAATATATAAATTCAACTATTTTAAATGATGAATAAACATCGTTATAATTCTTTGTTAATAAACATGTGATTGTTATCTCATCAACTCTTTTTGAGATATAAGCCTAGGTAGAAAAGGTGGTGCTTGACATCCAAAATTTAAAATAATGTATGAACCATTAGGGGAGTGTTTCCTATATTATGATCTATGTTCCCCTAAAATAACCCCCTCATGGATCCCTACCTATGGCACCTAGGTGCCAATAGAGTCATTCTCATAGTCGTAGGTATATCTCCACTCCTCTTCTTCAGTAGGGGGTTGGACTTCAATTCTGATACATGGTAAATCCTCTATTATCCTATTGTAATGGATCTCACCTTTGTATGTATGCTTTCAGTAGTAGCTATGTTTAGTGACCCTTTGGTTTGGGTATCATAGTTTCACTAGTGCTTCTTGAGAATAATTATGATGGTTGGGTGGTGCCAATCCTCCTTCAACTAAGAATTTTTCCTAGAGTGTCCAACCTCCTAAAAATGATCAGCCTCCACCACCTTATAGGTGTATTACTTATATCTAATGATATATACCTTGATATAATTGTGTTTTGATATAATATTTTAATTTTTAGGTTGTTTTGCATAGATGAAAGCTTTTATTTATTTTTTGAGCCATATTTTATACTGACATAGAGTGTGTGTCATGAATATTAACATGAAATTTTTATTTTAAAATTATTTGATACAACTACTTGCAGTTCAATAATGTTCACATTAAAAAGCACCTCCTTTGCTAAAAAAATAGTTAGTATAAAAATATAGGTCAAGGATGTAGTCTTATGGAAGAGGCTCCACTGCCTATTTTAAAAGTGAGATTAATACATAGAGTTTTAAAACAAAGTTAACATAAATAAATTATAAATACAATTAGGAGTGAAAGAGTCAAGTTTCATTATATTTAGTCATATAGGCAGCATGCCACTATATGAATCGAGATTGAATATTATTTTGTTAGGTTTTCTGAGATTTTATATTTGTACACATTTTAGTTATTTTCCAATTGATTGTTATTTTAATGATATTATTTTTTATGTATTTTTTTCTTAATAATTATGAGATAAAGGGGCCTATTTTAATATATAAATATATTAAGTATCTATTATGAGAAATGAATAGTGAATGTAATTTTTAATGTTGAATTTCTCATTCATAATCTTTTTTATTAATATTTTTGTAAAATATGTACTATCAAATAAATTATAAAGGTATTTGGATGAATTTGACATAATAAAACTCTTCAATCCTTGGCATTGAGTCAAAAACTTGATTAATCAAAAAAATCATGACTATTTCATAATTATTACCACTATATGATTAATCTAATTATAATTTAATCATTTATTTCATACTGAGTTAATGAATTCCATAAATAAATTTTAATATTAATTAATTTTTTTATTTTTTATATTTTATATTATAACCATATTAAATATAAAAAGAGAGAATTAATATTAAAAATTTGGGAAATCAAAGCTTTAAAATTGAAGAAAGATGTTCACTACAACAAAATGATGAAATGTGTAATTTATATTTGTTCTTTCAAAATTGTTATTATTTTTTAATATAAAAAGTTTAAAAAAATAATTTTAATATTAGAATAGAAAATCCAAAAGTAATGAATTTAATTATAAAATAGGAAAATCTATTTTTAAATAGAAACAATATTATAAATACCTAATGATGTAGGCATTAAGAGTAAACTAAGGGTATTCTATGTAATCTGCATCATTGTGTAAGTGGAGATCGAAGGGGAGACATGGAAAAAAATTATAGATAATGATTTGATGATGATATTATCCTTGCTACCAATCTAAATTCAAGTAATATTGATATGTGTTTGTAAGAGATGGAACACCCTGATCTACACTGATGAGATTAAGAAAATGTATATAACTATGTCGATGTCTTCAACCCCTAATTTTTGCATTCCAATAGATGGGGAATAGATATGGGTTATCAAATAAAATAAAAAGTTATACAAACTTCCTCCAATGCCAATGGGACACAACCAACATAGTATTTCTTCAAGGATCTAGCTTACAAATAGAAAAAATATGGTACTGGTGATCATGATCTAATCTTCTTTTTGTGCAATCTAGCCAGTGGTACTTGGAGAACCCTCCCTTGCCCTACTTAAAAAATTATTTGGTTTTAACATTGCTTATTTTATGCCATGGGATTTTATTTTTATTATTCTCCCTAGCGTTGCACTCTTATTTTTAGTGAATGTGTTGATTACAATCAAGTAATAATGGAGATGTATGATTTAGAGTCAAATACATGGACTGATCTAGTTAATGTTAGTGATGCAATTGATAATAACATTTGGCCTGTGGGGCCTATTGTTTACTTTAGGATCTTGATCAAAATAGTATAACATGCAATTAAGATCTCTTCTTTAATTGATATTCTTTAAAAAATGATTATTCCTAAAACTAGTGTAGTTTTGCACATATACGATCCACCTTAAATCCCCAAGGAAGTAATCACTATTTGTCCCATCATGAATAATTTAGACTCTCCTTATTACAACTTGGATAAATTTATCTCAAATAATTTTAAGATGCACATTGGTGGGATGAATTCATTTATCAAAGACTCTACCCACCTTGTTAGTGAATTGAGAAATATTAAAATGGATGTTCAGGACATGTTAGTGAGTTTTGACATGGTTTCCCTTTTTATAAAAATCCTAATGAATGAGGCTATAGATATCATTATAAATATATCTAAAGAGGAAACCACAAATTTGGTCAAAATTCACTTAAAATCTATTTATTTTGTTTTTATAGGTATCATTTATGAGTAGATTGAAGGTGTGGTGATGGGGTCCTTGCTTTCCCATGTAGTAGTAAACATTTATACAGAATATTTTGAAAATTTATCTCTTAGATATACTCCTATAAAATCCAAATGATGAAAACATTTTGTTGATGATACTAATGTAAACTAACTGCATGGAAGAGACAGCTTGGATAAATTTCTTGAGTTTCCATATGGTAGGTCAAACCACATCAAATTCACCATGGAGGTTGAGGTAAATAAATAGATTCCCTTATTAGACATTCTGATCCTCAATAATAATGATGGTTCTTTATCTCACCATCTCTATCATTAAAAAAGTCCACATTGATAAATACTTACATGTTGATTCTCATCACCATCCAGCCCAAAAACTGTTAGGATGCGAAACACCGGAAGCTCACAGTTGATTACCAAACCAAGCAACTTAATATGCGGAAATTAACCAGATTCAACAAGTAACTAGAATTCATAATAACACAGAATATGAGAGACAATACACAACTTGTATTAATAACTCTTACAGAAAAGAATACAATAAAGAAGATGCCACTTCTTCTCCACCACCTCTTCAGAGGTTTCCCACACCTCAAGTGAATAGTAATTCTCTCCTCAAAGCTCTCTCTACTAGGTCCCAACACCCAACTCACACACTGAGTTGGTGTTCACCTTATACCTGTGCTCCACGCACTCCACAAGTGCTCCACGCACTCCACAAGTACTCAAAGTACTTCAAGTAGATCTCCCATGAACCTGCAACAACCTGCAATTCAACAGACCATACTTATGGAAGGAACTGCCTTGCCTTCCTCTTAGCTCTCCATGTACTCCACGTACATACCAATGAGTACACATCGTACTCCAAGTAGATCCTGCCTAATCTTGCTCCCTGTTGTGTTACTATCCTATCTGATCTCTAACCTACAGATCAATACTGGTTCTACACACCTGTGAACCTTGACCTTGCACACACACACACCTGCAGATCAACGATCTTACTTACCATGTAGATCTTCTATAAGGGCCATGCTCACCTGATGACCAAGATCATACATACCTGAAGAATCCAGCTGACTCTCCAATCCAGCACCAACACACTTGGTACTGTGGCACTAGGAGGAACGCACCATTGCTCTACCTCACACACCGAAGGAGCTTATAATTATACTCTCTTACTCCCTAGCACTAATTTACAATAAAACCATGAGTCTATTATATAGATCTCATCCAAACAATAATTAGACACCTAGTACAATAATTAGATTTGCAGCTCTCAGTCTATAATTAGCACTAAGCATGCAAACACTTGGTTCATCAACCAACTGCCCGTAATAAACTCGTAGTCGAACCACACAAGCGACCGACGCCAGTCCCTGTTCGCCTGGGGGTCGTCGATGCTGGCCTATCTCTGACCGACATCGGTTGCTCTCCTGCCTTGTCCTACCAACGTTGGTTGGCCTGACTGACGCCGGTGTCTGTGACACTCAGCAACCCTTCTGCACCCTCCTCCATGTCTGCATCAGTGAAGCTTTTAGCTCCACAACTTAACAATCTCCCACTTGGAGATAAATAGTTGCACTGTACCTGTACCTGTACTCCATCTAATCTATTTCCTAGTTTGTATCCCTCTTCAAGCTCCCACTTGAAGACTAACCACCACACATCCCATGGTGCACCACCTATCATCCGAGTACCCTGCCACATCTGAACCTACAAACACATGTAGTGAAGTCCTGACCCTGCATGTATACCTGCTGCTGGTCCCTCTCAAATCCCTGAGAATCCACTTCCCCGAATTGGCTCCTAACTCTCTGATAGCTCCCACTGCATGGGAATACTCAGGTCTATACTAGACCTCATGTGATTTCAGACACTGTACCTATCCAGCCCTTAGTGTGCTCTGGCTCTGCATCTTACGTAATGAACCTTGCCAACACTTGATTCACATCAGCTCCCACTGGAGACAAAATCAACCTGTGATCTCCATGCCTCCCATGTCAAAGAATTTCGCTGCTCTAAACTCCTCCTGACATGCCACTGAACTAATCGTACCCTTAGCTTAGCAAAACCCTGTATGTACAAACCCTACTAGCAAATATACCATCCACATACAGCAATAGAATGATGTCGTGACTCATCATCCACCTGGTAAGACAAAACCACAGTAGTTACCCTGACATTGATTGAAGCCATGCTTTGTCCTCCACCTGTCAAAACCTGTACGACTGTCCTGTAGCTTCCTCAAGACCATATGCCTAGTCTTCTGTCTCATGTGTCCGTTCACTCTATTCTTCAACTAAGGAGTCCATTCGTCTCTGTGCTTTCGCACTGGTTGGCAACCCTACCAAAACTCCGGTTTGGTTCTGCATCATATCCCTACCATGCTCCCACCTGTTTCCTGGATCATCCCTGCTCTACAATCAGCAATGAGTATAAAGAAGAGGAACAACAAATTTGAGGACCTACTTACGTCTTCAGTCCTCCATATGGGTGTTTGAGACTCCTTGACAGTATGTTGTCCACCCAAAATCTGTTACAGTGACCGACCTCGGTCACTCCACACTCTGCATCCGACCGACGTCAGTTCCCATGTGTCTGTCCCTGACTACCAACCTGTCAACATTGGTGTCCCTATTTTCGATCTCGGTCCTCTTGACCGACGTCGGTCTTACCTACTGCCGACGTCGGCCCTCCTGACCGACGTCGGTCTTACCCTGCCCGACATCACTGGCTTTGGTTTGCACATGACCGACATTGGCACCTGTCTATTCGATGCCAGTTCCTCCTGACCAACGCCGGTATCTGTGTTTGCCTATGAGTGATGACTTTTTACCCGTGAGCTCCTTTGAATCAATCTCCATGTCCAAACTGCCATGCTCAAAAGTATCTAGCACCATCCACTGGTTTCTATCCACCATCTCCTCCAAGAACACCAAGGCTTTCCAGTTCTTAAGCCTATCAAATATATCTATCTTTCGCTTAAGAACATGCATCGCCTTCCTGCTCATGTGACCAAGCCTACGAAGCCACGTCTCTGCAACAGAAGAAGAATTAGTAATATAAACAAGTAGATAAAGAGTACCTATTTTCTTACCACCAGCTAATTCAAGTGCACCCGCTGTGAGAGTTCTTGTGCATCTCTCATCACCCAATCTTTTTGAAGAAATTAGCCATATCTCCAAACCTAGGACCTGCATGACCTTCATCAACACCTGTGTGTTGGTCACCTGTAATTTTAGTTTCACTTTCCCTTTGCCAATTCTTTGGCAAGGCTCACCAGCTCCTCTACCTGGGGCTGCATGGAAAGAGGCAACCGAATCTATAAAATGAGATTCAACTTTATCCAAGAAACCTCTCAGAGCATCCTGTGCCACATCACCTGCAACATCTGCTTCTTCAGTTCCTTCTTGCTGATCTTTTACCAACCGACAATGTTCTTTTACCTGCTCTTTCTTTCCATGGGACCTTAAGTGACCATCTGTGCTTTTCAACTCCTCCATTCTTATCTTACTTTCATCTACCATTGCTCTACTCCCACTCAATCAGAAACCCCTGAGAGTGACTTGTAACCAAACACAAAACCTGCTTCCTGCAACCTTAGCTCTGATACCACTTGTCAGGATGCGAAACATCGAAAGCTCACAGTTGATTACCAAACCAAGCAACTTAATATGCGTAAATTAACCAGATTCAACAAGTAACTAGAATTTAGAATAACACAGAATATGAGAGACAATACACAACTTGTATTAATAACTCTTACAGAAAAGAATACAATAAAGAAGATGCCACTTCTTCTCCACCACCTCTTCAGAGGTTTCCCACACCTCAAGTGAACAGTAATTCTCTCCTCAAAGCTTTGATACCTCTTGTCAGGATGTGAAACACCGGAAGCTCACAGTTGATTACCAAACCAAGCAACTTAATATGCGAAAATTAACCAGATTCAACAAGTAACTAGAATTTAGAATAACACAGAATATGAGAGACAATACACAACTTGTATTAATAACTCTTACAGAAAAGAATACAATAAAGAAGATGCCACTTCTTCTCCACCACCTCTTCAGAGGTTTCCCACACCTCAAGTGAACAGTAATTCTCTCCTCAAAGCTCTCTCTACTAGGTCCCAACACCCAACTCACACACTGAGAAGGTGTTCACCTTATACCTATGCTCCACGCACTCCACAAGTGCTCCACGCACTCCACAAGTACTCAAAGTACTTCAAGTAGATCTCCCATGAACCTGAAACAACCTATAATTCAATAGACCATACTTATGGAAGGAACTGCCTTGCCTTCCTCTTAGCTCTCCATGTACTCCACGTACATACCAATGAGTACACACCGTACTCCAAGTAGATCCTGCCTGATCCTGCTCCCTATTATGTTGTCCTATCTGATCTCCAACCTACAGATCAATACTGGTTCTACACACCTATGAACCTTGACCTTGCACACACACACACCTGTAGATCAACGATCTTACTTACCATGTAGATCTTCTATAAGGGCCATGCTCACCTGATGACCAAGATCATACATACCTGAAGAATCTAGCTGACTCTCCAATCCAGCACCAACACACCTGGTACTGTGGCACTAGGAGGAACGCACCATTGCTCTACCTCACACATCGAAGGAGCTTATAATTATGCTCTCTTACTCCCTAGCACTAATTTAAAATACAACCATGAGTCTATTATATAGATCTCATCCAAACAATAATTAGACACCTAGTACAATAATTAGATCCATAGCTCTCAGTCTATAATTAGCACTAAGCATGCAAACACTTGATTCGTCAACCAACTGCCCGTAATAAACTCACAGTCGAACCACACAGGTGACCGACGCCGGTCCCTATCCGCCTAGGGGTCACCGACGCTGGCCTATCTCTGACCGATGTCGGTTGCTCTCCTGCCTTGTCCTGCCGACGTCGATTGGCCTGATCGACGCCGGTGTCTGTGACACTCAGCAACCCTTCTGCACCCTCCTCTATGTCTGCATCAGTGAAGCTTTTAGCTCCATAACTTAACAAAAATTTGGCATCATTAATACCTTGGTGGCACATGTTATGATAATTTTGGATTTAGACTATCTTTATCAAGATCTTAAACACCTTTCTATAACATTTATAAAGAATGGGTATTATGAATGTCAATTTAGAAAGGTGATCCAAAAATAATGAATAGGGCATCGCATTAGATGTTAAGAAGATGATAGTATTGGTAAGGTTACTCTTACCTATATCAAAAGTACCACTGATAAGTTAGCTAAGATCCTCAAAAGAATAAACATTAAGATATCATTCTCTCTTCAAAATTTTATTGAGAATATACTTGATAAAACTTTGGATCAATCTAATCTGATGTGTCATAAAGGGATTTATTCTATTCATTGTAGTTGTGGGAAGGTTTATATTGGCAAATCAGGGCGTTCTATTTAAGTTTGACTAAAATAACATTATGATGATCTTTCTCATAATCTAACATTATGCTGATCTTTCTCATAACCACTTCCATAAATTTGTCTTAGCTAAACATTCCTATGATACTGGGCATCACATATACATGGACAAGATTAAACTTATTTCTAAAGAAGACTATTATCTAAGAATAAGAATCCATGAAGCTATCTAAATTGAAAAAAATCCTAATAATTTGAATATACATGAAGGTTGGAGTCTTAGAAACACTTGAAAACCTAATATCCACCTTATGAAGAGTGATCATAATTACTCTTAATCCTTGGCCAACTTATGTTATACTTTTGGTTTATTTTATTTATATTATTTTCTTTTGTATTTTTAATAACTATTCTTCTCCTCCTAATGAGGAGACCAACTTGAGGCTCAAAATTTTGAGAGATTTTATTTTATAACACAGTTATTCATTCCTCCTTGAATGTTTAATGTGTTCAATGGGAGGAATGATTCCACTATAGTTTTAGAACTTTTTATTTCCATTATAGTTTTTAGGATGTGATCAAAATCTTCATGGCTTTGTCAAATACACTCATGAAACAATTCACTTGTTTGAATTTCATCATGGTCCATTTGTTCATCATCATTTGTTTCATGGTTTTCATTATCAAAATCTTCTTATGGGATAACCTTATCAGTTTGTTTTTCATTTTCAACATAGGTGTCATAATGATCCAAAGTATAAGATCCCTCACTATTTTGAGACATATTAGATGGTGGGAGGGGAAACTCAATATTTTCAATAGGCACACCTCCAAATCTAAGTCTACGCCTAGGTTACATGAAAAATAGTATAAGTAGGAAATTAAAAAGTATAATAATCTAAAACTTAACTAGTTTAAATCCCTAAGAATCAGAAAAACTTATATTCAAATGAATCGGGTTCCATAAATGTTTAACCCTAAAATTATATACGCAACCTTGTTGTTATCCCTGTATTTAATTAAATGGGTATGGGTAAGTGCACAAAGTTGGGGGATAAAAAGGGGCCTACCTATTAACATGATTTTCTTGAAATTTTATAAATTTTAACTTCTATAAATAATTTGAGATATCTACACTCCAAATTTGAAGATGGTATAAGAACATGAAATGTATCAATTTGAGACAAGTTTCCAAAACACTATTTTTAATAAAAATGGTTAAGTATAACTTGGTCAAACATCTAAAATTTGAAGAGGGACCCCTAGTTTTTTAGGAAAATTGAGTAGATAGATGGCCACCATAAGGCCCAACATTTTTTTTAGAAATGTTTAATATTTTTGGAAACCCTTTAGTGAACATTTAGATAAGATCTACTTTGTGACCTATATTTTTTTATATTTTTTTCAATGAATAAATTTTTTCTATGAATTATACAAGTAAATAGATCTTAAAAATTGACAAAAAAAATGATAGTTGGTTGTGCAGCCCCCCTAAATACCTCAAAAAAAAAATGAATGTGTGTATAATTAGGCCTAATTTTTGACCATATAACTTATTTTTCACTTGGATCAATAAAAAACAAATTACATGAACATGTATATGCAGTATATTCGTGGCATATGGTGACCTAAAAAAGGTATAGTTAGAAATCAACATAGTTTGAAACCTTAAATTATTCCAAAAGTTATGAAAATCATATTTTTGGAAAGAGGAGAATGTGCTCATCACAATGGTATTAAGTTTTTCAATTTCACCATTGAAATTCATAGTGTATCTAGTGATTGAATTTGAATTTTTTTATTTTCTATCAAAACTCTTAGAATCAGTTGTAGATTGATAAGTCTAAACCTTTGGCTCAAGAATTCAAGACAACCCTGAGCCAAAAGGCTTGGTGTTTGAATTCAAATTCAAATTACTTGAACACGTTAATAATGTGATTTTGTTAATAACGTGAGCATATTAATAACACAATCGTATTAATAACATGATCGTGTTATATCTTTATAACACCCAAAAACATAATTTTCTCTTGAGCTTGAATTTTATATATGTTCTTATATGTTCTTGAGTTCCCTAATAGTGGTTTTCTTTCATGTGATAAGAGAAAGGTCCCTAACATTGGATAGTGAATTAAGGTGTCACGGTATCACATTAGACTTTAAAAAATTTATGGGTATTTTAATATGTTGAATTAACTACTTATAATTTCTTGGTTTTAAGGTGTAACTCATTATACATTTTATGATCTAATTGATTTTATCATGAGAGGTCATAAAATGCATTTTTTAAATGTATGGCCAAAACTTAGACTTTAGAGTACCAATCTAATTTTGCATCTAAAGTAAATAGGGGTTATTTCGAGCCGCTTAAACCTAATTGCATGACTATTAAATTTGAATTGGGGGTTGATCATCTCCAATTTCATGAGCTCAATTGAATCAAAGAAACATTATTTAAATATAAGTTTTACATTTATAGAATGTGGTTTTTAGCTCAATGAACTGAATGTCAATAGCTAATGAATACAAATGTTGATAAGTTCAATTTTGGAGGTAATTAGGGCCAAGATGAGCCAAATGAACCTATTTCAAATTATATATGATGTGATTTAGAGTGGAATTAACCTTAATGTATTGTCATATATAATTAATGAAAGAGTTGATTCATTTAATCAAAGAGGCATTTGAGGCCAATTTGAACCCCTTCAAGAGCAATATATGATTTGGGGAAAAATTAAGTTTGATTCTATCATGAATTAATCCAATTAGTTAATCTGTGTAATTAGGGGCATGATTTGGGAAAAATTGAGCCCATAAACAAAATTTATGCTCAATCAATTGTATAATATATGAAACATGTATGCTTAACTCACCATACTTTTATTAGAAATGTAAACATGAAGGCAATTATCACAAATAAGTTCAAGCAAATCAAATTTTATTAAATTACCTGAGTAACTGGGTCCTATATCCTATACCTTAAACCTTAAACCCTGTACCATTCACCTTAAACCCTAAACCATAATTCCTAAACCCTAAATTCTTTAAATTATACACCCTAAGCCTTAAGCCAATCAATTTATCCCCAATTATCATCTTTTATAATAAGAATTAGGTTCACATGGATCAAATTGGTCAAAATTTCATCACTCATTACCATAATTGACTAATTGGATCGATTTGTGATGATGTGGGGGCTAATTAAGCCCAAAATCACATTCTTTACTCATAGATCTAGGTTCAAGGAGCTCAAATTTACCCCAGTTGCCTTCATGATTGTATCTTATATACCCTAATCCATAATCCCTAAAGTTCCTAATTCCTAAACTCTAAACCATAAATATAAACTTGTTAAAATCTAAAATAATCATTTTATCCCACATTAGCATCATTTAGACTAAAAATTAAGTTTATAGGGCCCATTTTAGCCTAAATCACAAGATTTATTACCCCTTTTGACTAATTCACTCAATATGCACAATTACATGGGGTATATGACAACCCAAATACACATTATATAGTCATAAATAGGTCCAAGTGATTCAACTTGTCCTCAATTATCTTTGTGATTGGACCTTGTGTACCCTAAATATTAAAGCTTATAGGTTTAAACCCCAAGCCCTAAACCATAAAATTTATACCCTATATTTTAAACCCTAAACCAATTAGTTTAGGGGTAACTAACATAATTTAGATTAATAATTAGGTAGACATTAATTAATTTGGCCCAAATAACATTACTCATTATCACAATTGACTAATTAGCTCAATCTATGATGATGTGGGGGCTAATTCAGCCCAAAAACACATTGGACCCTATGTACACTATAAACCATATATACATTAAACCATAAACGTTCATCACTATACCCAAAAATTTTAACCATAAGTTCCTTATTTACCAATTGATTTAGCCCTGATAACCATCTTTTATAGTAAGAATTAGGTTCACATGACATAGAGTGCTTAGACCTTATATATACCCTTAAACCTGAACCCTATACCCTATTCCCTAATCCCTAAACCCTAATATTCCCTAATCACTAATCCCTAATGCCTAATCTATATTAAGAATAATATAATCACATTATTCAATAACATGATTATGTTATTCTTGATATAGAGAAAACTCTCTTCAAAATGTTTATTTTTAACCCAAATCAATAATTTTGTCCCCACAAACATTCTCTACATACTTCGGTAGGACCTATGTACTTCTATTGACCCTACCTTTGAAAAGCTATCAATTGTCCAATGGGTGACAGATCATGTTCAAGGAAGATAAAGAATTTGAATAACAAAACACTAGAGGAATTAGAAGAGTTGAGAGAGAAACACAAGATATGAATGCAAAAACTCCCTTTAAGATAAGGTACAAACCCTAATCCTGATGAACCAAATGCCATAGATAATGAGCCAATTAACAACAATGAATTAAATAAAGATGAAATTAATCATAATGAATTAAATAATGATGAAATTAACCATAATGAAATGAATAATTATGAAATTGACAATAATGAAATGAATAATGTTAGAAATTTACATTCAAAGTTCCAAAATTTTTATTTTGTTGATGATGAGTCTATGTATGATGCTTTACCTCCCATGAATGAAAATTTTTGATGGAAACAAATAATGATGAAATTAACAATCCAAAAAAATTCATGGAAACATATAATGAAGAAATAAAAATGAATAAAATTTCATCCCACCTCTAAACAATGAAAGTAATAATGATTTTGAAACACCCTCTCAATAAACTTCACCATTAACAACACCTCCAAGAATTGTGCGTAAAAAAGGAAAGTACTTAATTAAAGTTGATGAAAATATTTTAGAACCAATACATAATAAAGTGTTTTATCTCCATTTAAGAAGACTAGCTCAACAAATTTGGGATAGTTTATTTCATAATTTGGATTATGATAATAAAAGATGTCAATTATTTGTTTCATTGATAAAATTGATTAAGATAAGACCTATAATGTACACATTAGGAATAAGAACACCAATATGGAGTATGAAAACAATAAAATTGTTAAAAATCTACATGATGCATAACATACTGTAGGCACAGAATCATGCACCAAATATTTTAATGTTTTCCGACGTATGCTTACAACTTGTGCAGTAAGTGGCCAAATAGTGAAAAAATGAATTATTTCATAAATAAGTAGAGCACTTAATATAAATATAAAAACATTAATGAAATCAATTGAAAGATAGAAAGACTTAATGAACCTAATACCAATTAGCTCTGGGCATTCTCTAGAATACTTCCACTAAAGGACAAAGTTATAATCAATGCTCTCAAAGAGATATTTTCTCAATTTTGGAAATACAATACAAGAGTTTTGCCCAATGCAAGAGATGTAGTGAAAAGAAGAGTTGGTTCTCATAACCATGAAATGCATCTAAAAAATTTCTTGGATATGACTCAAACATAATTGTAATCTAAGCTTTTAGAAAAAACATCCAAATTTTTCTATTAGTTAAATAAATTTTGAGATGGCCAAACCTTTTTATGTAAAAATAAATCACACACACACACTTTGTTTTGTAAGCAACATGTTAAATTTTCAAAGCACTATGATGTTTTTCACCATATTCATTATACTTTACATAATAACAACATTTTAAAGAATTATGGCTTTGAAATTCCACCAAAATCAGATAGGGAATTTTTTCTAACTATTTTTTCCAAAAGATTGAATGGATGGTTATTTTATAACAAAACATGTCTAGATGTAAATTACAGCATTTGTGGTGGATTGCCAAAATTAAAAAAATGTATCAATGAGGAGATTACAAGTGCAATTAGATATAAATTAGTTGGTTTAATAAAATATAAATTAGTGACTTATCAAGTAAAAAATGGTAAATAATATAAAAGGTGCTGTTTGTTACAAAAATGATACTTGTTTCCAAATTTTTGGCCAAATTCAAAGAGAAAATTGTTTATGAGTATGCAAGGCACACACACAAGGCTAGATGGTTAGATGAATATTTCATAATAAGTAAGGATACGTTTCCACTTGGTATAATCATTTTAGTAGTTGACTTTGATAAAAACTACATATTCAAACCACAAATGGAAGTTCAATCCCAGTATTATAACTCATCATAAGGTGCCATATTCATGTGAATAGAATTCATGAATGCACCTGATAGTAGAGAACAATAATGAAAAATATTAGAGTTCCATTTATATATCAATGATGATCAATCACCTTTTTCAGAGTATGTGCAAGGTTATTTTCAAAAGTTCTATGAACATTTGAGTCAAATGAACATTAATTTCAATCAACATTACATTTGGTTAGATAATATCACATCATAATTCAAAAATGCATAGATGTTTTATTGGTTGAAAAGGATGCACATTACCACTAGTGTATAACACATTTGGATTTTTACTAAGGTTGGCCATGGAAAAGGGGAGCATGACAGTGTTGAAGCATGTGTAAAAAGAGCCATTTCAAGGGAGGATTTAAAATTTGAAGGGGGTGCTGATTTGATAGATGAAAAATTTGTGGTTGAATGGTGTAATGAGAACATGTGTCATGGTGCTCAACCAAATTCTATTGTTCATAGACATTTTTGGTTAATGGAGAAGAACACTTGGCAAAGTATGAGGATTGTGTGACTCTAACAAGTTCAAGTGAGCTCCACTGATTTTGTAACTTAGATTCAAGTTATTAGATTGTTCATATGAGACACTTGGCATGTTTCTATTTTGCATGTATGGAATTTGTTTAGAATGAGTGTGAGTTCCAAGAATGGGTGGATGACTGGAGTTCCAACCTCTAATTCCAATCAAAATATATCAAGGTCCAACAACATTACAACTTACATATATGACATCATCAGATGACTTTGACCATATATCTGATCTAATGCATCTAAGTAGAATATTTTTAATTATGTATAATTTATTCTCATTATATATCTTTAGTGTCACTAAAAATTATTTTTTGTGATATAGGGCATGTTTTTACAATTATTGTAGATGAAGACAATCAAGAGGGCACATATTCATACTTTTTTTAGTGTGTAGAGATAAATAAAAAATTTACTTTCTCATTTATAGATGGAGAAACATTGACTATCTGAGTGGGTTAGTGGTAGTCACTAGAACTTGGTTTCGATGATATCTTATAAAAAAATCATATTAATGGTTGTTTGAAGAGTTTGAAACACACATGAGGATATTACACTACTCAAATTTTAATCTTGTAATAAATATTAAATTGCAAAAATATCATAAGAGGCCATTAAATAGGAATTTATGGCAAGTCCAAGAGTCAGACCGTGAAGTTAATCTTGATACTATCAAGGTTAGAGTATCCTAGTCATTAGTTGGATTGAAATACATAGGTATGTTGAATTTTCAAATATACATGTAATAAATTTTACCAAACAAAATTATTTTCTAGGCAGTACATATTAATTTGTTTTTTAATTACATACTAATTTTTTTCATAGGTTAGTGGTGCCAAATAAGCTTACACCTTCACATGGTTGGCACTATTAGTAAAGAACTCAATATTCTTCAAGGTAAGAGAAGTTAACTTTTTAAGTACTTAGTGTTTCCACACTCATGAATCGATTGCTCTAGGATTTGATTAGATGGCTTCAAGATGTAAGGGAAAGATCTGGCAGTTCATGAAAATGGCATATATGTTTTGTTTTATGCATTTAAACATAGGCTTAAAAATGCATTTTTATTGTATTGAGAAGGTTGTTCTTAAGGCTAGAATGGGTGGTGGGTTTGTTAATTGGGAATGATGGGAGGCCAAAAACCTATTCATGGACATTTTATACCCCCTCAAACATGTTGGTAGTGCTATTTTTTAGTTAGGAAGCATCAGAATCAGAGTTTTGTAACTACAACTTTAACTTGGACAACATTTATTGTTAGTATTTTTGCTCTCTTGAACGGTAATGAAAATCTACTTTTGGGTGGATTTTAATGTCTTGGTAATTTGATCATATGTAATTTGAATATTTATATTTTATTAAAGTGATAAATTCTCAACTAGAGGTCCCAAAGGCAGAAATGACAATTGGAGCTCTAGAAATTGTCTATTCAATGCTAAAAAATTGCATTTTAGGACCCATCACTACAACTTGTGCCATAGATTACTCTCAAATGTTCCACCTGAGTGATCTAAGGTGTGATTATAGGGCTTAAATAGGTATGGGAAGGATCTAAATGTTTATGTAAATGATGTACATGTTTCATTTTACACTTATTTGAACTTAGGATTAAAAATTACATTTTTCTTCTATTAGGAAGGGTGTTCTTGAGGTTGAAATGGATTGTGTATTTGTAAATCAGGTGTGATGAGAGGCCAAGAACCTAGTCTTGACTATTATACACCCCATGAACATGTTATAAGTTCCATTTTTTGTTTAGGAATCATTAGAATCAAAGTTTTATAACCATAATTTCAATCTTGACAACATTTGTTATCAGTATTTCTCTACTCTTGAATAGTAGTGAAAATGTACTTAAAAGTGGATTAGAGTGTCATTTAATTGTGATCACATGTAATTTTCATATATATACATATCAAAGTGATATATTCTTAACTGGAGGTATAAGAAGGATAAATGATAGCTAGGGATCAAGAAGTTATATATTCAATGCCAAAAAGTTGCATTTTAGGACCCATCATTGCAACTTATGCCATAGATTCTATCAAAGGTTCCACATAGGTTATCTAGGATGAAATTAGAGGGATTTATTAGGAAGGGTAAAGATAAAAAATTTTCATGTGAATGACTTACAAGTTTCATTTTATGCATGTCAAACCTTAGACTTAAAAATTTCATTCTTCTTATATTGGGAAGGGTGTTCTTGAGGTTGGAATGGGTGATGGGTTTGTCTATTAGGCATGATGGGAGAAAAATATATATTTTTATACATTATCCTCCACCCTAACATGTTGGCAGTGCCATTTTTTAATTAGGAAGCATCAGAATCAGAGTACTTTAACCACAACTTCAACTTTGATAATATTTGTTGTTAGTTTCCATGCTCTTAAACAATAGTGATAATGTAATGTCAAGTGGATTTGAATGTGTGGAAGTGTGATCACATGTAATTTTCCTATATAGATTTTATCAAAGAAATATATTCTCAATTATAGGTCTCATAGGTATAAATGATAGTTGGAGCTCAAGAAGTTATCTATTTAATGCCAAAAAGTTGCATTTTAGGACCCTTCATTGCAACTTGTGCCATGAATTACTATCAAAGGTTCCATCTGAGTGATCAGGGTGAGATTATAGATATCAAATAGATAGGATATGGATATAATGGTTCGTGTAAATGACATACGTGTTTTATTTTATGTGTGTTTGAAATTTAGGCTAAAAAAATACATTTTTTTGTATTAGGAAGGGTGTTATTGAGCCCATAATGAGTAGTTGGTTTGTCGATCGATCATGATGGGATACCAAGAACTTGGTCCTAGATGTTATACCCCCAAAAACATATCAGTATTTCTAGTTTTCAGTTAGGAATCATCATAATCAAAGTTCTAAAACCACAGCCTCAACTTTGATAACATTTATTGGCAGTGTTTCTGCACTCCTGAACTGTAGTGAAAATGTACTTCCAAGTGGATTTGAATATCTTGGTAGTTTCATAACATGTAATTTTCATATTTTTATGTTATTAAAGTGACATATTTTTAATTTAATGTCTTAGATTTATAAATTACAGTTGAAACTTAAGAAGTTATCTATTCAATGACAAAAAGTTGCATTTTAGGACCTATCACTGAAACTTGTGCCACATATTGATCTCAAATGTTCCACTTAAGTGATTCAGGGTGAGATTAGAGGGATTCAAGAGGTAGGGGTTAAATCTAATGATTTTTGAAAATAACTTATACATTTTTTAATCATGTATGAACTTAGGCTAAACAAGTACATTTTTCTTGTATTGGGAAGGGTATTCTTGAGACCAAAATGGGTAGTGGGTTTGTTGATCAAGCATGATGGGAGGCCAAGAACCTAGTCCTAGACATTATCTTCCCTCCTCATATGTGTTGTCAGTGCTATTTTTTGGTCAGGATGAGGTCTTTGCATATTAACACTTTACTTCAAACTTATATTGTTTGTTTGCACTTATTATTAATCCTTGTATGGTTGAATGGAAATTAGTTGTGTTTTAAAATGATGTAGGGAATATGTGTGTATCATATTCAATTTTATAGTTTCAAGTATCTATAAAAATTTTGAATTTTCGTATGCCTTGTGTGTGCACTCCTATATCAACCTTATCAATCCTCTCTCATGCATATAGTCTTCCTCTCTCTTGTCCAACACCCTTCACCTACTAGATCATTCACTCCTCTCAGATAAACACTATCATTTCCTTGTAAAATTTTCATAACTTCATCTTCCTTGTGTCTTTCAAACTTGTTAATATTGTTTAGGCTCATAGACCTAATTCATGGTTCCAAGTTCATGTCCTCTCTTCAAGGCTTATATAGCTATCTACTTTCTCAATTGAATCCTCTGACACACCTAATCCAAGAGTAAATTCTATAGGTCACAACTCTTCAAGAATTTATTGTGATCTCATAAATAGGACTATATGCACAATATCAAGGTTTAAATCAAACTTATACCTTCAAAACTTATATTGATAATTCTAAAGGTATAGAACACACCCAAATAGGAATCAACACTTACCAAGGACCCTCATGAACTCCAACTACTCAATCAAATTCTTTCTATAGGACAGTAGTAAATTGTATCTCCCTAATAAAACTAAGATCTTTTGTTTTGGATTCAATTAACACTAAATATGACAAAAGAACCTTTAAGTATTATCATGAACTCATCACCTATTTAAGTCACCTTTTCCATGATTTTTATTCCTCAAACAACCTTTACTTGAGGGTGAAACTACCCCTTAGTCTACCTAAAACCACTCAATCCTCCACACACCTTCAACTTTACATGGGATGTAATCTCTAGGATTTTATGACACTATCAAACATCAAATTTCACTCAAATATATTCAAAACACAATGATAAGGAGGTTATTCCACTATATATCTCATATTTTATTTATCTTCATAAATATTTACAACATGATCCACTGTCATATCTTTGTCCTCATGTACAACACAATTTTCCATCTTATTATGTCATCTATCCCTCTTTCCTAAATCTCATACCTACTCTATTGACTCATACTACTTCCCCCTACTCTACTAAACCACAAACCCACATGTAAATCTCTCTCCCTCTCCCTTTTTCTGCTCACTTTTTCAAGATAGTGTATTTTAAGCATTTATGGTACTTTAGAGGATAGAATAGGTTTGTGATTGAATATATTATCAAAGATTATTTATAGGAGGCCTAATACCCTTAAGGGATAGAACTAGAAATAAATGGAACTATTAATGGGAGTTGAGTTAGGTCTAGAGACCTCAATATGGAGTTGAATACATAAGTAGTGAGGTGTTGAAGGTGTTGAAGGAGTGAGGTTTTGAAGGGTCATAAACTAGTCTCAAGAACATGCATTAGACATATTAGGACAAATAACCCTTGAAGGGTAAAATTGCAAGAAAGTGTAAAGGATTTTGGAGACCTCTAAAATTAGACTGAGTGGGTTTAATGAAAGTTGGATATGTGGATATAAGATCTAGAGTAAGTGTTCTTGAAAGTATTAAATAAGATGAAGGCATCTAGGAATATCCAAGCCTAGGGAATATATAGTGAGAGAGTGTGAAGAGTGAATGATAAAAGGGGTAGGTTAGAGGATATTAAAGGAGTTGAGTGCAAAGGAGGTATTGATAGAGATTACTCTAGAGGTGAGGGAAAATATAAAGGAACAAGAATCATAGAGGCCATACAAGTAGTAGGCCTAGTTTCAAGAAAAGTTATCCAAAAAGGCATTAGAGCCAGGTAAAGGTGAAAGATCAGGTTTGCAGGTTTTAGGTATCAGAGTGGGAAATTTGTAGGGATTTATGAATTATTTTATGTCTCTACATTATACAAGTATGAACATGATTGGGTATGGGACTTAAGTGAAATCAAATTGTGTTAATGATCAATTGAAAAGTTATAAATGGGTGATGACAAATACAAAATAGATAAGAGTGTCATCAGTTATTTCCACTACACATAATCAAATAAAAAATTTAATTTTAAAAAATGAGAGATTGAATATTTATAGCATTGAAAGGAACAAATTTTTAATCTTCACTTGTGTACACCATTAAATACAAGATCTGAAATATAATAGTTTGGAAGATCAAAACAACATTATATGATAAAATTTTAAATTAAAACTGAATATAAATTAGATAGATTAACATAATCCAAATGAAAACTCTAAAAAAATCATACAGGCACATGTACAATGTCAATAATACATAGATTGCCATGATAGACATACAAAAAATTACATCATCTACCAACATAGTATCTAATCTCAGGTGAATGTCATATACACATACAATTCAAAAATATGTACATTGCCATATAGGCATACAAAAAGGCACATCTCATGTAAGACATTTTAATCATCAAATAGCCTCCCTTTATTTTCCTTCCTCAAAGAAGACTCTCCTTGGGATGCCCTATTGATAGATGGAGATCCCTTGAATGCCTTGGATTGATCTAAGATCTAACTATGGGTCCTATGCTCATAGCTCACTTGTAGCTGAACTTGTTAAAATACAAGTATTATTACAATATTAACATAAAATACATTCAACCAAGTTAAGAAATTAATTTTAAACTAGAATAAAAAATCATTTAAACATGTACTTACTACAATATCATAGTCTTACTCAATCTAATTTTGATGCTCTAACGAGTTAGTGGAAGGTTCATCTATATGAATCGGCATCTGAAATAGAGGAGAAACATGAGAAGCTTCCCTAATAATCATCTGACTGAGACTATTGTATGTCATGAGACAACCCTTCATACATAATACATTAACATAAGTCATATTTACCCTAAATATGTAGTGAAATTATTAAAACAAATCTATTTTTACAATTGTAACTTACAAGTTAAAATATACCTCTACGAGTGCCTATGAAGATGACATTCTAGAAACAATGCCTATGTTTGTCTCGGTTTGTAGTGATGGAGGAGTGTCTAAATGATCCATAAAATGAATGTAAATAAGGTCTCACTTACTTTCTATAAATTATCAAAGATATATATGGCATGTTTTTCTCCTTTATAAAACCAAGAGTATATTTAATATCACTATACTTGAATTTTGAGATCCTTAATAGATAAACTTAACTTAAGTACAAGGCAAATATACATAGACTAAATTACATAGAACATACGATTAACTCAAAATCTTACCTTTGTATAAGTAAAAGGTGTCATCCTAACATAGACAGATGCATTGATAGATGAGCCAATAACTAGATCTGTATATGTAAACAATGGTTACATAAGAATTAATCCTGTAAATGTGGACTATGATGATGAAGGCACCATATCCTCCTAGAATATAAAAAATTATGTCTATATTATTCAATTTCTATGAAAATAAATTATTAGCTAAATTAAATTTGTAAATATAGCTTAAATTTAACATGACATTTATATAAAATACACCTGCATCTCTGCACTGGTTGATGTCTACACACCAAATGTGCATGCCAAAAACTCATCACTCATAAATACATCATTCAATACTTCAGAACCACCAACACCATCATTTTTAAAATGTTTAGTGTATATAGCTCCACAAGATCTACAAGGGTGGGGTTGGGTATGCACACTAGGTGGCATATGTTTAACATTTATCTCTGAGAGCCTACACATAGGTTAAACGAGTATATCAATGAGCAAACTAAGTGAATGTAGAGTGTTGATCTCCATGACCTCCTAAATTAAATAAGGGATCTTGGATTGAAGTGACCTTTGTAGGCCGATTAGGTGTAAGATGTGCACCTGGTCAATCCTTTGCAGAGCCTTTCCCTTAGCCATGAAACTCACTATAATCAAAATAGTTTGAAATCTCATTGAGGAAAAAACCAGATTAGAGTTTCCTCAAAAATATAATGGGACCTCGTGGTTGTTACATAGTAGATAATCAAACACCATCTGCCATTAGTCTTATAAATTGGCTCTGATTAAATTATGTTGGTAGTAATAGATTGGGAAATGTTTAGCAGTTACTAGAAATGGTGCATTAGTGGTTAGGTCAATGAATAAGGCATAAATGGTGGATTTTGATATGTATATATTCTTGACCTCTCATGCTAATAATTTGTCATCATAATAATCCCTAAAACTATCATGATATGAAGCCCATTTATCAATTTGACTCATTATAGAGTCAACTTGACCTAATAATGACTCTAGGGAATTGACTAGATAGGTGCAGTGGGTGTTGGTGGAAGTGGGATCCCTCATTCTCCTAATTAATTCCTCAATTTAAATTTTATTTTTCACAATGTGGGCAGCTAGATTCTCCTAACTGCCTAGGGGATTTTTTAGAACTATAGGAGGGTTAGGTGGAGGGTTAGGTGAAGGGTTAGGAGGAGAGTTATACTAAGGAAAATTAGGCTTAGGAGGATGGTGAGGTTGAGGAACAAGAGGATTAGAAGGATGTGTTATTCAAAATAAATAAATTACAGATTAAATAATGAAAATAAATAAAAATTACTAAAATTTAGGGTTAATAGGTGTAGATTTTTAGCACTTACCCCTTCTACTTGGCATCATCATCAATTAATCAATGTGTCAAGCTTTTTAGGATGAATTTTGGCAAGGCTTAGCCTCACTAGGGTGAAATACGATCATTGAGTGGAGGAGAATGAGGAGAATGAGTGAACTTGAATGCCAAATGAGAAAATTTTGTGTTCGAATTCATTTTTTATTTTTTATAAATGACACAGGGAATGTGATTGCATTATTAATGTGATTATGTTATTACTTTTCCAATAACATGATCACATTATGTATTAATGTGCTTGCATTATGGATCGATAACTACCGAACCATAATTCAAATAACATTATCACATAATGTCAATAACAGGATCACGTTATTGACATTATGTGATCATGTTATGGGAAATCTCCATGGAGTTGTCCCCAACTCCATGCACATATCCATATATGGAAATGAAATGTCATAAGGGTGATAATTAAATCTATAGTAAGCCAATTAGATACTAAACTTAGATATATGCATATGTTGAATTCATAAAACTGAGATAGTATAAATTTAGAAAGTACAACTAAGAATGTATGGAAATGACAAAGAAGTAATATACTTAGTTGATTTTGATACTAACACAATGTTGGATCTAAAATAAATAGGAATCAAGATGGAAGACAGTTCTAGAATAATAATCATATTCTAGATCTAATGTTTCTGGAGCTCTGGACACTAACATCAGCCTGGGAAGATTACATCGATGTTATTATCTAGGTTTGACACCAATATCCTATATAAAATACTTAACCACTTGTATTATTCTAGGTTTATCTTTGCCTTCAGCCTAGTGTATTCTGATCTAGGTCATGGACTATCACTTATTATGAAATGGTAAAACCCTAGTTCTCCATCTTCATTATGACCTTAGGTAAAAATGGGTTAGTTGGCACATGGTGTCAAGATGACCCCAAAGACCCTACTATCAAAGGGCATTGCCTATATAGACAATACTCCATAAGAGGGCCTCAAACTCATGTAATTCTCCCTTATGTGTTAGCTTGTGTTTGAATCATGCAATATGTGCAAACCAAGTACACTAGTGACCTAGCATGTAGCTTGCCAAATCAGTCTTTTGGGTTGCTCTTTTATTTATTTAGACATGTAGATGTGTTGTACTTATGACTGGTATGGAAATATGGAATCTTTGTTCGATTGAATGTTTAATGGAGTGCTTTTGATAAGTTACCTTGATCTCCTTTATATTTTGCTAGGTGTTTCCCATGTGAGGAATGAAAAAGGGTTGAACTTGAATCTATATCAATGCCTTTGGATAAGAAACTCGCATTAAATCACTTAGGTTGACCATTAGGATACATTTAATTTGTAAAAATTAGATGATTTTAGGGAACTAAACACTTGTGTCTAGTTAGGACACTAACATCAATGTTAGTGTCTATCCAAGACATTAGCATCTAGGGAGCAAGGAAATAGGTACAGGTTCAAAACCCGTAGAGATGGAAAATAAGTGCATTTTTAGCATTCTGGACAAGATAGAATGTCTATATCACAAACATAAGATTGGTATAACTAATAGATAGGCCAAGGGACACAAGATAAAGTAGATGTAAGACTGACAGAATTAGGAAATGTCTAGAATCGATAGGAACAACCAAGGTTTGAGTTCACCAAGTGTACAAGACTGAGGTGCTATACAATCATAAAATAGTGTCTACACCAAGGAAGAATGAACATGATTGATGTTTCTAGATAAAGAATTATTCTTTGTACAAAGTGGTTGGTTAATTAAATTAAGGGTAATCAGGTTTAGAAAATCCTTTTAAGTCACTAGATTTATATAGGTGTTGCATATAGTAAATTTAAATTAAATAATATTAGTTTGTGCCCTCTATTGATTACCACTTCCCCTATTAGGATGGGAGGTTATTTTGTGTCCAAGAGTGTTTGGAAATCCTTTGAAGCTATTAAGCATTTTATAAAGTGGGTTGGTGATGGATTTGATGGTGCTATTTATTTTAATGACTAAAATATCTGGTGGTCCCCTATAATGGCCAACAATAGTTTTCCTTTAGTAGTTTTTCTAGGCATAAAATCTCTATATTTATTCCAAAAAAAATTTACACAGTTAATGTTTTACTTCTTCTTGAGATTGGATCCCATGACATTTGCTAAAAGACAAATATAAGTTTTTTTAATATGGACTTACCTTCTATTGTGCATACTCAACAATTGATGTCTAATTTCATATAACACAATATGGGATTAAACCTTTGTGTGCATGGTGGAAGGAATGACAGTGGACTCATGATACTAATTTGAGAATTTATTCTTAGGTGGTTTCATTTACTAATTTATGAGTCCATTTTATTCTACACTGGATAAGCTAAATAGGATATGAAATTTAAATTTTTTACCCAAGAATCGGCTTGCCAAACTTAACATAGTACTGAATTCCAAGTTTGAACCCAAACTTGCACATGTTCTCAAGTGTTTATAGTAGCAAGGCCTTCCTCTTAGGGAACACTGAGACTAGACATTGATATTTCTAATCTTAAATACCTAGATTACTCCAAACCTAAGCCTTCAAAACATCTCTTTTGGATCTATCCAAGAGCTAGGTCTACCTAGCAATGGATTCAAAACATTTTCTAACCATTCCAACTAAAGCCTTTGTTTTGGTGAATGATTTTTTTGGGGGGACAAAGTTTAGTGGTCATCACACATTTCTTTATTATATAACTTATTCATATCTAACAATATATTTAAACTATGAAAATATTTAAATTTGGTAAATTTTAAATGATGAGGAACCATCATTACAATTCTTTGTTAATGAACATGTGATTGTTATCTCATCGAATCTTTTGCAGACATAAGCCTAGGCTGAAATGGTGGTGCTTGGCTTCCAACATTTAAAATAACTTATGAACCATTAGTGGAGTGTTCCCTACACTATGAGTGATGTTCCCCTAAACCAACCCCCTCATGGCTCCCTACCTTTGGCACCCAAGTGCCAACGGATCTATTCTCACAGCCACAGGTACTTATCCACTCATCCTCTTCAATAGGGGTTGGATTCCACCACTCATACGTGAAAAATCCTTTATCGGCCTATTGTGATGGAGCTCACCTTCTTAGGGATGCTTCAGTTAGTAGTTATGTTCAACCACCCTTTGGTTTGGGTATTATAGTTTCACTAGCACCTCTTGAGATCGATTACGATGGTTAGATGGTACTCAATCCTCTTTCAGCTAGGCATTCTGTTTGGAGTGTGCAACCACTTAAAGATGATCTGCCTCCACCACCTTCTAAGTGTACGACTAATGTCTAATAATATATGCATTGATATAATTATGTTTTGATGTAATCTTGTGGTTTCTAGGTTGTGCATAGCTGGAAGTTTTTTTAATTTTGAGTCATATTTTTTTATGACATAGAGTGTGTGCCGTGAATATTAACATGGAGCTTTGAATTTTAGCCTGCGATTTATTATTATTGTTTTTGTTGTTGTTGTTTTTGTTGTGATGAGTTCCAATAAAACAATTAAACTAATGAATACAGATTATCACATCCCCAACATCGAATAAATTCAATGTATATATTAAAGAAGAGAAGAGAACATGATGCATGCCCTTCCCCTTAGCTGCGTCATCTCCCTCACAATAACAACAGAGTTAATGGAAGGATATGGTTGGAGGCAATGGCCATCAAATCAAATGAACTATCATAGACATTATTATATACAACTGCTCTAGGTTCAACAATGTTCTCATTAAATCGCACCTCTTTAGCCAAATTAAAAATAAAAATAAAAAAATTGTGAGTAAAGAAATATAAGCTAAGGATACAAGTCTTCTGGAAGAGACTCTGACACCTATTTTAAAAGTGAGGTTGGTCCATGAAGTTTTAAAACAAAGTTAATATAAATAAATTCTAAATATAACTAGGAGTGATAGAGTCGAGTTTCATTATATTTAATCATATAGGCAACGTGTCATTGAATGAATTGAGATTGAATATTATTTTGTTAAATATTAATTTATGTGAAATTTTATATTTATATATGTTTTAGTTGTTTTTTAAATAAATAATGGATATAATATTAAAATAAAAAAGCTCAAAATAATAAATCTAATTATAAAATAAGAAAAGTTATTTTTAAATAGAAACAATATTATAAATAATTAATAAAAATAATATATTTTATATTAAAATAGAAAATCTCAAAATAATAAATCTATTTATAAAAATAGAAAAGTTATTTTTAAATACAAACAATATTATAAATAGCTAATAAATCTATTTATAAATATATTTACCGTTTCTCTTGAAACAACATGCAAAAAATCATTTAATGTGCATTGTCTTAGTCGAGAACAGGGGAAGGGAAGGATTCCGTTCGGTCCGATTGATGATGTTCTCAATATTGGGTGCAATATTGGGTGCAGGAAAGCTGTGGGTAGTCTGAACATTGGCTCGATATTGGGTGCAATATCCTTGAGGGCTTCATGCCGGCCTTATTCAACGGTGGACGGCGGGTCACTGCCTTGGCTCCAAAGTTCTCTGCGCTTAAGCCTCTAGGACAGCAATAATAGGTGAAACAATATTATTTTTAAAAATACAAAAGCTCAAAATAATAAATCTATTTATAAAAATAGAAAAGTTATTTTTAAATACAAACAATATTATAAATAGCTAATGATGTAGGCATTAAGAGTAGAGTAAGCCTATTCTGTGTAATCTGCATCGTTATGTAAGCGAAGATGGAAGGGGAGAGATGGCAAAATCCTCGAGACGATGAGGTGAGGATGATCTTGGCGGCGTTGCCAATCCGAAGTCAAGTGCGATTGAGATGTGTTTGTAAGAAATGGAACACCTTGCTTTGCAGTGATGAGGTTAAGAAAATGTACAAAAATATGCCGCTATCTTCGTCTCCTGCATTTTGCATTCAAATAGATGGGGATCAGATATGGGTTATCCAAGAAAATGCAGATTGTTACAAACTTTCTTCAATGCCAATGGGCCACGACCAACACAGTATTTCTTCAAGGATCCGCCTTGCAGATAGCAGTATCTACTTTTCGTGGTTATTAAACCAAAAGGATGGTAATGGTGATCGTGATCTAACCTTTTTTTGGTGCAATCCAGCTAGTGGTACTTGGAGAACCCTTCCTTGCCCTCCTTACAAAATTGAGCGGTATTCTTATTACTTATTTTATGCAATGGGATTCGATTCTTCTTCTTCTTCTCCCTGGTGTTGCACTCTTATTTTTGGTGAATGTGTTGACGGCAAAGATGGTGATTGCAGCAACCAAAGAATAGTGGAGATGTATGATTCAGAATCAAATGCATGGACTGATCCAATTAATGTTAGTGACGGAATTCATAAGAGCATTTGGCCTGCGGGGCCAGGGGTTTACACCAAGGGGAAATTTTATTGGTTAAACATGGATGCTGGTGTAGATGTCTTAGAATTCAGTACTGTCGCCCAATCCCACCATACGCAATCGCAATGGACAAGAATTCCATTGCCGGCTATACACAATTATAACGAGAAGATAGTGTTCTTTTCTATACACAGCAATTTTATTGAATCTGCGTGGCCTTGGCAATTAGCAGCATCAAGTGGAAGTGGCAGGGTAGCGCTGCTCAACAAGTTTCTTCCCGCAATGTGGATGTTACAGAAAGAAATGGGAGAAGATGGATTAACAAAAAACAAGTGGATTGAATTCCCTATAGATTTACCACAACCAACTTACACCGTTGCAATCAATAGCAATGGTCAGATTTTGGTGGTTGGAAGAAATATTTCCATATACAGTGAAGATGGAATAACACTGAAAACAATTGAATTTTCTGAGATTGAGTTTGACTATAATCCTAATTTTGAAAATGGAGATCTGCATTCAATTAAGGCATTTCCTTTTGAATGCAACAATATATGGTGACCTAATTGATTCTTTTGGATGCAATATTCGCATAAGAGGATTTTGTCATAATTTTACACAATTCTATATTTTATTTTGTTAAGAGAGGATTTTTACTATCTCCTATTGTGAAATGATCTATTGGGAGATTCCTTCTGATTTTATACGATTCTAAATTTCTAATGTTATATTTATGGCTCAACACTATGATTGAAAAGTGCAATGTAAAGTGAAGACTGAGGTTATTGCACACAAATTAATTATTTAATTTGATGCATATTTTTTTCTATATGATATGTTTGTTATGTTGAGTTGATTTGATTTTTTAATCTGAATATTGGATTTTTGGTATATTTGATGTGTTGATATGATTCATTTCATCTGAATTTTGGATTTTCAATCTTTATTTTTGATACAGATGTTTTTTTTCATAACTATTGTACATATAAAATAATTGTATATATAAAATATATTCTCGCTTGAAAAATCAATAGTCTTTCTAACATTTATACTATATCTAAATATATTTGAATATATATTTTGTGAATTAGTCTCTCTAAGGACCCTCTTGATTGATCAACACATACGATGACAACAAAAACAACTCAATAAAGTACAACATCAATTGCCACAATGATCTTGTTCGATCCATATCAATTTGACATTTTTATAGTAGTTATTGTCTTGATTCAACTATGTGCATATACTTATAAAAATGAATATTCATCAATTTCTCTGTTAAAATTGATTCTTATATTTATGTTAATTTTGTATAGAGGTAATTTCTAGTTTATATAGGTTGTTGGAGACAATGTTTAAAGTTTGTACTTTTTTATTCAATTACTGATATGGTTGTCTATAGATTGAATCTGAGGTGTTTTTTTTTTTTTTTTTAATAAAAGATACATAGGTTGTGTGACTTGGATGGACATATATGTTTTAGTGCATTTGAGTTTTTCATGTTGCAAGAACTGGTTGTTTCTTTGTTTTATCGTTTTTTGATGAATTCAGATACAAGCGAAATCTATAGTCATTTTTTAATGTTCTTGCATTTTTTTTAAATTTTACGACTATCTATACTGCTTCCTTCCATGGCGCAGAATAAGCCTCAAGGCGGAGTGCTAAGCTCGCTGTTCAGCTGAAGAAAGAAAGGGCAGCTCCTCATAATTGGGCTTCGGAATAACCTATAGAAGATATTGAAGAGCAGAGAACTGGTAACAAAAGCTTGACTTTTCGTTGCATAAGAGGGACACATGGTGCTACAGAAGATGCACGGGAATTGTTTGACAAAATGTCATACAGAACTGCAACTTCGAGGAATGAGTATTACAACCCTGGACACTCAGAGGATACACCCAAACTGTACGACAAAATGCATGAAAGAGAAATGGGCTCCAGGACAGCAAAATAGGTGAAACATATAGGATGGCATGCAAACTGTATGATGAAGACAATGCAGATAAGCAATATATAAAACTGCAGACAGGATTTCAGCTGATGGTCAAAATCCTTTCCGGGGAAACTATTTGCCTGTGGGTACAACTAATATACCATGTTATAGATCTTAAAAGGAAGCTAGAGCACAAGCAAGGGATTCCAAAGGATCATCAACGCCTTACATTTGAAGGCAGACAACTCGAGGATCAAAAATCTTTTTTGAGTTACAAAATAGATAAAGATACTACCATCATTTTGGTGCTCATTGGGTGGAGGAGCTGCTGATCCAAGGATGCTTTCAACCTTCAAAAAAGTGTCATTTAAGGAAGTATTGAAAAATATAGCCGATAAGCCAAGCATTATGAAGCCTCCTTCCGTCCCGAAAGCTTATGTAGTGGAACATGTTGAAGAAATGAGGACTGTGGAAATTATAGGCGAGGAAGTGTTCCTTTATCAAGAATATTTAGAAAAACCTATAGTTATATGTAGATTCAATAGATTTTGCCCTATCACAAAGACTTTGTATCAATGGATACATACGACATGGACAAAAGAGTGGGAGACCGTGCGTTGCTCCAAAGGTTTTTTCTTTTGGTTCACTTTGCTTAAAATGAAGATTACTTCAGAATTCTTGTGGACGGTCCTTGGTTTTGGGGATCTGCGGGGCTTTTTATGACTCCATGGTTTTCAGAATTCGATCCAAACTCATACTCAGTGACCAAAATGCCAGTATGGGTTCGACTACCCAATCTACCTATACATTTTGGTTGGGCTTTAAATAAAATAGGTAACTCCCTTGGCACCTATATCAAAAGTGATGCTGAGAAAATACTTGTGGGGTTGTATACTTATGCACGGATCTGTGTAGAGATAGATCTTAGCAAGGGTTTCCCAAATAATATCATTCTCAAATGTGGGAAAAGACGACACATTCAGCTATTGGATTATGAGAAGACAACTTTTCGATGTAGACACGATAATCTTCCAGGACACCTCCAAGCTACATGTCCCCAGGCATGAGCTCATCCCCCCCAGAAAAAGGGACAAAAACAACATCCAAAAAATGGAGCTATCCAGCACAAGAGGCAGAGGAAGAAGAAGAAAAAGAAGTGGATTTACAGCATTCATCAGAGCTAGAAAAGAACAAAAATGGAGAAAGTGATACCCAAGTTGGGGCATATGTCCATTCTATGATGAAGAGAGGTGAAGAACATAATCCATCTGTGGGGATTGATCCAAATGGGACCCCGCTAGTGGGGATGAAGAGAGCCCATGAAACAGACAGCTCCGACTCTAATAAGAAACTAGTGACCTATACACATCCATAAATTCAGAATTCACATACTCTTCTAGATTACCAGACTTCAGATTCGCAGATAGTCATAGTGGAGCCCTCACCAAGGGGGTGGCAGGAGGTTAAGAAGAAGAGAGGCAAAAAGGGTAGAGTAGAAGATTATATGGGATATATCTCCCATTAATATTTGGTCTATGACCTATTTGTTTTTGTCTTTATATTGGTGTCGTTTGTTGTATTGACTAATTTTGGCACCTGGAGGTTGTTTTCTTGAAATATATCTACAATGCTTTGTGCATTTACATGATGTAATTTACTCCAACGAATAAAGTTATGATTTTTTCTCTGAAAAAAAAATGCAACATAGTCCTTTTGCAATGCTTTTTTTCCCTCGAAAAACAATCATAACTTTATATTTTTGGAAATTTGAAATTATATTCTGTAGATGCAATAACATTTTTAAGATCAAAGTGGACAAGTAATGGTTGAGGACTCCACAATAGGGGAAACCTCCACAAAGGGGAAAGAATCTTCCCAAGAAGAATTAACAAAAACCATGGTAAAGCAAGGTACAATCAACACATGAGCAAATGGTCACAATAAACAAAAAGGTCCTAAGAATTAGGACAAGGGCACATGAAAAAGGAAGCATAAATAATAAAATAAAAATCAATGGCTAATGGGAGATATATTCCAAATAATCATCAATCCAACATTTCTTGCCTTTCTTCTTTTTGACCTCTTTCCATATCTCTTGAGAGGGCTCTCTTAATACTAATTGTAGTTCATAAGCTTCTAAAATTTTGGATTAGTGTATAAAATCAATTGTTCTAAAGTCAAGTGGATTGCTAGTTACTTATTTTAGTCTCTATACTCCAATTCATGGACTCTCTTCAATCCCCCTGATAGGGTCCATTTCATTGAAATATTAAAATTGGAATTCTAATTTTCTTCTTTTTCAGCAACAATACAATCGGGGGCCTTCACTAGAATGTCTGATTCTGTTGTATGTTGATTTACCTCAACTTGATTGTCAACTTTATCCACAACCTCTTGCTCTAGATAAATCCAATGCTTGATTTTTAATTTCATCCCTTTTTTTGAAAGGGGGAGTGTAAACCTGCGTACATTTTTCTTGAAGATGCCCTGGAAGTTTACAAATACAACAGTAAAACATTGTATTCTCATAATCTAATATTTGAATATGTTGAGATTGACCACATCTGAGAATCATTTTATTTGGTAACCCCTTACTAAGGTCTATCTCCACACAGATGTGAACATATGCGCACAAACCCACTAAAGTTATCTAAGGATCACATTTGATGTAGGCACCCAAAGGAATTTCCTATCTCTTTTAAAGTGAAGAATAAATGTAATGGAAAATTAGGAAGCTGAACCCAAAAAGGTATTTTGGTGACAAAGATAATTTGGGTCGAGTTCTAGAAACTAGAGATTGATGAACAACCCCACAGTTCCCCAAAAGTAGGGGCCTACTGCCAAAATGCTCTGATAGACTTCTTGTTCAAAAAATTGAAGAATGAAAAAGCCTTTAGAGCAGAGGGATATCTCACATTAATATGTCCATGTCAAATGTATCCAATGATACAAAATTGAGGTGGTAAGATATAGCCCATTAAATCTATAAATAATTGGTTCTTTTTCTAAAATTAACCAATCTTGTGACACAATCCATGGATTTTTTTAGTGGCAAATCTTTGTTAATCTATGAATATTATATTTTTCAAACTTGACATTTGGCAATTTTTGTGGAGTGGCCGATAGGATGAGATCGCCTAAATTTTCAAGGTTAATGTTAATTTCGAGGACAAGGTCACCTACATTTGAATATAAATTTCCTCATATAAATATAACTCGTCAATACCTCGAAAGCCAATCTAGAGGAATTTATCACATACCATCAGAGGACTTTAGTAATTTTTTTTGTGGTTTGTATTTTAGGTCCCAGGAGGGCTTCAAGAATCAACAGTTCCTAGCAAGGTATGCAACGATTTTTTTACAATATAATTTTTTAGTGTTTTTTAATTATAATTCCATTTACTTCTCTTTAAGTGCCATCATGGAAATCAAACATGAGGGCATCCGATGACACTCTGTAGGCATATGATGGTATCCTACAAGTGCGAGCGCCCGACAACAACCTATGGATGCCTAATTGGAGACTATCAACATCGGATGGTAGCATGCGGGTGGATGATGGCAAGTTGTTGGCACCCACCCATTGACTATTGGTGTTTGCCTATAGACTATTGGCACCCATCTATAAACTATTGACATCCACTCATAGACTGTCGATGCTTACCTACAAACTGTCAGCATCTATCAGTAGCATGTGGGCGAGCCTTGGTAGCCTGTCATTATCCACCTATAGGTAGCTTACCATCATATGCTCGTAGCCTGTTGTCGTCTACCCATATGTTGTCGTTAGACACCGATAGTCTATAGTCAAGGGCCCCTAGGCTATCAGTAAGTGCCCACACTCGTAAGATGTCATCAGATGCCCTCAAGCTACCGTTAGACACCTTCATGTCTGCATTTCTTGGGTGTTCATCTGCATTTGTGTGAGATTCAAAGAAACCTAGTAGGTCTTGTGTGATTCATCATGTGGCATCGCATGATTCACCTATGCAATGATACGCCTTCCAAACTGATTCACCACCATTGCGAATCCGATTCACCTCAAAACCTCCATAGATTTTTTTATATGACCCACTAAAATGAACCTTGACACAATCCCCCTAACAATCTCTATAATCAACACCTCATTCGCCTATTCCACAAGATAGGCTAGTGGAAAAGGTTATTGCTTTGAAGAACTATGCTTGGAAGTAGAATTATTTACCACTTATTTAAGGGATAAAGACTTAATGGATAAGGGCATCTCAAGCCCGCAACTCCTCCCTGTAATCTCCCCACCATGTGGAGGGTGGAATCCTTGCCTAAATTGTAGCTAGGTAGTGGAAAATGATCCTATAATTGTTTGACCCAAAAAATAAGACATCGTTTATCCATTGGAATCCCTTTGAATTTTTTATGCTATGCTTTAGGTTTACCAAAAGATCTATCAGATAGAATGTTTCCAAAATTTACTTGCCCTAAGAACATTACCTTCAATTCTATGTAACCATCCATGACACATCTCAAGAACAAAGTGCACAAGTAATGGTTGAGGACTCCACAATAGGGGAAACCTCCACAAAGGGGAGAGAATCCTCTTGAGAAGAATTAATAGAAACCCTAGTAAATCAATGTACAATCAACACATTAGCAAATGGTGACAATAAACAAAAAGGTCCCAAGAAGTAGGACCAAGGGCACATGAAAAAGGAAGCATAAATCATAAAATAAAAATCAATGGCTAATGGGAGATATATTCCAAATAATATTTAGTCCTAATTTTCTTGCCTTTCTTCTTTTTAACCTCTTTCCATATCTCTTGAGAGGGTTCTCTTAATACTAATTGTAGTTCATAAACTTCTAAAAATTTGGATTAGTGTATAAAATCAATTGTTCTAAAGTCAAGTGGATGACTAGTTCTTGATTTTAGTCTCTACTCTCTAATTCATGGATGCTCTTCAATCCTCCTAATAGGGTCCCTTTCATTGAAATATTTAAATTGGAATTTTAATTTTCTTCTTTTTCAGCAACAACATGATCAGGGGCCTTCACTAAAATGTTTGATTTTTCAAATTTATTTTTTTCTAGCTCTGTTGTATGTTGATGTACCTCAACTTGATTGCCAACTTTGTCCACTACCTCTTGTTCTAGAGAACTCCAATGCTTGAATTTTGATTTCATCCCTTTTTTTGAGGGGAGTGTGAACTTGTGTACATTTTTCTTGAAGATGCCCAAGAAGTTTACAAATACAACACTCAAATGTTGTATTCTCATAATCTAATATTTGAATATGTTGAGATTGATCACATCTAAGAATCATTTTATTTGGTAAACCCTTACTAAGGTCTATCTCCACATAGATGTGAGCATATGCGCACAAACCCACTTAAGTTATATAAGCATCACATTTGATGTAGGTGCCCAAAGGAATTTCCTATCTCTTTTAAAGTGAAGAATAAATGTAATGGAAAATTAGGAAGTTGAACCCAAACTGGCATTTTGGTGACAAAGATAATTTGGATCAAATTTTGGAAACTAAATATTGATGAACAACCCCAAAGTTCTCCAAAACTAGGGGCATATTGCAAAAATGCTCTATTAGACTTCTTGTTCAAAAAATTGAAGAATGAAAAAGCCTTTAGAGCAGAGGGAAATCTCGCATTAATTTATCCATGTGGTAAGATAGAGCCCATTAAATCTATAAATAAATGCTTCTTTTTCTAAAATTATCCTGACTTGGGACACAATCCATGGATTTTTTTAGAGGTAAATCTTTGTTAATCTACAAATATTCTATTTTTTGAAGTTGGCATTTGGAAATTTTTGTGGAGTGGCCAACAGAATGGGATCGCGTAAATTTTTGGGGTCAAAGTTAATTTTTTGATGATAGGTTCGCCTACATTTGAATATAAATTTCCTCATTTAAATATAATTCATCAATACCTTGAAAGCCAATCTAGAGGAATTCACCACATACCATCAGACAACTTTAGTAATTGTTTTTGGTGGTTTGTATTTCAGGTCCTAGGAGGGCTTCAAGAATCAACAGTTACCAATAAGTTATGCAATGATTTTTTTGCAAAATAATTTTTTAGTATTTTTTAATTATATTTCCATTTATTTTTCTTTAAGTGGCATCATGAAAATTAAACATGAGGGCATCTGATGACAGCCTGCATACGTCTAACGGTATCCTACGAGTGTGAATGCCTGATGACAGCCTGTGGGTGCCTTATTGGAGACTATCAACATCTGATGGTAGCATGCAGGTAGACAATTTTAGGTTGTCGATGCTCACCCATAGACTATGGGTGTCTACCTATAGACTATTAGCACCCATCTGTAAACTATCAACATCCACCCATAGACTGTCAATACCCACCTATAGATTATCGATGTTTGTCAATAGTTTACAGGTGGGTACTGACAGCCTATCATCATCCACCTATAGGTAGCTTGTTGTCTTCCACCCATAACATGTCATCATTTTCCTATATGCTACCATTGGATGTTGGCAATCTATAGTTAAGGGTCTGCAAGCTATCATTGGGTGCTTGCACTCGTAAGATGTTGTTGGATGCCCTCAAGCTACCATTAAACACCTTCATGTTTTCATTTCTTGGGTTTTCATCTGTATTTGAGCAAGATTTGAAGAAACCTAATATGCCTTATGCAATTTATCATGTGGCATCGCATGATTCACCTCTGCAATGATATGCCTTCCAAACTAATTTTCCACCATTGCAATTCTAATTCACCTCAAGACCTCAATATATTTTTTTATATGGCCCTCTAAAATGAACCTTGACATAATCCCCATAAAAATCTCTATAATCAACACCTCATTCGCCTATTCCACAAGATAGGCTAGTGGAAAAGGTTGTTGCTTTGAAGAACTATGCCTAGAAGTTGACTTATTTACGGCTTGTTTAAAATACAAATACTTAATGGATGAAGAAATATCGAGCCCACAAATCCTTGTAATCTCCCCACCATGTGGAGGGTGGAATCTTTTCCTAAATTGTATCCAGATAGTGGAAAATGATCCTCTAATTGTTTGACATAAAAAATAAGACATTGTTGATCCATTGGAATCCCTTTCAATGTGTTATTATATGCTTTAGGTCTACCAAAATATCTATCAGATCAAATTTTTCCAAAATTTACTTTCTCTAAGAACATTGCCTTCAATTCTATGTAACCATCCATGACACATCTCAATGACCTTAAACCAAGGATGATTGTCTGGAGACTGAAAATTGCAAAAATTATACAATGGATGTATTAAAATGATAGTTTCAATTGAAATTCGCAAAAATAAATGTCCCATAAAATGTTAAAAAAATACAAAGATCATTTTTGCATTGCATATACAACACAAAAAACATTTTTTTGGTAACTAAAACGTGGTGTAGAATACAAAAATCCATTTTAATCAAGAAATTTGCATGCAATTTTATTAAGAAAGCACCAATTTTTTTTAACAAAGGGACATTATATCATATAATAAATGTGCCTTTAAATCAGCATTGATATTTCCATCTTCACACATTTCTTAATAGTGACCATGTGTCAACTTAATGTACTTTATATTCATGAGCCTATTAGTATAGATCATGACAATCATAATTATGGTCACACTTTGGTACGTGGATTTAAAAATGTAGCATCTCTTCATGCACTTCAAGATCAAACTATATAAATTGATTTTGATCTGCAATAGAAAAATTACTTGGTATTTTTTAAGACAAATTTTTAGAAGAACTAAACTTTTCAACTCTTTTATTTGGTGAGCCTTGCGAAAAAGGCGTTGTTCAAGGAAGGTCATATTAAAAAATTGCACAATATGAACTATTGCATTCTGATAATCTCTTTGCATATTCTATCACCAATATTTTTGGTATAGAATTCAAAATCATCATTGATCACATGGGTTATTCTATAAGGGCTCAAATTAAGAGAGGTCAACTTAAAAGACACACATTAGTGGCAAAAGATGTCAAATGTAAGTCAAATTTTAAAAATATACTAAATTTTTATATTAGATATATTGATCTCAAAAAACTATGAATACCTCCTAACTATCTATAGTAACTTATAAAAAATACCTTTGGCATCATACAGAAGCAAGACCATATAAATTTTCAAATATTTTCTCAAGTGTGGAGCATTCTTGGCATCCGCTTGTAAGTACATTGAAATAATTGTATGAATGTCATAGTTATTCTAACTATGTATCAAAACTAGAACCTCATAATTTTCACGATGTCAATTTCCTTATAAGAAATGATCCAATAAATTGTGTGCATTACAACTAACATAAACTAAAGGCATTTAAAAAAATGTTATGTTAAGAACAAATATTTTTTGAGAAAATGATTGACTATATTTAGGTCAATGAATTCCAAAATACATGCAATGTGCATAGCCATTGGTTAATATGGACACAAAATGTGCATATACATGGAGATAAAAGTAATCTAGAGATAAAATCCTTTATTGACAAGCACATAACCTATGAGATAGACATTTTTTCAAAAAAAAAAAAAAACTGCATCATCATTGCCATACTAACGACTACCAAAGACACATGATATAAAAATGCAAATATGATTTTATTATATTGGGAATGAGACAAAACAAAATACTAGAGTTGTATGAAATTATGAACATGACTATTTTATATAATTTCATTGTGCTTGAACAAAATTAGAAGATAATTTGGTTTTGTTTAAGATATTCCTAAATTATGGAAAATGTAGGAAGTTGGGGGCCCAAAAAGAGGATATTTTTTGTTTGAAATGTGATTTACACAAAAATACATCTAGCGTTTTAAGAAATGCATATGGGCTTTCTTAGTTTTAACCATGTGATCATTGAACCTTAAAGGCATATGTGTTATATTTGTTCTAAATTTCCCAAGGTTTCCAAGTAGTGTACGTTGAAGAAGTGAAACACATGTTGTGTATTTAGTAAAACAAATGTTTATAATATTATACATTTTTATTTTAGTATATATAATAAATTAGGGTCATTTTATACCTTGTAGAATAGGTTTCACAACTCCAAAGTTACCATTTAGAATATAGTCTTTAAACATCTAATATGGTCAGTACTTAGTCATTTTTAGGATTTTTGTATTGAATCTAAGGTCTTTAAGGTGTAAATGTTTTAAAATGGTGTCCATTTTGAAAAACAAAAAATTATTTTTAAGATTTTAGGGCCTTCCAAATTTATTTCATATATTTGTAAGAGTTTTAGGTATGTTAAAATTAAATTTTACAAACCTCTCGTCTACCATAGATAATGAGAGTTACTCGATAATATTGTCTAATGAATTTCCCTGTGAAATGAATTATGACTGTATAAAATGATTTGGGTATCCCTTGGCTGCCATGGAGTTGATAATTGAACCAATTATTCAAATGGTTTAATCAAAACACAATTTGTAATGATTTGACCACCGTGAACATAATTACAACTATACAATGTGAACTGGGGCTCAATTGGCCCCAATGTCATTATAGATTGAACCAATCATGTGATTGTTTATATTAAATTGAATAATCTCCAGAATCATGTGAGGTATCATAAGACAAAAACCTAAAATACCTACATAAAAAATCTATGAAAAATTGGAAGGACTGCCTTGATTCTACCGGTATAAAATTAACTTTCATCCATAATATGCCTCATCCACTAGCTCTCTATGTCGTTATATTATATATACAAGAGATGAGGATAGGGTTTGGGTTAGGGTTTTAGAAAGTACTTATAAATATATTAATAAAAAACTACTTTTAGTATAATTTGATTATTGTAAAAACCCATATTTGGTCAAGCAACCATACATACTATGTCTTTTGTTACTCTTTCACATAAATGTCTTAGTGATGGTTATAGTCCTTATTCTCATGGTTATCTTGAGTCTTTTGATCTTTCTTATCTCTTATTTTCCCTATTTTTGACACTCCCAACAGTCATAGGTCACCTTTTCCTAGTCCCAAGGGCCCCTAGCTTGCCATCCCTAATTTTTGCTCTATTTTGAGCCTTAGAAAATTAGTGCAAGTTTTAGGAGAGTAGCACCACATGGTGCTAGTGTCTTCTTTTGGCTTCAATGTCCAATGGGATCCTTCGTGACCCTTATGTTTTTTATATTTTTTCACAACTTGTCAACCAAAAAACAAGGTATTATATTAAAAACAAATATCCTCCTATATAAGGAGCCTCAAATTGCATTTTACATCTAACACTTACTATTTTGGCACTTATTAACATAAAATCAACCAATATTATAGAAAAAAATACTCTGTATACTACTCACATTTCACACCTAGACATTTGCATGCTTGATCAAAGAAGGTGCTAGGTGAAGTCCATTCTAGATTCCATGTAAGTTTATGGTACATGTTTCCTAAGGGAGAACTACATGTAATCTGAGACCCCTAGCATTAGGGTTAATTTAGGCAATGGCTAGGACAACAGGGGTTCTACTATGTGCAATCGTAACATCCCATAACCTAGTTTTTCCTTTCCTTTTACATTTTATTAATGCATTATTTCATGTATGTAGGTATTTATTAAGGTTTTAGAGAATATTCAACCAAAATAGTGACACAGTCAAGGGCCCATGTGACATAAAACCATCTACAGGATCACCATAAACTCTCACAATTTCCTTGAAATTTATAGATATTCACTACGAGAAGGACATTAGTGCTAGAATTAGAAACTAACACCACATTGTACTATTTTCCTAAGACGGGCGCTACTGTCTGTAGCTAGATCTTGAGAAAAAGTCAAAATATAAAATAGTCCTCTATGTCTACTCATATTTTCCATAGGTTTTACCTTCTCTAAAATTTGTGCCTTAAATTATGGTTACAAAAATTTGTTTTTTTATGTTTTGGCCTAACCTAGCTAATTTAATTAATCCTATACTAGGGTTTTATTTAATTTAAATATTTGCAACACAAACCTAAGTCAAAACCCTAGATCCACATACTAGGTCCCCATACATACAATTATTGGCAATTAGAGTTTCAATCACAATCCTATTTCTTATTACAAACTTTTTTCAACACATCACACACATACTTATGTTAGATTACATTATGCCTCTTGTGTGTTTATTATTCATTCTTTACACTATCTTTTTTAGCAAGTTTAAAATGACATCTACAAAGTCTTCTTATCCTCACCCACTTGATGCAATATTGAATTTTTCTCATGATTATAACAATGAATAGACTAGTTTTCAAGATTTTATAATAGATCATAATAATGACTTTATTTGTAATGATGATGATGATTATTATTGTTATAATGATGGATATAAAGATTATTATGAGCATGACAATATATATTCACATGAGGATACATTAGATACATCATCTTCTCTTTCCTCTTAGTCTTCTCTTACTCCTAAAAATCAAATTAAATATATAATGCCAAAATAACTTCTTATATGCAAAGGGAAATGCAACTGATCTATAAATCAATCCTAGCTCTGAGAAGATAAATCATACTTACACTTCTGATTGTGGTTACATTTGATATTTGGGGTCATGACCAGGATGGATACGCTAGACTTATACAAGAGATATTTTACCATAATAATATCACTAGGGAGGGTTCCAAAGACTCTGATCAAGTAAAACAAGTCGATAACCCTAACTAGTTCCTATATTTTCATATTAACTAATCTAATAAGAAGTAAATTAAAAGTCTAATCTAGTGCTCACCAAAGCTTGTGGTACAAATTAGGGGTAATAAACATGCATAGAATACATATACTTATGTTAATGTATAAAAAATCCTAATACATTTGAGAAAAGTATAAATGCATATCTATCTACTCTTACAAAGGAGTAACAAATTTAGGAATACTTACCTTTGAAGATGAACCAGCCGAACATCAATTTCTCCCTTGGTTAAGGTGCTTTGTAAGAGGTTATTGTGGTATGTAAGGATGACAAGGATAAATCATCTCTAGGATACACAACCTATCAATGCATATAAAAGACTTATCCACAAGTCAAGATACATATATCTAAATAAAGTATGAAACACTAAGTTATTTTCCTCAGGTATAATGGTGGATAAGCATATGCACAATATATATCTATTATTATTCTCTTCTTTAAGAATGGATAAATGAATGTGTTTATATAGATGGATCTAATCCTATTATTTTTTGAAAGTTTAGCTGATAGAATCAGCCCAATCAACTATGTTTCATTATTGATAAAAAAAATTAGGTCCTGTTTTATGTTGGCCAAGGGCCGACCTAGACCCTAAATAAGTTTTGTCAATTAGAGTACAGGGTCGATGGGGTCAATAATGTATTGTAAATTGATAAAAAAGATTTTAGGTTATGGAAGGACTACTAAAGCCATAAAATGAATATATGAGGGTGATAAAGAGGAAGAAAAGCTTAGGGAAATGTTTTTAGGAGATGGGTGTGTAGATAACAAGTGGTAGTATAGTGACAACAATCTTGCGAAGCACCAATGGTTTCCCCACCCCTTCGTAGTGCACCCCTTAAGACATGCCCTTAGAAATATTGAGACTCAATAGCTTCCTACAAGATACAAATAATCAATAATTAATAAAATTTGAAAATATTATGTGTATACATATGCCCCACTCGAAGCTCATCATGTGTCACGTACGTGCAACACAAGATGGTACTTTCAAACAATAAAATAGCAACACACAATGTTGAAGCTTAATAAATTATAGTAAGGAGTAAATAAGATAAATTAATCAATATAATTGAAAAACACATACCTTTACTTACCTTAGTGTTGTAGATAAAGAAGGAGATGTAAAGTGTTAAAGTGTCCAATGTAAGGAGCATTAGGTGAACCTGTAGTAATTAATGAAAAAGAGAAAAAAATTGAATTTTTTTCAATATAGACATAGAATAGGTGAAAATATTCTCTACGATGTGAGGATTCTAGAACATTTTACAATTCCAAAAAAGAGCTAATAGAAACAAAGATAAGATCAAAAGATAGAATCCAAACGGTAAATATTTGAGAGGTAAATAATTTTGAATAGTAAACATAAATATCTAGGGTGAAAAATAATTCATTTGTTATTTTTACTATTATGAGAAAACATAGCTCCGAGAGAAAAAATTGGAGACCATAAATCCATCATGGTGTTGAGACAACAGTTGAGATGGGGAGGACACATAGCAAGATTAGTGAGAGATGTTATGATTGTGATTTAAGTTTTGATATAGAATGCCAATTGCATGTGATTATAGTAGATATATAGATTTTGATATATACATGTGATTTAATATCTGTCTGGTTTTAGTTTTGTAGATCTAGTGACAAAGGAGGTCAAATGGGGATCTCTAGTTAGACTTGTACACCATGGCATTTTAGACGGGGTGCTAGCACCATAAGACCCCACTATGCTGGATGATCCTATGATACCATCTACCCCAACTGACGTAGTTTGGTTTATACTAGTGGGGAGGTATATGAGGTAGTTGAAGACATGCAGGGATGGATTACATCTACAAATAAGGTTTGGAGAGGGAGATGCATTGGAGAGAAATGTATATGGCTACTATGGTTTAGCTTGGATAGGTGCAATCCCAAGTGGCCAACTTAAAATTACAAGTAGAAGGTATGCTATCTTGGAATATTTCATTATATCATACCATTTAGATGGGATATTCCCATGCATCTATGGGCAGTGTGGCTAGTCCACATGATAGGCATGATGGAGCCCAGTTGTAGAACTAGACCTATGTATTTTGTACCTTGTATTGTATAAAACACATAATATATATAGATATTGATTTTGACAATTGGATTTTGTTATCAGAGGTTATTGAAACATTAGAACATGCTAAGGATGAGGATAGTTTAGAGATACTTCATGTGTGCACAAAATTTTATCATAAAAAGATAAGAATTTGGATAATAGAAATGTAAGATGCATTAATTATTTTACATTATTGAGTAAAATAAGAACAACCAAAGTTTTATTAACTAAAATAAAGCATTTAGAATACTTCAGATAGAAGGTAACCAAGACATTATACATGAGAATGCATGAAAGAAACATAACAAGAAATCATATAAGTAACTATAACTAGATAATCTCTATTAATATCTTCTAATAATGAAACCCTCTTCTTCTTAAAAATAAAAGTATATATAGACATTTCCAATCTATGGTTGTTCATCTTCTTCTCATACTTGGTGACAAAAAATGAGTCTCTTTATATTCTAACTTATTACAACTCATAAAGATAAGACAAAATAGGCTATATAATGACAAAATGAGTACATAATGCACGAATATCAGACAAATATCTTGTGCAGCTTTACAATCCACATTATTCTAAAAAAAATTATTGGAATTAAAATGTTTTTTCATATTGAGACAACATCATAAGATATACAAATAATGCACAATTTATAGGGATCTAAAGAAATGGTTGAACCAGTAAGGGTCACAGTAATCACTTAGGGCAATGTTTCTAGTTTTCACCTCTTACACACTAATTAGCTACCCTTTCGAGTTTTCAACTAAGTAACATACCAACCTAATATCATTTTTAGGTTATAAATAGGATATCATAACTAGGTATCCATTCTTTATGGGTTTTCAACAAACTTGGCTCTGCTTATCTTACTAAGTCTACCCCAAAACAAAATTTTATACAAAATATTCAAAATTTGTACTCTGCATAGTACTTAACTCAAAAGTGGTGGAATGAATGCAGATGAAGGTTGATCAAAATATTTATTGGAATAGGATTGAGAATACTTACATCATGGTATGTTCTTCTAGATCCCTAAAAGTGGCCTATAGTCAGGTGTATTCACAATCTACACAACGAAGCTGGTGAAAGGAGTCAGATCTATTTTGTAGGTGTTTTAATGCAACATCAATTTTTATATCAAATGTAATAGGGTCTATAATGGTGCATGGTATTCAATGATCTACTTGAGTTATGAATCATGGTGCATGGTATCAAATCAAGCTAAGCAGATTGATGACATCAATATTTTCACGTGTGGAGGTGTGAGAAGAAAATGGTCACATAATGTTGTTTAGGTTCTATCCTAGTTTTTATAATTTAAGTTTCATGTCATGAAAATATGTTTAGAAAAATATATAAGGGTGCAAATTTGGCCTTCCAAGCAAATTTGTTTGTTTCCCATACTTGGCCAAATTTGTATTTTTTACTAACCATTGGAATTTGAAAATTCAAATTTATAAAAAAAACCAGTGGTGATTGATTTTATTTTATCTTTTGATGTGGGATGAATTGAAGGTGGTATAAAAACAAAATTTGTAAAGGACTCCAAGGTATATCTATAGATAAGTTGACTAGAAGGTTTGACTATATGTATAGTTTCAGATTTTGAGCTTCAAATTTGATTGAGGGGTTGACTTTTATTTTTAAATAACTTGGGAAGAGTTTTTTAATTTGTTTTGATTATATTTTGTTTTTTGATGTTTATTTATCAATTTTAGGGTGTTCCAATCTCTCTAAATGTCATGTGTATTGATTTTTGAGGTTTGACCAATCCAACTTCATGGTGAACCAGTGATTCAAAGTTGGTTTTGCATTCATCCATAAGGTATTCATGTATGAGGCCATTAATTGATCTATTTTTCTTTAGCATATGGGTATTGTGATGGATTTTATCACTTAAGGAGGACCTATAGGTCATGTGTCATGGGTCTATGTATGTGAAAGTTGTCTTGTGTTCCAAGTTTGCTCAGAGAAGTGTCAAAGAGGTGAATGGGTCTCCATTAGACTTAAAAGGACACTTAAGCCTATTTGAAAGAGGGTAGTGATTAAAAGTGACCTATGTAGGTTGGTGATTTATCTTTTTTTAGTATTTTATTGACTTAAGAGTGAATTCATATGTTGTGCCTGAAAAGGAAGGGTGTGAGAATGATGTTTGTATAAGGACCTAAATCAATTGTGAAGGGTTATATGCTTGTATGAGGAGAGTGAAGGAAAGGTGTATGTTGTGTAAGATTGGTAGATAAATTTAGAGGTAGATCAGAGTGAGGACTATGTGTATGACCTTTTGGTCATATTTCTAATGTTTTGACTAAGTTCTTACAAGTTTAAAGGCTGAAGATGAGCGAAAAAGGATAGAGTGTTCTATATGTTTGTTTTTTATGGTTTGAGTGTGAATGAAGACTTAAATGAGTGTGTGGGTTGAATAGGTTTGATAATCAATGTTTTTACATCATATTAGATTTAAATCAAATTTGTGGAGGTGTTCTTATCAGTAGGTATTGTATTGGTGCTCAACATCTAGGGCAAGTTGGTGCTTGTCCATCTTAGGGGTCGGTGCTCCTTATGAAATGAGTGCTTCACTAAAGTATCTTATTTTTAATCAACTTACAGGACAATTAATCCATGTGTTTGTAGGATTGAGAGTGTTTTTTATCCCCCATGAGTATTTTACACATAATCCATGTGTTATGTGTTTGATCTTACATTATCTTTCTTGTTCATTGTTATGAATGACGTGTATGCTTCATGAATGTATGTGTTGAATGATTAAGTGTTTTAAGGGTTTGGAATTTAATTGGATTATACTACATCACTGATTCACCCCCCCCCCCTCTTAGTGATTATACATCTAAAAATTGGTATCAGATCCAAGTCCTTTGGAGAAGGTCTAACAACCTTAAGGGAAAGATCCTAGGTACTCAAGTATGGCTAATCATAAAGCAAGAAGGATTCGTTATAGAAAGAAAAACTCTAGAAGGTCTAAAAGTGACAATAAGAGTATTTATGATGAGAATGATGAAGGTATGCCAAATGGAGAGCATCTTGTAAAAGATGAAGATTCAGATAACAAAGAAGACAAAGTAAAAATCATGGAATAATTAATGCTCCAAGGAAAGGAAAACTTGATGTTGAGAACATTGACCAAAAACTATAATGAAATAATCAATAGTCTCAAAAAAGGCTAAGTTTAGAATAAATTAAACATTAAAAATTTATTGAAAATGTGAATATTTAGATTAAGAGTATCTCTACATATCTCAAGTTCAAGGAGGATTAGTGTACTAAACTTAGAAGGGAAATAGAGTCATTAAGAACAAAATTGGATGAGATAGCTTCAAAGAAACTTGAAGAGAGTTGTGAGACATCAAGAAGATTTGGTACAGACAAAATTCATACTTTTACAAAAGGTTCAAATTATGAATATTAAGGTAACCATCATCAAGAAAATAATAACATGTCTCCCTCAAGAGTGATTCATGGAATAATTACTTCATTTAGTAATCAAGAAACAAGGTATGTGGATGATTTCAAGGGTTATTTATTTTCATGTAATAAATATGGGCATATGGAAATGGACTGTAGATATAAATCTTCATGTAGAAAAAGGAACAAACTTGTGTGTTATACCTACAACAAGGAAGAACATATTGTAAGGTTTTGCAAGGAGAAACACCTAAGGATGGCTAGTCAAGTTAATAAGACATCTATGAAGTGGATCAAAAAGGTAGACCTTAAGATTAAAGATAAGAAAACCAAACAAGGTGTGTTTATGTTTGCTCAATGTATAATTCACAATGAATACTTGAATTATATAGATAGTGGACTCTCAAGAGTTACGAACAAGGAATGCCATAAATACCAAGGTTGAGGATGGAGTCACTAAGGATCAAAGTGCAGAATCACATACAAAGGTAGCATATGAACATCTAGTTTAGGGAATGCTTGAATTTTCTTCCCTTGAAAATATATAAGGGAGTATTGTGGCTAAGTGGGATCTAGGGGTAGAGAGAGATATAGTTTATTAGCTTCTAATAGAAAGTATATAGTGATCTGAGGTCAAGGCTAATACATTTTTGAAAACTCGTATTGACCAATATATAACTTGAATGTTTGGGTGGTATCCATGAAGCTAGATCAGAATAGATGTGTGAAATAATTGATGATTGGTTCTCAATACCAATATATTCCTAATATAGTTATCATCCATAGTTTTCTAAGAATGTATTGACAATGTTATGGAAGACAAGGAGAGATGCCTAAAAGGACTATTTGATGATATTAGACCTCAATGCATGTTTGAGTGCAAGGTAGTGTACAAGTTGACAAGTTATACAGACAAGTGTTAACTCAATATGGTGTCTATATGACCTCAAAAGGTCATGAAGGAACCTATTGTTATGTTTTTTTAAATACCAAGAAGGTCATCAAGGTTCTTGAAGTGACAAGTTCTATATCATCATAAGCAAAACTTGACTGTGTGTATGCAGAGATGTTTTCTTGTTATTTTATCTTCACAAGATTACTTTCAAGATTGAAGGAGATAATTAAAAAATATTGAAGGTTTTATGGGTGTTGATTATGCTTATTTCATTGATTGAAAAATGTTGTTAACTCTATGTTTACTTATCTGAAGGAGTTATCAGTTTACTTAGACCTCAAAATTTGATCCAAAAGTGAGTATTGGTGACATAAAGGTGTGGAAGAAGTTTTAGGAGATGGAACTGGCTAGAAGGTGGTAAGTTGACTTTCATTTTCTTTGATGCCCTTATTTTTGCACCATGCGAGTTGGTGACCTTCCCAAAGGAGATGAGACCTGAGGCCACTCAATACATTGAAATGGCCAAAAGGGTGCTCAAATAATGTTTCATAGTAATTTGGAAGTGTATCGGTTGACCTATGATTGAATATTTGTGCATATGGAGGCCTAATTAGTAGGTTAGTTTACAAAAGAGTTATGGTGCAGAGGAAGATTTGGATGATGATTTTTGGCATGCATGAGAGGGCATATGAGTGTACCCCAAATAGGAAACTTCAAGCCATGAAAAGTGTATATACACAAAAATTTGTGGGCTCTACAAGGTCCAGGTAGGTATTATGCCTTTTAGGTAAGGTTAGTGCAAAGAAGTGGAATTTTTGGTCATTTTATCCAAAATACCAAGCTATGGTTGTTCTCATATGAGTTAATTGGTTTGTTTTTAACATCTTTAATGTTTTAAGTATGGCTTGAAACACCTATTGGAAATATTAGATATGGCTTGTGAGTGAAACTTTGAAGGCAAGTATGAAATTTATTCATGGTTGGAGATGGTCTGAAGGTGATCAAGGGGTGCCTAAGATGAGGTGATTTAGGAGGAGTCATTATCAATGTTATCAAGGTGTAAACACTCCCATTTTCTTGATATTGATCATTTCTTCTTCATAAGAGTAGTGTATGGGTAAGTTAGTGTGTTGTTAATGAGTGTAATCATATAAAATACAAAATTGGATGACTTAGGCATGGTTAATAACACCCAACCTATGGGTACTCTTTATTTCCTACTCAACCCTTCTCAACTAAACTTTCACTTATTCCCAGTCACCTGTAGCCTCCTAGACTTAGCTATTTAGGACCCAAGAAGCCTCCCAAACCCAAATCCATCCCCCCAGGGCTTATCTTCCTAAAAAAAATCCCCCAATTTGGATAGGAACAACATAATTTAGGAATGTCCATTTTCTAGTGCTATTGTCCAAGTTTATCTTTACCTCTAATGGTCAATTTTTTTTGAAGCTTTATCTTTTTCCCTATCAGTTTAATACAAGTTCATTTAACCTAAGATCATTAGTCTCCCTATAAAATGACATTAAAAGTCCATTTAGAGGGGTTGGTACTCATTCACAAGAAAAAAAAAGAATACAAGCAAGTACACTCAAGTACTCTTCCCTATTCTTTGCATACAGCCTTCCAAGACCAATTCAAGCCTATTTAAGCACTCATACTAGTCTCTAGTCATCCAAAGTACATTCCAATTTTGCATCTAGTTATATACATCACATAATTACATTAAGAAATTCAAATGGGAGAACTAAATTAGCTTGATCCCTATTCGAGTGTTGGTATGTAGGTATTGTTCCCATACACAGGGTGTGAAGTGCATCTAACATATCCTTTACACACTAACCCCTTCTCTATTTCCTAAGTTTGTTATTCAAGTTCAAGTACCAAGAGATCCTAAGGGTTTATAATGTTGAATCAGACACACAACGAGTTTTGCACAGACTTGGGATTTGATATTTCACTATCATGGTGTCACAGGCCTATCGACCAAAACCCAAAAAAACCAAACCACCAAGACAATAGCACTAAAATTGGAAAATAGCTCTAAAAAGGGACAACAGCTCTAAAAAGGGACAACAACTCTAAAAAGTGGACTATAGCACTAATTAGTAGGGTGTCTTGAGTTTGGTGCTCTTGTCCAATCCAAAAAATAGAGTTTTGGGTCCTATTTTCAATAGTCTACCATCCCTGCACAACAATTTCTAGATCTCGAATCATCCATTTCGACCCAAAATAAGCTAAGTTTGTTTTCTCTACACTTCCTACTATTTAAAAAAAATATAAAATAGATATCTATGTTCCCAAATTACTAGTCTAATTAAGACATGTTAATTAATGATTTACATTTATGTAGACATTTATTTTCGTTGGAATTAAACACCTATTTTACAAAAAGAATAAAACATTTGGTGAACTTGACTTACTTTGAATTTTCACACAAAAACCCTAGGTCTAATTATTTCTAATTGTTTTTTCAATATTTTCCTAATTTTTCTTAAATTTAAAAATAGAAAACTACAAATTAATTGAAATATTTTCAATAAATTCACCCAAACCCTAGTTTACACATGCTAGTCATATTTGCATACAAACACTTTCAGACCACTAAGAAAAATATACTGCTATTTTTAAAAATATTTTTAGATTTTTCCTTAATTTTTCAAAATTAAAACTACAATTTTTTTAAAAAATTTTCAAATTATTAGACTAATTTTTAAAAAAATCATTCAAAACCCTAGTTTCATCAAATACATTCTCACGTATATTCTAGTACTTTTTGCATAATTTTCTAAAAATTTAGTTGCATATCAAACTTAGAAAATTAATTTTCAAATTCAAAATTTCATAGTATTTTACAAATAATATTTCTAAAAAATCCATAAATACATCTACTAGCTCCTTTTTGCTTATCGAGGTATCACCTTACATGTTTCAGAGTCCTGTATCCTTTTTATGCATATTTGAGTTCCTTATATTATATTAGGTTAATTTTTGCTACTATCATCCAAATTATTTTCCTTATGCCACCTAAGTTCTTACATCTTTTCCCTCAAGATGAAGTGCAAGATTTAGTGGCAATCCTCCTAAATTTACTCAAATTTTTTCAACTTGACGATATACCATGGATAAACAACCAAATCAGATTCCTGTTATAGATTCTACACATCCAAATTATACAAATTTCCATGAGGATAACTCTGACCATGAGCAAAATGAAAACAACAATGATGAGGTACATACAGATGATTATGCTCCACCACATTGGACTACCATTCCACTTCCACCTATTGTTGATAATGAAGAAGTCCTCAACAAAGAGTTGGTTTTACAAACTTTTAGATAAAGAATTAAGGACCAACCAAAATATCATACTTTAATTTTATAATCCATCATGGAAATCAAAAAGGATAAGTAAGTTGAGTCATCCAATCATTCAGAGCAACCACTTATTAATGACACTATGAGGGAAACTATGTCTCAACAACCCCCTATAGCAACCTAACCTTCTTCTATGCCACCAACTATAGCTAGTACATCCCTATCTCTTGATTTCTCAGACCTTGTGCAAGAGATATGATCTCTTCAATCCAAGTTGCAACACCTTGAACAAGGTACCACTAGACCTACATAGGCATTGGATTCTTTCACTTTACTACATACACCATTGGCATGTCACATTCACCCTTACCATAAGGATTTGTTCAACCCAGGATTACTCTTTATGATGGAAAGGGTGATCTAGAAACACATTTGAGATATTTTCATGTAGCATATTTAGATTATTCATCCAATGACTGGCTACTTGCCAAATTCTTCCCATGGAGCCTAAAGGACTATGCTCTACAATGTTTTTATAGTCTACCGAATCAATCACTCAAAAATTTCAATCATTTAGTAGAAATGTTCCTAGCACATTTTAATATCAACATTGGTGAAAAGGTCTCATATGCACATATTGCACAATAGAAATAAATGTCAAATGAGCCCCTCATAGATTATGTTCTTAGATACAAGACTATTCTAGCTAAGATAACTAGCCCCAAAGCTAATTAATAGCTATAGGACATCTTCAAGTAGAGCCTTCTACTAGCATTACATGAATCAATTATGTTTAAAATATTCTCCTCCTTCACCAAATTGTGTCCTACACTTAAGGGAAGGGAAGTCAAGTTAATCTCAATGGGAAAATTCAAGTACTCCAGACACAACAAACAAAAGTAATGGCAAACTTCAATACTAGGTCAAAATTAGTGACAACAAGAATCAGAACCAACTAACAATCAATGCACCTTCAGAGCCCCCTTAGCATGGGGTTTTATCAGTACCTTCTCAATGTGCATTTACCAATTTCTTCAGCCCAAGTTCTACAATACTTATTGGTATGTAACCTCACTCTCCCACCTATTTCAAAAGTAGATCTAGCAAAGCCTCTTTTAAGGGGATATGATCAACCTGAATTTTGAAATTTTCATAGGGCACCAGGCCACACCACAAAGAGATGCATCAATTTGTGACATAAGATAAAGGAATTGATAGACAATAATATACTTGATATGGGTACTTTAATTGAGCCTCCAAAGAAAAATATAACACAAGCTAAAGCTTTAAAAAGCCTTTTAGATCCATTTCCATATCACTCAAAACAAAATAAAGAGGACACATCAGGTGTTCATCATACATACCATACATATCCTCCACATGTACATACTAGGCACCTTCAGTTGAGGCACATCATTTTCAAGGTATGATAAGTGTGAATGAGTCTAGAGTTCTATTCAGGCATTTGATATCCTTTTTAGATCAGGAGGTTATGGAGGATGATATAAGTTAAAATTCAATTTTTAGCAGAGCACATATCCATAATCAGCGTATTTGTAGTGCACTCATTGACAATGGTTATAGTCTTAATATGTGCACCTTCACACTACTACAACATTTGGGTTATTCAGAGCAAGATATCACTCTGATCGATACAATTATCAATGGTTTTAGTGGGTATATTCAAATTTAATAGGGAAAGATAGTACTTCCACTATAGGTTGGTCCTACACATGTAGCTACATCATTCACTATAGTTCCCAACATAAGAATTTTTGACATACTACATGGTTGACCATGGATTCAAAAACTTAGGGTAGTACCTTCCATAGTTCATGGATGCATGAAGTTCATTCACACTAATCAGGTTATTACAATTAGTGGAGTTCCTTATGATTCACCACTCCCCACTTCATAACCATCTACCAGCTTCCAGTCACTAGCTCCATTTCTCCCACTGATTTTAGCTTCTTCTCTAGTTTTAGTACAGCTTTCACTTCTGATCCATCCATAGTTATATCATCCATCACTAGTATAGAGGGTTCATACACCCCCATAGTTTTAGGATTTTTGATAGTTTCCAACTACAATTTTCCCACCTAGCCTAGTTACATTATGATCTCATATAGCCACACAAAGACCACCTACTCATAAAGCTTCTTCTCCTACTTTCAGATGGGTCACTAGGATCCCTATAGTTGCATCCACTTCTTAGAGTCATAGCGGGAACCCACATTTAGTATCTGATTTAGATATTTTAGAGAAGTTACAATGTAAACATATTTTAGTTGCACAATCTTAGAAACTCCATCATGTCTCATGATCATGCACGATCCCAATATTTGATACAAGAAACCATGTTAGGGAGTCTCATCCAAGACTCATCACTTAGTATAATTTATTTCCATCAGTAATTGTACATTTTATCTCCTACCTTGATTGTACATAGTTTAAATATTTTAGAAAATACAAATACAATATAACACATCAAAATATAAAAACATTCAAAAAATTGCAAAAACACCAAAAACTTATTTTAATTGCATGCATCATCCATGTTTTACATTACTACTATCATGATATGAATTACATTTGTTGTTTCATGCTATTGTATGTCAATGTTATACATTACCATGCTTTAATTGATCTTCTTTGAGTGTGTGTAGTGACATCTAGCTATTTTATTGTTTCATTCTACCCATATAGAGGGTAATCTTACTTATACATTCGAGACATACATTTTTATATACACCCATTCGAGGCATCTTCTACATGACTACATGATCTAGGTTCAATAATTTCTACACCACACACTCTGATTTATCATGCTAATGTATATTACTTTATAGCTTACATAGAATACTATATCAACATCTCACTAGTATCTATCACATGTGTATTTCTTAGCATCTACCTAGTCGTTTACTACACATGTTTTGCATACTCTCACATTTTATTTGACTAGTTAGATGTGTATTACTTTTGCTTTCATTTCCTTGCTTACGTATTTTGCATGATTACACTTTCCAGTTCTTTCTCCTCTTCATGTGTGTCACTTAGGATATTTACCAATGCCCTCTGTTTGTATCTTTCATGTTCTTGTGGCCCTTGTGCCAAATTTACTTATTCTTCATGTGTGTGCCTTAGGATATTTGACAATGTCCTTTATTTATACTCCTCTATGTGTCTATGGCCCTTGTGCCAACTTTGCTTATTTTACTTGTATGTGTATGTGTCATTTAAACATACGTTCCATGCTTATTTCTAGTTTGAGTGACATGTGCCCATGTCCATTGTTTGCATGGCCCCTTGTCCCATCTAGTATGCTTCTTGATTGTTTGATTTTTTCTTGTTAAATGTGTGAAATTCCATGATATATATCATGCATTTTATTTTCTTTCTTGGATGCCATGATGGACATCATACTCCATCCCTCCAACGAACAACTAAAAGCTAACATTTCTCATTCCAGTTTAGTACTTTGTGCATGTTTTAGCATGGTTATATCTATTTAGACATACCCTTGTTCATCTAAAAATATCTCGATACAAACATTGCTATATATTAAAACATATTATCAAATATCAAATGCTATACCACATATATATTCAAATTAACACACTTGTAGGACTCTTTTCTTTTGAGGGAGGTCATTGTAGGTTTATCATTCCTACCCTCAGAAGAGGGGGCATTAAACAAAGACTTTGTCACAAAGATAGAAACTCCTAGAAATTAAAATAATAGCATTCAGAATAGTCAGCATAGAATTTAGAGGTCAAATCAGTCAAATCAGAGCAAAAAGATAGGAATAGTCTCAGCTTAGCAGTCAATTTTCACATCAGATAGTAGCATCAAAAATGGACAATAGTGCCAAAAATTATATAGTAGGGCCAAAAATAGGGGTGTCCATAGTTTGGCACTCTTGTCCAAGTATAAAAACACTTAAGGTTTCTAAAAATGGGAAAATTTTCAATTTAGGGACAATTTTTGCACTTCTAGATCATTCAGATTCAGTAGTTTTAGCATAATTTTCTCAGATAGAAGGGGTTATCATGCTCAACATGATGGTTCTCACTTTCAATTCAGATTGGGAAGTTGGCATAACTTCCAAATTAGAATCCATGTTGTAGACATTAGTGATTTGGGGAAATGTCCATGACACATTGATCTTCTTTTGTTTTTGAGTTCAAGTTATTCCAGGTATTCTCAATAGTTGTGTGCCTTACTCCATCTGTAGGTGGTTGGCATCACATTCTACTTAAACTTTCATACAAGTTTAGATTTTTGAGTACCTGAGTTATCAAGTTGGATTTCATATAAGCCTTGTACATTAGTTTTGGAGTGGCTTTTATACAAGCCTAATCTCCATCTTTGAAAATGGCCAAGAGTGGCCTAGTATCTAGCGCACATTTGGCTATCCACACCATAGTGTCATATTTCCAAAACATTCATGGGATATATGATCCATCTCATATGAAATCTATTCTAGACCAACATCACTTCATAGCTTCACTTTGAAGGACAATGATGGAGCTAAAGGGCTAGCCTTTGTATTCTTGAACCACCTATTCAGAGGGATTGGATATATAATCTAGACATCAATTAACACATGTATGATTCGTTATCTTCACTTAGTTGGTGACGATGGAGCCAAAGGGATAGGCTTTGAATTCTTGAGCCACATTCTAGTGAATTAAACACTCAACTCCATTCATGATGTTACTCTATATTCAATACATACTTAGCACAATCTAGCAACACAACAAGTTTTGTATTGGTTCACATACCGGGTGAGGTGTATTCATTCGTCTCTCTTCCACTACTCATATTTTATACATTTTTATTTTAGATATAGTGTATCTCGTAAGAACTGATCTACATCATTTTTTTATTTACAAATTCACACATCACAATGTGCTCTCTCTACATACATCCAACATCACACAGCTTCATGAGCTTTCCCCTTATAGTTAAGTTCAGGTATGCTTTCTATTTTTCATTTATCTTAGTATTTCACTTTGATACATCACTAAAATTGGATGCTTAGGCATGGCTAATAGTACCCAACCTATAGGTCCTCTTTCTTGCTCACTCAATCCTTCTCAACTAGACTTTTGCTAATTTCAAGTCTCCCATAGCTTTTCTAACTTAGATTTTTAGGACCTAGGTAGCCCTCTTAGAGCAAGATCCATCCCCCTAGGGTTCATCCTCTTAGGATAATAGTGCCTAATTTAGATAGGAGTGCCAAAATTTAGGGGTGTCTTATTTCTTGTGTTATTGTCTAAGTTTATCTTTACCTCTAATGGTCAGATTCCTAAATCCTTATCTTTTTCCATATCGACCTAATACAAGTTCATTTAAGCCATGATCATTAGTTTCCCTATAAAAGGCCATTCAAATTCCATTTAGATGGTTGGCACTCATTCATAGGAAAATAGCAAGAATACAAGCAAGTACACTCAAGCACCCTCCCCTATTATTTGCATACAACCTTCCAAGACCAATTCAAGCCTATTCAAGCACTGATACCAGTCCCTAGTAATCCAAAGTACATTTTAGTTTTGTTGGGAAATATACTTGAGAGCACACAATTGATTACCTTATATAAGCAACTTATAATATGCGGAAATAACCAGAAGTCACAAGAAACTAGAATTCAAAAATAACACAGAAATGAGAGACATTACACAATTGTATTAATACCCATCTAGAAAGAAAATACAACAAAGAAGATGCCACTTCTTCTCCACACCTCTCAGAGGATTCCCACACCTCAAGTGTGCGATAATTTCCAATCAAGAGTTCTCTCTCCCTTACGGTCCCAACACCCAACTCAAACACAGAGTTGGTGTTCACCTCCACTAGCTAGTATCCACTACTGCCAGTACACCGAGTATACATAGATACTCAACTGAGTACACAACACACTCCAAGTAGATCTCCCATGACCTGCAACAACCTGCAACTCAACATACCATACTTAGGAGGGAACTGCCTTGCCTTCCTTTCTTGCTCCGAGCACTCACCGTACTCTAAGTAGATCCCTCCTGATCTTGCTCCCTGTTGTGTTGTGATCTCCCTGATCTTGCTGCCACCACAAATCAACTTTGTTCTGCACACTTGCGAACCTAGATCAAACATACACAATCACTTGCAAATCAATGATCTTACTTACCATGTAGATATCTCTACACCCTGAAGAACCCTTGTCCTTGCCTCACCAAGTCCTTATGATTCTTCAACCAGTACCATGCTTGGCACTGATATGGAACTAAGAGGAACACACCATTACTCTCTTCAATCTGAAGGAGCTAATCTTTGCTCTCTTACTCTCTAGCACACGTTTACAATACAGCCCATGAGTCTATTAAATAGATCCCATGCATACACAAATTAGACATCTAATTACAATAATTAGATTCGTAGCTTGAGTCTATAATTAGCCCTCAACATGCAAACACTTGGTTCATTAATGAACTGTCTGTGAATTGGCAGTTCTGGAACCACACAGGTGACCGACGTTGGTCCTTGTTTGCCTAGAAATGACTGACGTTGGACGAAACCTGCCGATGTCAGTTGCTCTTTTGTCTGCACCTTGCCGATGTCGATTGGCCAAACTGACGTTGGTGATTGTGACACTCAGCAACCTCCTCCCTTATTTGCATCAGTGAAGCTTTTAGCTCCACAACCTAACAATCTCCCACTTGGAGATAAATAGTTGCACCTGTACCTGTACCCCATCTAATATGTATCCTGACTTGTATCTCTCTTCAAGCTCAACCTTGAAGACCAACCACCACAAAACCTATGGTGAACCTCCTGTCATCCAAGTAACCTGCCGCATCTGCATCTACAATCACATGTAGAAAAGAACTTGACACTGCATCACATGTATACCTGCTGCTAGTCCATCTCAGACACCTGAGAATCCACTGAACTACCCTCTAGTGCTTCTTTCCTGAATTGGCTCCAAAATTTCTAACAGCTCCCACTGCTTGGGAAAACTCAGGTCCAGTACGGATGTACTTAACCTCATTATGTGAATCATGACACTGCACTATCCAACCCTCGATGTGTTGACCGATCTCACATAATCATCTGGAGACAAAATCAACCTGTGATCTCCATGTCTCTAGAACACACTTATGTCAAAGAATTTTGCTACTCCAAATTCCTCATGACATTCCACTGAACTAACTTTACCTTAGCTCAACAACCCTGCATGTGTAGCTTTGCAACAAGCAAACACACAACATACAGCAACAAGATGATGTAGCTATCATCACCCACCTGGTAAAGAGAACCACAGTAGTTATCCTGACATTGACTAAAGCCATGCTTTGTCATCCACCTATCAAACTTGTACCACTGTCCTGCAGCTAACTCAAGACCATATGACCTGGCCTTCCGTCTCACGTATCCATTCTCTCTATTCTTCAACTAAGGAATCCATTCATCTCTCAATGTTTTCATACCGGCTGGCAACCCTACCAAATCTCCCATCTGGTTTTACATCAAATTCCTGCCATGCTCCCACTGTTTCCTAGATCCTTCCTGCTCTGTATTGAGCAACGAGTATAAAGAAGAGGAACAACAAATTTGAGGCTTACTTACCATTTCAGTCCTCCATATGGGCATTTGAGACTCCTTGACAGCTTGCTATCTACCTAAAATCCATCTTAGTGACTAACCTCGGTCACCACATAGTCTGCATCTGACCGACATCAGTTCCATGCACCTGTCCTGACTACTAACTCACCGACATCGGTGTCTACCTATTGCTGATGTTGGTCCTCTTGACCGACATCGATCTTACCTATTGCCAACATTAGTCCTCTTGATCGATGTCAGACTTACCCTACCTGACATCACCAGCTTTGGTCTGCACATGACTGACATCGGCACCTATCTGTTCAACGCTGGTTCCTCCTGATCGACACCGGTATCTGTGTTCACCTGTGAGTGATGACTTTTTACCTGCAAGCTCTTTTTGGATCAAAACCCTGTCCAAATTGCTCTGCTCAGAGCTACTCAGTCCCATCCACTGATCTCTATCCGTCATCTCCTCCATAAACACCAAGGCTTTCCAGTTCTTAAGTTTGTCAAAGATATCTGACCTCCTCATAAGAACATGTATCTCCTTCTTGCTCTTGTGACCAAGCCTACAAAGCCACGTCTCCACAATAGAAGAAGAATTAGTAATATAAGCAAGTAGATAAAGAGTACCTGCTTTCTTACCACCAGCTAATTTAAGTGTATCCATTGTGAGAGTTCTTGTGCATCTCTCATCACCCAACTTCCCTAAATAAATTAGCCACATCTCTAGAACTGAGACCTACACAACCTTCTTCAACACCCATGTGTTGGCCACCTGCAATTTCAGCTTCACTTCCCCTTTGCCAATTCTTTGGCAAGGCACACCAGCCCCTAAATAAATCTTTCCAAAGTCTCCAAAGACCTTAACATGGAAAAATACTCTATTTTGGACTGCATGGAAAGAGGCAACAAAATCTATAAAACAAGATTCTACTTTATCCAAGAAACATACCAGAGCATACTGTGCAATGCCACCTGCAACCTCTACTTCTTCAGTTCCTTCATGCTGATCTTGAACCAACTAGCAATCTTTCTTTACCTGCTCTTTCTTTCCATCCCACCGTAAGTAACCATTCGTGCTTTTTAATTTCTCCATTCTTAGCTTTCTTTCTTCTGTCGTTGCTATACTCCCACTCAAATAGAAACCCCTGTGAGTAACCTGTAATCAAACACAACCCTGCTCCCTGCAGCCTTAGCTCTGATACCACTTGTTGGTATCAAGCTCAAGAACCTACAACCAGGCTCTGATACCACTTATTGGGAAATATACTTGGGAGCACACAATTGATTACCTTATATAAGCAACTTATAATATGCAGAAATAACCAGAAGTCACAAGTAACTAGAATTTAGAAATAACACAGAATATGAGAGACAATACACAATTGTATTAATACCCATCTAGAAAGAAAATACAACAAAGAAGATGCCACTTCTTCTCCACACCTCTCAGAGGATTCCCACACGTCAAGTGTACAGTAATTTCCAATCAAGAGTTCTCTCTCCCTTACGGTCCCAACACCCAACTCAAACACAGAGTTGGTGTTCACCTCCACTAGCTAGTATCCACTATTGCCAGTACACCGAGTATACACAGATACTCAACTGAGTGCACAACACACTCCAAGTAGATCTCCCATGACCTGCAACAACCTACAACTCAACATACCATACTTAGGAAGGAACTGCCTTGCCTTCCTTTCTTGCTCCGAGAACTCACCATACTCTAAGTAGATCCCTCTTGATCTTGCTCCCTGTTGTGTTGTGATCTCTCTGATCTTGCTGCCACCACAAATCAACTTTGTTCTGCACACCTGCAAACCTAGATCAAACATACACAATCACTTGCAAATCAATGATCTTACTTACCATGTAGATATCTCTACACCTTGAAGAACCCTTGTCCTTTCCTCACCAAGTCCTTATGATTCTTCAACTAGTACCATGCTTGGCACTGATATGGAACTAGGAGGAGCACACCATTGCTCTCTTAAATCTGAAGGAGCTAATCTTTGCTCTCTTACTCTCTAGCACACATTTACAATACATCCCATGAGTCTATTAAATAGATCCCATGCATACACAAATTAGACATCTAATTACAATAATTAGATCCGCAGCTTGAGTCTATAATTAGCCCTCAACATGCAAACACTTGGTTCGTTAACGAACTGTCTGTGAACTGGCAGTTTTGGAACCACATAGGAGATCGATGTCAGTCCCTGTCTACCTGGAGATGATCGACATTAGCTGAAACTTGTTGACATCAGTTGCTCTTCTATCTGCACCTTGTCGACGTCAATCGGCCAAACCGACGCCGGTGACTGTGACACTCAGCAACCTCCTCCCCTGTTTGCATCAGTGAAGCTTTTAGCTGCACAACCTAACAAGTTTTGCATCTAGTTGCATACATCACACAATTGCACCAGTCAATTGAAAAGGGAGAGCTACATTAGCTTGATCCCTCTTTAGAGTATTGGTATGTAGGTAGCGTACCCACACACGGGGTATGAAGTGCATAAAATGTATATTTTACACACTAACCCTTTCTTTCTTTCCCAAGTTTGTTATCCAAATTTAAGTACCAGGAGATCCTAAGGGTTTATAATATTGAATTAGACACACAACAAGTTTTGCATAGACCTAGGTTTTGATATTTCACTATTAGGGTGTCACAGGCTCGTCGAGCAAATCAAGCTAAGTAAGTAGATTGATGACATCAATATTTGCACGTGTGGAGATGTGAGAAGAAAATGGTCACATGGTGTTATTAAAGTTTGAGCGTAGTTTCCATGGTTTAAGTTTTAGGTGATGACAAGTTGTGTATCAAAACATATAAGGGTTCAAATTTAGCCTCCCAAGTAGATTTTCTTTTTTCCATAGCCAAATTTGCATTTTTAGTGACCATTGGAATTTAAAAATTTAAATTTACAAAGGAAAACTAGTGGTGATTATTTTTCTTATATATTTTTATGTGGGATGAACTTTAAGGTGGTATAAAAATAAATTTTTTAAAGGAACCTAAGCTCTATCTAGAGATGTTGACTAGAAGGCTTGATTATTTGTACAGTTAGATATTTTGAGCTTCAAAGTTGATTGAGGGTTTGACTTTTGTTTGTAAAGAACCCAAGAAGATTTTTTTGATTTTTTAATCCTATTTTGATGTTTCATGTTGATTTATCAAATTTAGACCATTGTAAGCTCTCTTAAGGTCATGTGTATTGATTTTTTGGGTTTGACCAATCCATCTTCATGGTCAATGAGTGCTTCAAATTTGGTTTTGCATTTGTCCATAGGGTATTCATGTATGAGGCAATTGATTGATCTATTTTGATTTAGAAGAGCGGTGTTGTGATGGATGCTATCACATAAGGAGGACCTATAGGTAATTTGGCATTGGTCTACGTATTTGAAAGTGGTATTGTGTTCCAAGTTTGCTTAGAGAAGTGTCAAAGAGGTGAATGGGTCTCCATAGGACCTAAAAGGACACTTAGACCTATTTGAAAGAGGGTAATGATTTAAGGTGACCTATGTAGGTTGGTGATTGATATTTTTTTAGTGTGTTATATGCCTTAAGAGTGAAGGAATGTGTTGTGTCTGAAAAGGAAGATTGTGAGCATGATGTTTGTATAAGGACCTAAATCAATTATGAAGGGTTATAGTTTTGTATGAGGAGAGTTAAGGAAAGATGTATGTTATGTAAGCTTGGTGGATGAATTGAGAGGTGGATCAGAGTGAATACTATGTGTATGAAATTTTGTTCATGTCTCTGATTTTGTGATTAGGTTCTTGTAGGTTTGAAGGCTGAAGATGAGTGAAGAAAGATAGAGTGTTATATATGCTTTTTTTGGATGCTTTGAGTGTGAATGAAGACTTGAATGATTGTGTGGGTTGAATAGGGTTAATAATCAGTGTTTAACCATTAGATTGGATTGCAATCAAAGTTGTGTAGGTGTTCTCATCAGCAGGTGGTGTGTTGGTGCTCAACATCGAGGGCAAGTTAGTGCTTGTCCATCCTATGGGTTGGTGCTCCTTGTGAAGTGGGTGTTTCACTAAAGTCTCTTATTTATAATAAAATTATAGTAAAATTAGTCCATAAGATTGTAGGCTTAAGAGTGGGTTTATTCTCCATGAGGTTTCCTATATAATCCATGTGTTATGTGCTTGATCTTGCATTATCTTTCTTATTCATTATTATGAATAATGCATATGCCTCATGAATGTATGTGTTAAATGATTAAGGGTTTGAAGGGTTTGGAATTGAATTAGATTATCTTGCATCACTAATTCACCTCCCCCTCTCAGTGATTATATAAAAAATGGTCTTAGAGATATCATCCTCATGAATCCATATCTAATAATATCTAGAGCAAAGATCCAACTTGGATAAAAAATGAGTGCCATGAAGCTCATCAAGAAGATCATAAATGATAAGGATCAAGAACTTATCCTTGATTATTATGTGATTAAGTGCACAGAAGTCAATGTAGGGACACCATGACCCATATTTTTTCTAGACAAGGAGAACTAGGGAAGAATATGGGCTGGTACTAGGGCAAATAATGCCTTGCTTTAGTAAGTCTCAAATGAGCATATCGATATCAATCTTTTTTAAAAATGGGTAATTGTAAGGCATGATGTTGGGAGTAATGATTCAAAGAAGGAGATAAATAAATTGGTCCTCTAGTCATGAAGGTGGCAATCCCACTAGTTCGGCAAAGACACGTGCACACCTCTATATAATGGTTTGTAGATCAGAAGGGGTAGTGGATACTATTGATGGTTTCATTTGAAAGGAATGGAGCTAGGAAATGATGTCGTGTGAATTATTCTTAAGAAGATTTTTCATGCAATGTGAACTTACGATGCTGAGAGACCCTAGTTTTAAGCCTATCAATGTGTGTTTTTACCCATGGTCTAAAAATTGCATCCAAAGTTTTGTAAAATACCATAAGATGGGTCCATGTGTGCATAACCATTGAGTCCCTAAAACAACATCAAACTAACCTAAGGGCAAGGAAAATATGTAAAAGCACAAGTTATAATATCCAATAGAGATAAACACATTGTGACACCTCCTTTTACAAGGTAATGTGCCCCTGTTAGCAATCATGACTTTAAAATTAGAGCAAGGATGGATAAAATAATCAGCCTGTTTAACGATCTAAGGGTTAATGAAGTTATGAGTGCTACTTGAATCAATGAGTACTTTAAAATAGAGATTCTTGAATTAACCACTAACTTGCATGGTTTTTGGGGTGGTGAGTCTTGCTATGGCATAGAGAGAGATCTCTAGTTGTTCTTCTTGAGAAGAATGTTCCATAATCGATGGATCTTCTTTTAAATCATCTACTATATCCTAAGTATCTTTGAAAACTTTAGTGTCAAGATAATAATCCACATCCAATAGGTAGAGATTTTTTATCTACACATCTATGTCCTTGAATGAATTTATCATCACAATTATAATGTAGTCCTTTTTTTCTATAGACTCGTATCTCTACTTCAGTCAAATTCTTGATAAAGGGTTGGTATTGTTTGAGATCATTATGGAGTTGTATTTTTTAATGGAGCAAAATTGGATTTGAATCCCTATTGAGTTGTGATCTTGTCATCTGCCAGCTTAACTAACCCTAGGGCTTTCATCATTATGTTGGACCAAAACATTTTGACCTCTGATCAAATCACATCCTTCAATCCATTGACAAAGAAAATCCTAAAGAATTCATCAAACAATCCCTCTATGTGATTGGCCAGTTTTTCAAATTATGTTTGATATTCTCTCATGGTTCTTATTTGGTAAATTATAGTGAGTGCTCTAGTGAAGTCATCAAAAGCACTAGGGCCAAACCGTTGCAAAATGAGGGTGAAAAAATTGGTCCATATGGGCTCGTCATGAGCCTTGGTATACCAATGATATCTTTGAAGGGATTTGTGTTCCAAGTGAAAGGATGCAAAAAGGACCTTGTTGGCATCAAAATTAATATGAAAACTAAAATATTGTTCTTCCTGATAGATCCATCTAGTCAGATCTACACCATTGAATCAAGGAAAGTTAAGATTTGGCCTAGAAAAATTGATGGAAGAAGAAAACCCAGTGTCTGAAGAGGACTCCAAATGTCATATGTTGTTCATGGTGGTATGTTGAAGATTAAGGATGAGAATTTTTTCATCAAAATATTTGATGTGGGTCTTAAGGGTGGCAATTTCATCCTCTATGTTTTTTTCTCCTATTTGGGTTATTACCATGACTAGAATAAGAGATTTTTATTTTGGAATGGGTAGGAAAACTAGAGTTAATACACGTTTAGTAAGGAATTTTTTTAATTTGGGTGAAATTAGAATGGGTAAAGGTACTTTTAATAAATTTTTTGCGTGTGGGAGTATGATTGACGAAGGCTAGGACAATTTCAAGAGTGAAAATGGAAAAACTAAAAAAATTATCAAAGATGGTCAAAGGAGTTGAAAAGGGATATGAACACTGTGAAATTTTTTTGAGGCAAAAAGACAAAAATAAAAGTTATGGTAAAACCTTAAAAAATGTAAAATTGAGATTTATAGGAAATAGGAGTGGAATCAAGATATGGGACCTCAAGAAAAAATGTGGGAAATAGAATTTTAGGTGTTTGAATAAAGTTTGAGGATCAACGAGGATACAGATGGAGAGATACGGTAAAAAATGAATAAAAATTTACTAAGAATATGCTAAAATTGATATGACAAGTCTGTAGATATGATATGACATTTTTTTTGTAATTTTTGGTTACTATTTTTTGTATGAAAAGTCTATTGAGAATATATTGAAATTGATATGACAAGCCTATAGATCTGATATGATAGATTTATGATACTTTTTTGGTAATATGTTAAAATTGGTATGGAAAGTCTACTAATACTCTGTTGAAGATCTGATATGGTAGTTTTTTGATACTCTAATGGTAATATGTTGAAACTAGTATGACAAGTCCATTGATACTCTATTAATAATATGAGAAGATCTGATATAGAAAGTTTTCTGATACTCCATGGGTAATAATCCAAAATTGATATAAATGTGTTGTTCCCAAAATCTATCACTTCTTTTTGTGGACAAAATACCGACCATTTTGATCCTGTAGACCAAAAATCTCTCTCTTTTCTTTCTCAAAAATGTTTTGAACAATTAGGTTTTTCAAATATTCAAGCCTTTTCAACTAAGGAAGTCTCAAGTTCAACAGGCAAGCTTTCTTCAAAGGAAGTTTAAAACACTTAAGGCTTTTCCTTAGTGTTTTGAGGATGGTTCAATGCAAAGGTTCGATCAAAAGATTTAACGACGGGCTTCAAACAATTAGAATGAACCACTTTGAACCATTGAACCATTGAACCCCATCCTTGCAAGGTTCAAAGGTTCAACGAGTTTGAAGATTCAATGAATTCGGTGGACTTAGAGAATAAAAGGAGTCGAAGAGATAAAGTTAAACTGTTGAACCATTGAAACTTGAACCAAAATGGTTCAAAGGTTCAAGGTTCAATGAGTTCAATAAGTTTGAAAGACTTAAAGAGTTCAATGGTTCAACAAGTTCAAAGGTTCAATGACTTAGACGGACTTAGAAAATCCAGAGAAAAGAAGGCTTCAAAGAAATCAAAGAAATAAGATTGAATCGTTGAACCGTTGAACCTTGAACCAAAATGGTTCAAAGGTTCAATGAGTTCAGTAAGTTTGATGGACATAGAGAATAAAAGGCTTCAAAGAAAGAGAATGAATCATTGAACCATTGAACCTTGAACCTGAAATGTTCAAAAGGTTCAAAGGTTTAATGGGTTCAAAGAGTTCATAAGTTTGAACGGAAGCTTCGAGAAAATGAAGGAAGTGAAAGATTCTAAAAAGAAGTTCAAAGAAATAATTCGACCGAAGAAGAAAAGAAAGCAAATGTGGCCCTTCAAAAAACATTGAACCATTGAACCTTTGAACCAAAAGAGTGCAACGTTCAAGGTTCAAAGAGGTTTAAAGCCCTGAGAGCTTAGATTGCTAAGAAGAGACAAAATGTGATAAGGAAAGAGAGAACGACTACAGGAAATCTATAAATATTTGTAAGAGAGTTATTTCTAGTAGGTGGAATAGTCCACCAAGTAGACATCAAGGTTCACAAATATTCAAAGGCGTAGCCTATTTTTTTGCATTAAGTAAAGGTGAATGGATAGTTGTGTAAGCATCATTAAGAAGACCAGACAACCCATGCTAAGGAAGGGACATTTGAGATAATTTAGAATGCCAAAGTCAAGACCAATGACCTATTCTAGCATGGCCCTTTCACAGATATTCAAGACATTCAATTCAGCATGGATTGTTTTCATGAAAACAAACACCCAAGTCTTTCTTAGGATGTTATATATTGTAATCTCTCATTTTGTATAGGGGAGATCTCTCTATTATTAGAAGCGAATCTCTACCCAAATTGAAAGCCATTCCTAAGAATTTGATCTCAGCGTGTTAATCATATTTTGTTGAATGGGTACAAAAGCAAGTCACCTTTCAAACTTTGTGTTGAAATAGCTTGTGTCATTTAGGAAATTGTTCTTATGTCTATTTTCTAAATACAATCTTGTCCATTTAATCAAATAAGCAGAATAAGTGGAAGTAAGCTAGAAGATGTCTTGAAGCTGACTATGGGAGACTTTGTGCTGCCATAATTGCCTTCAGTCTCTATTTTTGTGTAAAAAATACTAGAGAGACTTTGAGCTCTCTTTATCTTTCGTAATATTTTATTTTGTTGTAGTTTTAGGTGTAGACTTTGAGCTACATTTAATCATGTTGTGTTCCTTTGTCCTAATCAATAGGAGAGACAAAGAAAGACTTTGTGATTTCGTTGGTTTCTTATGGTTTCTATTTCTACCTAGGAAGAATCTTGCTATTTTTTGAATATCACTTCTGAAAGAAGAGAAGTGCCTTTTAAGTAATTACAAAAGAATTCTCCTCTATTCTATGAACATCATCTCTAAAAAAAGAGAGATAGATGGTATGATTTCACCCTTTTGTGTATTTCTAGCATATATATATAATAGTTTATAGGGAACCTCCCCTTGATGAGAGGAGAGATTTGTCTCAATCTGGATGTGGCCACCACATCCTTTTTGTTGTATAAATCTCCTTATGTTGTGGTTGATGCACCTATTTTTCCCTCAGTCAGCTGGTGACAAAATATTCACCCAAAAATTTTTGGTGACTCTGCTGGGGATAAAATGTACAATTTGAAGCCTCAAGCTTCAAATTGATGCAATTCCAATTTTTTCCATATTTATTTTAAACTCTAGCAGATCCACCGGCCATGTGAAGCCAAAGAGCTCAAGGTATTGTTGACCCTGTATTTGAGCTTGTGCAACAAAATAATTTTGATCTTTCCCCCCCATAAACTCACCTTAAGTGAACTAGGAGTTTTCCTCCTACAAACATTAGGTCCCCAATACCAGGCAAAGCTTCTCTTTCCTCTGCTAGTAGAGCTTTGTCTATACATATCCCATAGAGATTTATTATCCCTCTTTTTAATACCCATATCATGACAGCTCGAGGCCCTTGGGATAATACTTTTGGTCCCTTGAATCTGACCCCACCTCTGCATGAGCTACCTCATAGCTCAAGGAAAAATTTATCCAAGTTCTATGGTGATGGGAAGGTTCATCCTGATAAACATATAGTAGCCTTTTGCATAGCTTGTGGTGTAATAGATGTTGAATATGAATACATTACAGTCAGACTATTTATGGAGACATTGCAAGGCACTGCTGCAGATTGGTTTTATCATCTGCAAGCACAAACAGTAACTGATTGGAACACTCTCAAAGCCAAATTTGAGGCTAGGTTTAAACTTGCAAAAGATGCACATGCCTTGTTAACTCAACTTACACAAATGAAGAAGGAACCTCATGAACCCATGAGAGACTTCATCACTAAATTTGACAAGCTGAGAAGTAGGATTCCTATAATTGCTCAGTTGACACCTGAGAATCTTAAAGGCTTCTTCATCAATTCTCATATTTCTGAAGTAAGTTTCTTGTTGAGGTAGACTGGCCACATAGATCTTGTTGCAGCTCAGATTTTGGTGACTGAGGTTAAAGATGACCTTATCTTGGTAGGAAAGGTAAGAAGAGATTCTAACAGAGGTAAATCTTCTTCATATTTTGAATATTCTTCTACAAGCACCACTAATCCTATGGTGCAAAAGCTAGCAAATAAATTGCTAGCTCTCAAAAAACAAATGGCACAAGGGATGTACGTGCCTCCTTCTTATCGAGATATACCAAGGAAGATGTTTCCCAACTAGTCATATTAGGGAAATGCTGCCAAAAATCAAGGGCAACTAAATCACCTTCCTCCCCCACCAGGCAAGCTTGCCATTAAAGTAGCACCAACTAGCTCAGCAATTGGTTATCTTGAAATTAAATCTAATTTTTATTTCCAACCAGAGTTGAACCAAGAAGATGACGTTGATCTCTTTGAAGAAGGCCAAGAAGAATCAACTGGTGACTCCAACATTGGATTCCTAAATTACCAGGATGAACCTAGAAGTAAAGGTGAAGCATTTGATGGATCATACGCTATATTTACTAGGTCCCAAAATAAGTCAACTCAACAAGTAGATAAAGGAAAAATAGGGGAAGAATCTCAAACAATAATTTCAATTGATAAAAGAGGGGCTTCTCTACCTTTCCAATCAAAAGACCCAGTGATTACTAAAAAAATAAGTACCTCAAATATCCCTTCACCTTCTACTTTAAATTCACAGACCAGTCCTACACCGAGCAAAAACTAGATTGATGGACTACCTTCCTCTGTTTCAAATTCATTTCAGTTATTTGATATAATTGACCATGCTAAGAAGACCAAAATTCAAATGTCTGAGTTTGAATTCTTACAATCCAACCCTGAGTAGTTAGATAGGTTAGTTCAATATGTCAAAAATAAAAGTATCCCTGCAGGATAAGAAATTTTGAAGGCAACTTGTGATCCCCCAAAAAACACACCTGCCTAAAATAATCTTGTGATTACTCCTCCAGCTACCCTAGGAAGATAGAGCTATTTTATATTTCCTTGCTAATAAATGGTATTCAACTGAATAATTGCATAATTGATTTTGGCACGCCTGACAATGTCATGCCTACCAAGGTGGCAGAATCTCTTGGTCTCACGCTAATAAAATTTATTGGGAGATGTTTCTCCATGGAAAACAAACAAGTGCCTCTACTAGGATAGATCAAAGATGCTCAATTTACATTTGCAGCCTTCCTAGATAAGAGAATTAAAATGACAATCTTGGTGGTTGACGTCCCAGCCTCCTACGACATTCTTCTTGGGTAAAATTTTTGCAAGGACGTTGGTGGAGAATTGAGCATGGACTTGTCTAAAGCAAGGATCCTTGTCAAGGGCATCATGCAAAATTGACTTCCTGAGAAGGAATCAAAGTACATTTTCACCCAAATGTCAGCCCCTAAATCTCAAATTATGTTTGAGTCTTCAGGCATGGGTAATTAATTTTTGTCTACTAAAGATGTTCCTATTTCAATAGATGAAAGATTACTAAGTGACGATCCAAAAAATTTAGATAAGATACCAAGAGAATTAGTGGGACATATTACACATAAAAAAGATCTTCCCAACCTGATGAAGAAAAATTTAAAAGAAGATCAAAATTTGATGATGTTTGGATTCTAGAATTTGATGGCAGTAATGCTTCAGCTAGTTCTAGAGCTGGAGTTATTTTAATATCTCCTCAAGGAGATATTTTTCCCTATGCATATAAGTTGCAGTTTAATAACACCAAAAATATTGTTGAGTATGAATCGTTGCTACTCAGATTAAAGGATGCTCAAGATAAATGTGTTAAAATCCTTCATGACAAAGGTGACACTGAACTAGTGGTTTGTCAGGTGAGGAACCTATATCAAACTAAGAATGAGAGATTGTGACATTATCACAATCTGGTGTGGGGACTACATTGAAATATTTTATGCTTTCAGTATTTCTACTGTGCCCAGAGAATTCAAGAGTCATGCAGATGCATTGGTTGTCTCTGTAACTCTCTTGGTCCCTCACAAAGACTTCAAAGAAAATAGGTACACTATCAAGTTGGTCTTTCAACAAAGTGTACCTGATAATGCCAACCATTGGTAGGTGTTCAATGGTGATAACCAAATCATTGATTTTTTGAAACAAAGAGATAGCTTTGAAAAACTTCAATTTGAAGGCAGTGAATCTCCACCATTGGAATCAGCTCTTGAAACAAATTTAAACGCACATAAAGAGTTCCTTCATCTCAAAGGGAATAAAATTCTCAAAATATTAGTTTCTCTTAAGAAAATTTTAGACAAGAATGATAGGTTTATCAAGGAACATCAAATAGATTCTAAATCCTCCAAGGATTTTGATCAAATAAATTTGAGTACAGAAGACAATCTAAAAATGGTCAACATTGAGAATTGTTCACTTTTGATGAAAAGCTCAAATTTTTTACTCTACTTCACCATTACATTGATGTTTTGGCATATTCATATGATGATCTGAAACCTCTCAGACTTGAAGAAATTTAGCATGAAATTTCTCTCAAGATTGGGTCATTACCTCACAAGCAGAAGCAAAGGCAGTACAATCCCAGAATATCAGGTATGATTTTGTCTAAAATACAGAAAAAATTGAATGAAAGAATTATTTTCCTAATCCATCATTCCACCTAGGTTGTGAATATAGTCCCTATAAGAAATAATAATGGAGAAATTCATCTGTGTGTTTATTTCAAAAATATGAATCAGTCATCTTTAAAGGACAACTATCCCCTACCCATCATGGATCAACTACTGCAGACAGTGATTGGCACTGAGATGTTATCAATGCTAGATGGTTTTTTAGGATATAATCAAGTGGAAGTTGGTGAAGCATACGAAAATAAGACCACCTTCACAAAACCTTGGGGCACCTTTGCATATCACAGAATGTCATTTGGCTTGATCAATGATGGTGCCACCTTCCAAAGAGCAATGGATCTTACATTCATAAATGAAATGGCTAAGTTCATTGTGGTATACCTTAATGATTTGACAGTCTTTTTTAAGCATCATCTTGATCATTTGCATCATCTACAATAAGTGTTGGAGTGATGTAGGTAGAATGGTATTTCTCTTAATCCCAAGAAATCAATTTTTGAGGTTACAAAAGGTAAACTTCTCGGTCACACTATGTCTTGAGAAGGCATAAAGATTGACCCAAAAAGGGTCAAATCCATTCAAGAGCTTGATCTTCTTACCAGTAAGACTATAGTTCACTCTTTCTTTGGAAAGGTGAATTTTCTATGAAGGTTCATTCCTGAATTCACAGAGAAGACTTGCCACATTGTCAATATGATGAAGGGCAAAGCCACTTTCAGCTAGACTGAAGAAGGCAAGTCAACATTTTAAGACATCAAGAAAGCTATTTCCCATACCCTAATTATGGTTTTTCCTGATTACACCAAAGACTTCATGATGTACAACTATGCTTCTAAACATACGCTTTCAACCATCTTGGTTCAGCAAAACAAATAAAGTGTGGAATCTCCCATCTCCTTTATGAGTTGTCCTCTTAAAGCTCATGAGCTGAAGTACTCAAACATGGAGAAGCATGCTTATGCTATATTAAAGCACTTCCATTTTTACATCTTGAACTCACACACAATTGCTCTGGTTCCTAATACAATAGTCAAGTCCATACTAACTCAACAAGAGTTTGGAACCAAAAGGGGCAATTGGATTGCTAAAATCCAAGAGTTTGATCTTGTTATCAAACCAATGAAGCTTGTGTGGGGAAGGGTCTCTACCAATTAATTGCTGATAACATACCAGGAGAAGTAAGGCATGAAGAAACAGAAGTTGAAGACACACCAATAGTTCTCTTTGTCACCATTCCAAATGAGTGGTATTCAAATATTGCTCATTTTCTTACCTATGGTGAGTGTCTTGCTCACCTGTCTCATAAAGAAAAGAGGACTAAACAGTTGAAAGCTGCCAATTTTGTCCTGTGGAACAATAGTCTATATAAGAGGAACCTTGATGGAGTATTCCTTCGTTGCGTGGATAAAGCGTAGCAGAATAAAATTTTGGAGTCCTTCCACAATTTGGCTTGTGGAAGACATTTTTCCATGCCTATGAATACCCATAATATTTTGTGAGATAGGTAATATTGGCCTAATCTATTTTGAGATTCATACGTTTAGGTGTGTAGATGTGATTTGTGTCAATAGTTTGTTGGCAAACCCAAGCTGGTTGCATTACCTCTCAACCCTGTGGTGATAGAAGAATCATTTTAGTAATGGGGAATTGATTTCATTGGCATTGTAAATCCATCTTTGAGTGCTGGACATGATTATGTCCTTACATCCATAGACTACTTTGCCAAGTGGGTGGAAGCCATTCTAGTCAAGCATGCTACTTCAGAGGTGGTATATAATTTCTTCAAAGAAAATATCATTTTCAGGTTTGGGGTCCTAACCAAGATTGTAACAGATAATGCATCCTATTTTTCTTCTCATGAGATACCCAGTTCTTCTACTATTATGGGATTATTCTCTCCCACTCTTCTTACTATTATCTGCAAAGAAATGGTCAAGCAGAATCAAGCAACAAAAAACTAGTGACCATTATAAGGAAGCTGGTAGATGATAATCAGAGAACTTAGCATAAAGCATTGCTTGATGCTTTATGGGCAGACAGAATTACACCCAAGAGGGTGATAGGTATGTCCCCATTCCAACATTTGTATGGTCTGAATTATGAGATACCAATCACCCTAGAATTATCAGCATTGAAATTAGCAAAGGTAGTAGAAGATTCAACTTTTGAAAGTTCCATCGGCAAAAGGATCATGTGCTTGACTAAACTTAATGAGCAAAGAACTATGGTGGTAGACCAAATTTTTGTGCATCAAAGTCTGGTGAAGAGACTCTTTGACCAAAAAGCAAGGATCCATGAATTTGAGATTGGAGATAAAGTCTTATTGTGGGACAAGAGGAGAGAGCCAAAAAGAATGCATGGAAAATTTGATTCCTTATGGAGAGGCCCATTTGTCATTCATTGTTTAAATGATGAAAATAGTTTCTTGTTGAAATATCAAGATGGAATGCCATTTGTTCTTCCTCACAGTGGGCAGTGTCTAAAGCACTTCAATCCTTGAAGTATCAAATAAGTCTATTTGTATATATGTATAGTCTATCTTTATTTTGTGTTTTTCATTTGTTTTTGGTGCTGTTTAGTTTTTCTTTTTTTGGTGCCTTTATTTTTGGGTAACATGACTCCATAGACTGATGATATAAATAAAAGCACTGAAATTATGGTTTCTACTCCCTTTGACTGTTTTAAAATTTCAATGGATGGAAATTCCCCAACTGGAGCCAGCTATTGTTCCCAAAATTTATCACTTGTTTTTGTGGATAACATACCAACCATTTTGGTCCTATAGACCAAAACTCTCTATCTTTTCTTTCTCAAAAATGTTCTGAGCAGTTAAGTTTTTCAAATATTCAAGCCTTTTCAGCTAAGGAAGTCACAGGTTTAAAAAGCAGGATTTCTTCAAGGGAAGTTCAAAACACTTAAGGCTTTTCCTTAGTGTTTTGAGGATGGTTCAATGCAAAGGTTTGATCAAAAGACTTAATGGTGGGCTTCAAACAATTGGAATGAACCACTTTGAACCATTAAACCATTGAACCCTACCCATGTATGGTTCAAAGGTTCAATGAGTTCGAAGATTCAATGACTTTAGTGGACTTAGAGAATAAAAGGAGTCAAAGAGATAAGGTTGAACCGTTGAACCTTGAACTAAAATGGTTCAAAGGTTCAAGGTTAAATGAGTTCAATAAGACCAAAAGACTTAAAGAGTTCAAAGGTTCAATGACTTAGATGGACTTAGAAAATATAGAGAAAAGAAGACTTCAAAGAAATAAGATTAAATCATTGAATCATTGAACCTTGAACCAAAATGGTTCAAAGATTCAATGAGTTCAATAATTTCGATGGAATTAGAGAATAAAAGGCTTCAAAGAAAGAGAATGAATCATTGCACTGTTAAACCTTGAACCATAATTACCTTCAATCTGTGTTTCTGTGTAAAGGATACTAGAGAGACTTTGATATCTCTTTATCCTTCATAATCCTGTACTCTGTTATAGTTTTAGGTGTAGAATTTGAGTTGTGCTTAATCATACTATGTTCCTTTGTCCTAATCAGTAGGAGAGACAATGAAAGACTTTGTGCTTTCATTGGTTTCTTATGGTTTCTATTTCTACCCAGGAAAAATCATGTTGTTTGTTGAATATCACCTCTGAAAGAAGAGAAGTGCCTTTTCCGTAATTACACCAGAATTATCCTTTGTTCTGTGAACATCATCTCTAAAAAAAGAGAGATAGATGGTATGATTTCACCCCTGTGTGTATTTTGAGCATATATATACAATAGTTTATAGGGAACCTCCCCTTGCTGAGAGGAGAGATTTGTCTCAATCTAGCTGTGACCACCATATCTATTTTGTTGTATAAATCTCCTTATGTTATGGTTGATGCACCTATTTTTCCCTTAGTCAACTGGTGATAAAATATTCACCCAACAAAATGGGCCCAAATTTTTAATGGTTGCCTAAGGGTTTAAAGATATCACTTTGGCCACCAATGTTGTTTAAGTGAGTATCACTCTCCAAAATTGTTTTGGCCATGGATTTACCTCTAGGCAACATCTTTTGTTTTTTCTCATGGATGGGAACTATTTAATTGGGAAGGGGTCATTTTCCATTTCACTAGTAGGTCCTCTCAATGGGCCAGCTACTTTGGGGTTACTATGGTACTTCTCATAATGAGTTTTAGGGATTTCACCCAAGCACTTCTCATAATTATGTAGTCAAGTTTTTACCCTAATCAAAAATAGATTAATGTGATTTAAAAAATTACTTAAATGAATTATGCAAGAAAATAGAGTTAAGACTTTCTAAAAGATTACTTAAATGAATTATGCAACACAACAGAGTTAAGATTTTTTGAAGGAAAAATATTTTGGCCTTGGAAAATGCTTTGATACCAAACGAGAAGATCCTCCTACAACAAATTAATCATAATACATTAAATAATAGATTTATTTAATTAACAAAAGCACCAAAATGATTATATTGATCACAAGCCACTTCGATGGGGTAACGTCCTTGAGCAAGCTCAATACAGTAAATTTGTGGATGCCTTTCTTGGCCTCAACACTTACTTATAAACTAAGTCTAATCTAAACAACTAGTATTTTCCATGAATGTGGGATAAAAGAAAATTTTCACAAGATGACTTACAAATAATATGCATCCATAACAACTAATATACTAACAAAGTAAAGAGAAGGTGTCGCACAGGTTCATAACACTTTGACAACATTTTTTGTCAGTGTTTTCATGCTCTTAAACAATAGTGATAATATAATTTCGAGTGAATTTGAATGTCTTGTAAGTGTGAGCACATGTAATTTTCCTATATATATTTGATCAAAGCAATATATTATCAACTAGATGTCCCATAGGTAGAAATGATAGTTGGATCTCAAGAAGTTATCTATTTAATGCCAAAAAGTTAAGACCCTTCATTATAACTTGTGCCATGAATAACTATCAAAGGTTCCATCTAAGTGATCAGGGTGAGATTAAAAAGATTCAATAGATAGGAGAGCGATCTAATGGTTCATTGAAATGACATACAGGTGTCATTTTGTGTGTGTTTAAAACATAGCCAAAAAATCTACATTTTTCTTGTATTGGAAGGGCATTCTTGAGGCCATAATGAGTGGTGGGTTTATCAATTAGGTGTGATGGGATACCAAGAACTTGGTACTAGATTTTATACCCCCAACAACATCTTGTTAGTTTCATTTTTCAATCAGGAAGCATCATAATCAAAGTTATACAACCATAGCTTCAACTTTGACAACATTTATTTTCAATGTTTTTGTGCTCCTAAATAGTAGTGAAAATGTACTTCTAAGTAGATTTGAATGTCATGAAAGTGTGAGAACATGTAATTTTCCTATCTATATTTTATAAAAGTGATATATTTTTAATTGAAGGTGTTAGAGGTAGAAATGATAGTTAGATCTCAAGAAGTTGCCTATTCAATGCCAAAAAGTTAGATTTTAGGACCCATCATTGGAACTTGTGCCACATATTTATCTCAAAAGTTGCACTTGAGTGCTTCAGGGTGAGATTAGATGGATTCAAGAGGCAAGGGATGTATCTAATGATTTTTAGAAATAACTTATAGATTTTTTATGCATATATGAACTTAGGTTAAAAAATTACATTTTTCTTGTATTGGAAAGGGCATTCTTGAGACCAGATTGAGTAGTGGGTTTGTCGATCGGGCATGATGGGAGGCTAATAACCTAGTCCTAGACATTATCTTCCCCCCCCATACATGTTGGTAGTTCCAAATTTTGATCAGGATGAGGTCTTTGCATATTGATACTTTAATTCAAACTTATATTTTTTGCTTTCACTTATTGTTAATCCTTGTATGGTTGAATGGAAATTAGTTGTGTATTTTCAAATGATTTAAGGAATCTATGGGTATTATATTCAATTTGATAGTTTCAATTATATATAAAAGTTTTGAATTTTTTTATGAATTCTATGTGTGCTCTTATAGCAACCTTATCAATCCTCTCTCATGCATATAGTCTTCCTCTCTCTTGTCCAACACCCTTCACATACTATATCATTCACTCCTCTCACACAAATACTATCATTTCCTTGTACAATTTTCATAACTTCATCCTCCTTGTCTCTTTCAAACTTTTCAATCTTATTTAGGATCATAGACCTAATGCATGGTTCCAAGTTTATGTCCTCTCTTCAAGGCTTGTATAGCTATCCACTTTCTCAATTGAATCCTCTAACACACATAATCCAATAGCACATTCAACAAGTCACAACTCCTCAAATGATTTAAGGAATATGGGTGTTATATTCAATTTGATAGTTTCAATTATATATAAAAGTTTTGAATTTTTTTATGAATTATATGTGTGCTCTTATAGCAACCTTATCAATCCTCTCTCATGCATATAGTCTTCCTCTCTCTTGTCCAACACCCTTCACATACTATATCATTCACTCCTCTCACACAAATAATATCATTTCCTTGTACAATGTTCATAAATGCATCCTTCTTGTCTCTTTCAAACTTTTCAATCTTATTTAGGCTCATAGACCTAATGCATGGTTCCAAGTTTATGTCCTCTCTCCAAGGCTTGTATATTTATCCCTTTTTCAATTGAATCCTCTAACACACATAATCCAACAGCACATTCAACAAGTCACAAATCTTCAAATGATTTAAGGAATCTATGGGTATTATATTCAATTTGATAGTTTCAATTATATATAAAAGTTTTGAATTTTTTTATGAATTCTATGTGTGCTCTTATAGCAACCTTATCAATCCTCTTTCATGCATATAGTCTTCCTCTCTCTTTTCCAACACCCTTCACATACTATATCATTCACTCCTCTCACACAAATACTATCATTTCCTTGTACAATTTTCATAACGTCATCTCCTTGTCTCTTTCAAACTTTTCTATCTTATTTAGGCTCATATACCTAATGCATGGTTCCAGGTTTATGTCCTCTCTTCAAGGCTTGTATAGCTATCCACTTTATCAATTGAATCCTCTAACACACATAATCCAATAGCACATTCAACAAGTCACAACTCTTCAAATGATTTAAGGAATATATGGGTGTTATATTCAATTTGATAGTTTCAATTATATATAAAAGTTTTGAATTTTTTAATGAATTATATGTGTGCTCTTATAGTAACCTTATCAATCCTCTCTCATGCATATAGTCTTCCTCTCTCTTTTCCAACACCCTTCACATACTATATCATTCACTCCTCTCACACAAATTCTATCATTTCCTTGTACAATTTTCATAAATGCATCCTTCTTGTCTCTTTCAAACTTTTCAATCTTATTTAGGCTCATAGACCTAATGCATGGTTCCAAGTTTATGTCCTCCCTTCAAGGCTTGTATAATTATCCCTTTCTCAATTGAATCCTCTAACACACATAATCTAGTAGCACATTCAACAAGTCACAACTCTTCAAATGATTTAAGGAATCTATGGGTATTATATTCAATTTGATAGTTTCAATTATATATAGAAGTTTTGAATTTTTTTATGAATTCTATGTGTGCTCTTATAGCAACCTTATCAATCCTCTTTCATTCATATAGTCTTCCTCTCTCTTTTCCAACACCCTTCACATACTATATCATTCACTCCTCTCACACAAATACTATCATTTCCTTGTACAATTTTCATAACTTCATCCTCCTTGTCTCTTTCAAACTTTTCTATCTTATTTAGGCTCATAGACCTGATGCATGGTTCCAAGTTTATGTCCTCTATTCAAGGCTTGTATATCTATCCACTTTCTCAATTGAATTCTCTAACACACATAATCCAATAGCACATTCAACAAGTCACAACTCTTCAAAAATTTACTTTGTTCTCCTAAATAGGACTATATGCACAATATCAAGGTTTAGATCAAAATTATACCTTAGAAACTTGTCTTAAGAATTACAAAGGTATAGAACACACCCATACAAGATTCAACACTTACCACGGACCCTCATGAAATCCAACTACTTAATCAAATTCTTTCCATAGGACATTAATAAATTGCATCTCCCTACTCATACTAAGATCTCCTATTTTGGAGTCAATTAACACTATATATGACAAAAGAACCTTGAAATACTATCATAAACTCATCACCTATTTAAGTCACTTTCTCCATGACTTCTATTCCTCAAACAACCGTTACTTGATGGTGAAACTACCCCTATGTTTTCCTGCAACCACTCAATCCTCCACACACCTACAACATAACATGGAATGTAATCTCTAAGATTTAATGACACTATCAAACATCAAAGTTTATTAAAATACATTAAAAACACAATGATAAGGAGGTTCTTCCAATAGATATCACATATTTTATTTATCTTCATAACTATTTACAATATGATCCATTGTCATATCATTTCCCTCATGGACAACACAATTTTCCATCTTCTTGTTTCATCTATCCTCTTTCCTGAACCTCATACCTACTTTATTGACTCATACTACTTCCCCATACTATACTGAACCACACACCTACTTTATAGCGTTCATGGTGATTTGGAGGATAAAATAGGTTTGTGATAGAAGATATTATCAAAAATCATTTGTAGGAGGCCTAACACCCTCAAGGGATAGAACTAGAAATAAATAGAACTATTAATGGGAGTTGAGTTGTCTAGAGACCTCAATGTGGATTTTAATTACATAAGGAGTGAGGTGTTGAAGGAGTGAGGTGTTGAAGGGTCATAAACTAGTCTCAAAAACATGCATTAGGCCTATTAGGCCAAATAGTCCTTGAAGGGTAAAAGTGAAATAAAGTGTAAAGGAGTGTGGTGGCCTCTAAAATTAGATTGAGTGGGTTTAATGAAGGTTGGATATGTGGATATAAGATCTAGAATAAGTGTTATTGAAAGTATTAAATAAGATAAAGGCATCTAGGCATAGCCAAGCCTAGTGAATGTATAGTGAGAGAGTGTGAAGAGTAAATGATAAAAGAGGTAGGTTGGAGGATAGTAAAGGAGCTGAGTGCAGAAGAGGTATTGATAGAGATTACTCAAGAGGTGAGTGAAAATATAAAGGTACAAGAATCATAGAGGCCATACAAGTAGTAATCCTAGTTTCAAGAAAAGTTATCCAATAAAGCATTAGAGCTAGGTAAAGGTGAAAGATCAGGTTTTTAGGTATATGTATCAAAGTGGGAATTTTTTAGGGATTTATGAATGATTTTATGTCTCTGTATTATACAAGTATGACCATGATTGGGTATGAGACTTAAGTGAAATAAAATTGTGTTAATGATCAATTGAAAAGTTTTAAATGGGTGATGACAAATGCAAAATAGATAAGAGTGACATCAGTTATTTACACTACACACAATAAAATAAAAAATTTAATCTAAGAAAATATGCGAGATTGGAGATTTATGGCATTAAAAAGATCAAAATTTTAATCATTATTTGTGTATACCCTTAAATACAAGATCTAAAAGATAATAGTTTGGAAGATCAAAACAACACTATATGATAACATTTTAAATTAAAACTAAATTTAAATTAGATAGATCAACATAATCCAAATGAAAACTTAAAAAAAATCATATACGCACATGTATAATGTCAATCATACATACATTGTCTTGATAGACATACAAAAAATCACATCATCTACCAACATAGTATCTAATCTCTGGTGAATGTCATATACACATATACAATGCCAAAAATGTGTGCATTACCAAATAGGAATATAAAAAATCACATCTTGTGTAGGACATCCTAACCATGAAATAAACTCCCTTTCTTTTCCTTCCTCAAAGAAGACTCTCCTTGGGATGCCCTGCTGGTAGATGGAGATCCCTTGAATGCCTTGGATTGATCTAAGGCCTGACTGTGGGTCCTATGCTCATATCTCACTTGTAGCTCAACCAATTAAAATAAAAGTAATATCATAATATTAACATAAAATATATCCAACCAAGTTAAAAAATTAATTTTAAACTAGAATTAAAAAATCATTTAAACATGCACTTACTGCAAGATCTTAGTCTCACTCAATCTACTTTTCATGCTCTAACAAGTTAGTGGAAGGTTCATCTCTAAAAAATGGCATTTGAAATAGGGGATAAACATGAGAATTTTCCCTACTAATCATCTTACTGAGACTATTATATGTCATGTAACAACCCTTCATACACAATACATTCACATAAGTTATATTTTCCCTAAATATGTAGTAAAATTATTACAACAAATTTGTTTTTACAATTGAAACTTATAAGTTAATATATACCTTTGCGAGCACCTATGAAAATGACATTATAACAATAATGCCTATGTTTGTCTCGACTCATAGTGATGGAAGAGTGTATAATTGATCCATAAAATGAATGTAAACAAGGTCTCACTTACTTTTCTATAAAGTATCAAAGATATATATGGCATGTTTTTCTCCTATATTAAACCAAGAGTGTATTTAATTGCACTATACTTAAATTTTGAGATCCCTGATAAATAATTTTGACTTAAGTACAAGGAAAATATACATAGACTAAATTTACATAGAGTGTAATATTAACTCAAAATATTACCACTGTATAAGTAAAAGGTGTGGTCCTAACATGGATAGATGTAGTAGTGGATGAGCTAGTAACTAGATCTGTATATGTAAATAATGGTTACATAAAATCAAATCCTACAATTGTGGATTGTGATGATGAAGGAACCATCTCCTCTTAAAACATAAAAAATTACATATATATTATTCAATTTCTATGAAAATCAATTATTAGCTAAATTAAATTTGCAAATATAGCTTAAATTTAACATGACATTTATATAAAATATACCTGTATCTGTGCAATGGTTGATGTCTACACACCAAATGTGCATGACAAAAACTCATCACTCATAAATATATCATCCAATCCTTCTGAACCACCAACACCACCATCATAAAAATGTTCAATGCATATAGCTCCACAAGATCTACAAGGGTGGGGTTAAGTATGCACACTAGGTAGCATATCTCTAACATTCATCTTTGCGAGCCTACTTGTAGGTTGAACGAGTGTATCAATGAGCACACTAAGTGAATGTAGATTGTTGATATTTATGACCTCATAAAGTGAAAAAGGAATCCTAGATTAAAGTGGCCCCTGTAGGCCGATTAAGTGCAAGATATGCACCTGGTCAATCCTATGTAGAGCCTTTCCTTCAACCTTGTAACTCACTATAATCAAAATAATTTGAAATATCATTGAGGAAAAACTCACATTAGAGTTTCCTCAAAAAATACAATGTGACCTCGTGGTTGTTAGATAGTATATAATCAAACATCATCCACCATTTTTTTAAATAAAAGAGGGGTAAAAACTTTATTAAATCAAGGAAAACCAAAGTACAAAGCCGCCTAAGGCTAGCGCCTCAGGAACCAACAAAACCACAAAAAACCAAAAGAATAAGAAAATTACACTCCAGTACCACTCTCATCCTCCACCAAAATCCTCTCCAAATTCTGGCAAAATGTGTGAGGCATTTGCTCCCATCCATCAAACTTCTGGTCTTTAAATTCTTCTGATCCCCATCTTGCCAGGCAATCGGCCGCCCTATTCCATTCCCTAGGAATATGGGCAAAAATCACATAATCCATACAAGAACTGACCTAAAGAATTTGTTTAACAATCACTGACAACTGCCAACATACATCAGAGGTCTTCTTCTCAAGAAGCAAATTAAGCAAAACTTGAGAGTTAGCCTCACAAAGCACTTTCCTTCATCCTAACTCATAAGCTCTCCTTAAGGCATGTAAAATCACCCAACCTTCCATCTGATTAACTGTCTGCACTCCCTTGTTAACCCAAAAATCAAAACCACCACACCAGTAGAATCCCTGTCGATCCTGCCAATCCCAGCCGAGCCTAGATTCCCACGGGATGACCTATCTGTATTAAGCTTCAAATAACCAGCAAGAGGCAGTGACCAATTCCCTGTCCTTTGCATTCTCTGATTCACCTATCTACCTCTCCTAACACATATCGAGACAAAAGAAATTCCTTGAATGCCCAACCTCGCTGCAACCTCAACATCACTCTTAGCTAATGGCAGGGCAATCTCACTCTTAACCGCAACGGTTTCTTGGACCATGCCCAATATTCTAGTCCAAACTTGCTGAACTCCTAAATTTTATCCATGGAAAATCTTGTGATTTCTTTCAATCCAAACTTTCCATAAAAGGAAAATTGGACCAGTGTATCATACCTCGTGCAAAAATAAAGCCGGTGAGGGTGGTTTGCCTAGTCTCGCCCAAAAATCAGCCAAGGAGGATGCATGAACACATTGGAATTTCCACGCATCCCACCAACAGTGCCATAATTGCATTGAGAAGGGGCATTAGAAGAATAAATGTTGAGAATCCTCCTCCTAACTGCTGCATAAAACACACCTCAAAGGGCCAGCAAATCCTCTCTTGCAGATATTATCCCATGTCAAGCATTTATTCCAAGCCATGGTCTAAATGAAATAGTTACACTTTGGCCAAGAAAAGATATTCAAGACTCTTTTCCACCAGGGGACTTCCCACCCACCATCTAATTGCTGAGAGATCAATGCCTGGTACCCCGAAGACACCATGTATGATCCTTTCAGATTGGGAGCCCATGCCTGAACATCCCTTCCCAAAAGGGTGCTACAACTACGTCCAACAAGAATGGATTGGAGTTCAGTGCACTCCACTTCCAATACCACAATCAGCCATTCTTCTGGTGATTTCCACCTCACTTCCATCACCTGCCCTTGATTGGAAAATACCTTAAAATCACCTACCCTCAACCAACCAGCCTCACCAAATCTTTTTGCTAAAGTTTGTAAATGAGGATATTGTACTGCTAGGGGTAGGAAACCATCCCAAGAGTCCTGCCAAAACTGTGCCTCCATCCCATCTTTGCATATCCAGAACAAACCACTCTTGATGAGCATAACCCCTTTCTTGAGTGTGGACCAAATCGCCGACCCCTTCCCAGACAAGCCATGCCGAGGGGTATCATTCTGAGGAATCCCTGCCAGGTACTTGTGAGATAAAATTCTAGCCCACAGTCAGTCTGGTTCGACACACCATCTCCAATACAACTTTGCAACTATCCCCATACTAGAGAGTATTAATTGTCTTAATCCCAGACCTCCCAACCTTTTCAGACTACAAACTATCTCCCATTTGATGAGACTCCATTTGGTAGTTGTTAAATTGCCAGCCCAAAGAAATTGCCTTGCTAAGGAATCAAGGTCTCTCACAAAACCCACCGGTGTTACTTGAACCATACACCTATATATGGGGAGTGCCTACACCACCGATTGAAGCAATTGAACTTGACCATCAAAGGATAGCCAATGATGAGTCCAGTGATTAACCTTAGCACAAAACTTGTCAAGAAGGCCCTGCCACGTCTCCCTAGACTATCTTCTAGTCAAGATGGGAATGCCAAGTTATAGCAGAGGAAGACTTCCAATTTGGAACCTGAGTAAATTATCAATTCTCTGTTGGATTGGAAGTGGGGTATTGAAGAAATAAATTGAAGACTTACCCTCATTAATCAGTTGTCTTGACGCCTCAAGATAAACATCTAGGTCTCTACACATATTATTCACTTCTCTCACAGTTGCCATGCCCATCAAAGCTGCATCATCCACAAACTGTAAGTGAGAAAGTGTCAGGAGACCTCCACCCCACTGCCAGCCCTGAATATATCCCCCTTCCACATTCCTTTTGATCAGCCATCCTAGCCCTTCAACCAGAAGAAGAAACAGATAAGGAGACAGGGGGTCACCTTACCACAGACCTTGAGAGGCTCCAAATAAATTTGAATGCTCTCCATTAATCAGAACTGAGAAGGAGATCAAATTCACACAACACATGAACCAATGAATCCAGTCCTCACTAAATCCAAAGGCCCTCAAAACCTTCTGAAGGAAAGACCACCAGACTCTGTCATAAGCTTTACTCATATCCATCTTGATGAACATAGCCTTTTATTTTGAATTGGCCATCGAATGAATTGCCTCTGTAGCCACCACCACGCCATCCAAGATTTGGTGACCTTCCATGAATCCACTTTACTCCTCATAAATAAGTATTGTAAGCCACCTCTTTAGTCTGTCAGCAATCAATTTAGAGATAATTTTATAAATCACATTACAGAGGGAAATGGGACGAAACTGACTTAGCCAATTTGCTCCCTCCCCCTTAGGGATAAGATCCAGGAAGGTCAAGTTCAAAGCCTTAAGCATCTACTTATTCGTCTATGATTCTTGAACAACAGCCAAGAGATCAACTTTAATAATGTCCCAAAACTCTTGGAAAAATTTAATCAAAAATCCATCTGGCCTAGGCACTTTACCTTTTTACATCTGGAAGACAGTCCTCTCGACCTCCTCCATAGAAATGGCACTCATAAGATGCTCATTCATTTCCCAAGAGACCAAAGAGGGAATATAGGATAGAACCTGAGTCTTAGCCACCAGTTCCCCCTACCCTTCCTCCTGGAATAAAGAAGCAAAGTATAGCTCTGCCTCATTACACATACCCTGGGTGGAATGAATGGTTTCCCCTATCTATCACCAACGAGGAAATGGTATTACCATGCTACCTAGATTTCATGGAGTTGAAGAAAAATGCAGTATTTTGATCCCCCTCCCGAAGCCAAACATTTCGCACCTTCTGCTTCTAGAAGATTTCCTCTCACATCTCCCATTCTTCCACAACTTTTAGTGCTTTAGCTTCCTCTCTTAACAGAAATTCAGACGCCCCTTCTTCCCTAATCATCCAGGTCACTTCATTCAACTATGTTTGTGCCACATTTTTCTCCTGATAAATATTTTTGAAACATACTCTGTTCTAGTGCTTTAGCTGATATTTGACAAATTGTAAGAGCTTGGTAAAAGTATAAATTGTTGTGCCAAATCCCAGTCTACCTATTTTCCACCAATCAGCAACACAACCATACAAGTCAGGATCCCTTAGCCACATAATCTAGAATTTAAAGGGCGGTCTCTGAGGTATCCTAGCTGAGGAAATAGTGAGTTTTATGGGCTAGTGATCCAAACCCCGCCCACCCAAAAATAAGACACCATGAAGCAGTCAAGGCGTTCGGCAATACTACTATCCCCCAACCTTCTATGGTTCCATGTGAAGCGGCCATTGCTGGGCTTTATGTCAACAAGATTAAGAGCCGAGATATTGTCTCTAAGCAGAATGGAAGAGGGCTCGGTTTTCATTATACTTCCTCATTTCTCAGATAAATCCAGAACGGCATTAAAGTCTCCAGCAATAATCCAAGGTAAATAAGGAAACAAGCTACACACCTCATGAATATTATTCCATACCTCAAGCTTTCCATGGAAGTCCGTCAGAGCATAGACATTAGAGAAAAGAACTAATTTCCCTGATTCAATGCACCAAGAAACCATAGATAAGGAAGACCTGAATGAAATCTAGGACACAAGCTGGATCTTGCGTGGGTTCCATAGGCATGCCACACCCCCCGATGATCCCTGGGCCCCAATACACTGACAATGGTGCTACCTCCATAACTTAAGTGCCATACTCATCATACAATCAATAGTAACTTTAGTCTCTTGAAGAAAGAGAACATATGGAGAATGCCTCTGCACTAATTCCTGAACAGCTTTTTATCTAGGGCCGTTGTTCAGGCCCCTTGCATTCCAAGAGATAACAATCATTTGGGGGGAGTCAAGAAGTGGGATTCCAAGGTCTTAACAGCACCAAACTCCACCAAGTTCTCCCCAATCATCTTAATTCTCTCTAGGTCCTTCTTACGTCCAGTTTTAGCATTTTTCTCCAAAGCCCCCTTCTTCCCATCCTTCTGAAGGATGCCCAGGTGAGGGATATATTTCCCTCTTTTATATGCTTTAGCAACCACATCCCATATCACAGGCTCTACTTCCATGACACCCTTACCTGTATTAGCACTTGGCTCCCCCTCCACCTGCGTTCCCGCTAGTCCGTCCATGATCATGGGCATAGTGGATTCTTCTTGAATAACACATAGAGGCTTGGCAGATCCAATCTCTAAACCTGACTCCTCCTCAGGGTGATCAGCATTAATCCCTTCTTGAATAATTGCATGCTACCCCAACTCATCTAAAATCTCAAACCTATTAAATGTATCCTCCTCCTGTCATTCTCTTAAAGTTCTTTTCAATCCTCTGTTACGAGTTCGAGCTTTTTCCTGAACAAAGCCCTCAACATCCTTATTCTCTCCTACTATTGGATTCTTCCTTTATCAATACTAGGAATGGTATTAGAAGGAGGTGTAGTTTGCTGGTCCATTGGTTTGGCTTTCAGACATCTACGCACCAGGTGGCCATATTCATGGCAGATGTGGCATCAGAATGGAAGGGTCTCGTAGTCCAGTTGTTGAACCCAAGAATATGAACTTGCACTCACCTCAACTGCATCTGGCAATGGTTTACTTAGATCAACTTCCATGCAAATACAAGCAAAGGTCATCACCTTCTTACTCAGTGTTTGTGTAAAGGATCTAACCAGTCTACCAAGCATTGATGCCAACATATGTAGCACATCCTCACGACAACATTCTATTGGCAGTCTAGGCAATCGAACCCACACTGGCACTCTATTTGGGAGCTCCTCGGAGGGGCTAAAGCTAACATGCCAAGGTTTTACAAATAATTCCACTTGGTTATAGAAATAAGTCCCCCCTTCAAAGACCCTGTTGCAATCAGCTTGGCAGGGAAATGTCACCATGAAGTAGTTATTTGCAAGCATCGTAACCTCCAATTCCCCCTCTGGTTCCCAAACTCTTCGGACCCAACTTTCTAGGAAATGAAGAGAGACTTTTAAACCCATAAACTTACAAAAAAAAGAATGATTAGAATAGTATTCTACATCCTCAGCAATCATTTCCAAGGGAATTACCAGTTTTGGTCTCTCTTTGCATCTCTCAAGACATCTGTTAGCCTTCATAATCGTGGAGCCTCCAAGCAAGATCAATTCCTTGGCATCTAAATTCTGAGAAAAGAGGGCATTTTCATACCCATACACTTCATGTCCTAGCAAATTCATTATGACCACTTCACTAAAATTGAATCCAACACCAATCTTGGGAGGCATACTCCCAGCCATGACTACCCCTGCCAAAGGGTACTCTCCAGATGTAAGTGCACTCCAGACGACCCCACTGGCCCCTACACTGTACACTGACCAGAAAATGTATGTAGCTCACAGCACCAAGGAAAAAAAAATGTTTTAATCAGGAGAAAATAGCGTAAGTTATGCCCCCCACCCCCTACAAACAATCTGTCTCCCTTCCCCTCCTACGCAGAATCAAAAAACAACAAAAATCGAGCTAGGGAGTGGCTACCCTAGCTCGGCAGCATGCTCCAGTTCGTAGTCATTATCCTAAAATTGAATTCTAATCTTCAAACATCATCCACCATTGGTTTTATAAATTGGCTCTGATTAAATTGTGTTGGTAGCAATAGATTGGGAGACATTTAGCAGTTACTAGAAATGATGCATTAGTGGCCAAGTCAATGAATAAGGCACAAATGGTGTCTTTTGATATGTCTCTATTCTTGACCCCTCTAGTTGATAATTTTTCATCATAATAAGCCCTAAAACTATCTTGATATGAAGCCCATCTATCAATTTGACTCATTATAGAGTCAACTTGACATAATAATGACTCTAAGGAATTGGCAAGATAGGTGTGATGGTTGTTGGTGGAAGTGGGATTCCTCATTCTCCTAATTAATTCCTCAATTTCAATTTTATTTTTCACAATGTGGGTAACTATATTCTCCTAACTGTTATGGGGATTTTTTGGAACTATAGGAGGGTTATGTGAAGGGTTAGGAGGAGGGTTAGGTGAAGGGTTAGGAGGAGAGTTATGCTGGGGAAAAGGAGGGTTAGGAGGATGTTTAGGCTGAGGAACAAGAGGGTTAGTAGGATGGGAAATTCATAATAAATAAATTACCAATTAAATAATGAAAAAAATAAAAATTACTAAAATTTAGGGTTAACAGGTGTAGATTTTTAGCATTACCTCTTCTACTTGGTGTCATCATCAATTAGTCAATGTGTCGAGCTTCTTGGGATGAATTATATCAAGGTTTAGCCTCACTAGGGTGAAATGCAATCACAGAGTAGAGGAGAATGAGTGAACCTAAATGCAAAATGAGTAAATTTTGTGTTTGAGTTCATTTTTTTATTTTTTATAAATGACACAGGGAATGAAATCACATTATTAATGCGATTGTGTTATTAATTTTCCAATATCATGATCACATTATGTATTAATGTGCTCATGTTATGGCTTGATAACTACTAAACCATAATTCAAACAACATGATCATGTAATGTCAATAATGGGATCATGTTATTGACATTATGTGATCATGTTATGGGAAATGTCCATGGAGTTGTCCCCAAATCCATGCACATACTTGTATATAGAAATGAAATGGCATAAGGGTGATAATTAGATCTATAGTAAGTCAATTAGATACTAAACTTAGATATATGCATATGCTAAACCCATAAAATTGAGATAGTATAAATATAAAAAGTAAAACTAAGAATGTATGGATATGACAAAGAAGTAATATACTTAGTTGATTTTGATACTAACACAATGTTAGATTTGAAATAGGTAGGAATCAATCTAGATGATAGTTTCCATAACAATAATCATATTATAGATTTGATGTTTCTGGAGCTCTAAACACTAACATTAGCCTGGGATGGTTACATCGATGCTATTGTCTGGGTTCGACACAAGTGTCCTATATAAAATACCTAGTGAAAAGGGATGCAACCACTTGGATTCTTCTGGGTTTCTCTTCACCTTCACCCTATTTTATTATGATCTGGGTCATAGACTATCACTTGTTATGAAATGGTAAAACCCTAATTCTGCATTTTCATTGTAACCTTAGGTAAAAATGGGTTAGTTGGCACACAGTGTCGAGATGACTCCAAAGACCCTGCTATTAAAGGGCATTACCTACATAGCCAATACTCCATAATATGGCCTCAAACTCATGTAATTATACCTTATGTGTTGTCTCATGTGTGAATCATGCAATATGTGCAAAGCAAGTTCAATAATGACCTAACATTTAGCTTGCCAAATCGGTCTCTTGGGTTGCTCCTTTAGTTATTTAGACATGTAAATGTGTTATACTTATGACTTGCATAGAAATAGGGAATCTTTGTTTAATTGAATGCTTGATAAAGTAATTTTTATAAGTTGCCTTGATCTCCTTGGTATTTTGCTAAGTGTTCCCTAGGTGAGGAATGAATGAGGGTTGATCATGAATCTATATAAATGCCTTTGGATAAGTAACTCACATTAAATCACTTAGGTTGACCATTATGATACATTTCATTTGCACAAATTAGATGATTTTAAGGCACTAAACACTAATGTCTAGTTAGGACACTAAAGTCGATGCTAGTGTCTATCCAAGACATTAGCATCTAGGGAGCAAGGAAATATGTACATGTTCAAAACATGTAGATATGGAAGATAAGTTCATTTTAAGCATTGTAGACAAGATAGAAGGTCTAGATAATAAATATAAGATTGGTTAGACTAATAGATAGGCCAAGGGGCACAAGATAGAGTAGATGCAAGGCTCACGAAAGTAGGAAAGGTATAGAATCAAGAGGAACAACCAAGGTTTGAGTTCATCAAGTGTACAAGACTATGGTTTTATATAATCATAAAATAGTGTCTACACCAAGGAAGAATGAGCATCAGTAATGTTTCTAGATAAAGCATTATTCTCTGTGCAAAGTGGGTGGTTAAGGAAATTGAAGGTAATTAGGTTTAGAAAATCCATTTAAGGCACTATATTTCTATAGGTGTTGCATATAGTAAATTTAAATTAAATAATAGTAGTTTTTATGCCCTCTGTTGATTACCATTACCTTTATCAGGATGGGAGGTCATTTTGTGTCCAAGATTATTTGGAAATCCTTTGAAGCTGTTAGGCATTTTATAAAATGGGTTGGTGATGGATTTGATAGTGCTATTTATTTTAATGACTAAAATATTTGGTGCTCCCTTGTAATTGCCAACAATAGTTTTGTTTTAGTATATTTTCTAGGCATAAAATATCTATATTTATTCAAAAAGAGAATTTACATAGTGAGTGCTTTACTTCTTCTTGAGATGAGATTGGATCCCATGACACTTGCTAAAAGACAAATATAAGTTTTTTAATATGGACTTACCTTATATTGTGCATACACAACAATTGATGTCTAATGTCATACAACACAATATGGGATTAGACCTCTTCATGCATGGTGGAAGGAATCACAATGGAATCGTGAATACTAATTTGAGAAATTATTATTAGGTGGTCTCATTTACTAAATTATGGGTCCATTTTATTCTAAACTATATAAGCTAAATAGGATATGAAATTTAAATTCTTTACCCAAGAATTATCTTGCCAGACTTAACATAATACTGAATTCTAAGATTGAACCCAAACTTGCACATTTTCTCAAGTGTTTAGTGTAGCAAGACCTTCCTCTTAGGGAGCACCTAGACGGGACATTGATGTTTCTAATCTCAAATACCCATCTTAATCCAAACATAAACCTTCAAAACATCTCTTTTGGATCTATCCAAGAGCTAAGTCTACCTAGCAATGGATTCAAAACATTTTCTAATCGTTCCACCTAAAGCCTTTATTTTGGCAAATGATTTTTTTTGGGGGGACAAAGTTTAGTGTTTGTCACACATTGCTTTATTATAGAACTTATTAATATGTAATAATATATTTAAGTTATGAAAACATATAAATTTGGTAAATTTTAAATGATGAAGAACCATCATTACAATTCTTTATTAATGAACATGTGATTGTTATCTCGTCGACTCTTTTGCAAATATAAGCTTAGGCTAAAAAGGTGGTGCTTGGCTTCTAACATTTAGAATAACTTCTGAACCATTAGTGAAGTGTTCCATACACTATGAGTCACGTTCCGCAAAACCAACCCCCTCATGGCTCCTTGCCTCTGGCACTTAGGTGTCAATGGATCTATTCTCATAGCCATAAGTACTTCTCCACTCATCCTCTTCAATAGGGGGTTGGATTCCACCTCCCATACATGAAAAATTTTTTATTGGCCTATTGTGATGGAACTCACCTTTGTAGGGATGCTTCAGTTAGTAGTTATGTTCAACCACCCTTTGGTTTGGGTATCTTAGTTTCACTAGCACCTCTTGAGATCAATTATGATGGTTAGGTGGTGCTCAATTCTCTTTCATTTGGGCATTCTATTTGGAGTGTGAAACCTCCTAAAGATGAGCTTCCTCCACCACCTTTTAAGTGTGTGACTTATGTCTAATGATATATGCCTTGATATAATTGTGTTTTGATGTAATCTTGTGGCTTCTAGGTTGTACATAGCTGGAAATTTTTTTAATTTTGAGTCATATTTTTTAATGACATAGAGTGTTTACCGTGAATATTAACATGGAGATTTTTATTGTAACCTTCATTATTATTATTATTATTATTATTATTATTATTATTATTATTATTATTATTATTATTATTATTATTATTGCGATGAGTTCCAATAAATTAATTAAACTAATGAATACAGTTTATCACTACATCCCCAACATCAAACAAATTCAATATATTTATTAAAGAAGAGAAGAGAACATGATGGATGCCCTTCCCCTTAGCTGCGTCATCTCCCTCACAATAACAACAGATTTAATGGAAGGATCTGGTTGGAGGCAATGGCCATCAAATCAAATGGACTATCATAGACATTATTATATACAACTGCTCTCGGTTCAACAATGTTCTCATTAACTTGCACCTCTTTAGCCAAATTAAAAATAAAAATAAAAAAATTGTGAGTAAAGAAATATAGGCTAAGGATGCAGGTCTTCTGGAAGAGGCTCCAACACCTATTTTAAAAGTGAGATTGGTCCATGAAGTTTTAAAACAAAGTTAATATAAATAAATTCTAAATATAACTAAGAGTGATAGAGTTGAGTTTCATTATATTTAATCATATAGGCAGCGTGTCATTGAATGAATTGAGATTGAATATTATTTTGTTAAATATTAATTTATGTGAAACTTTATATTTGTATATGTTTTAGTTGTTTTTTAAATGAATAATGGATATAATATTAAAATAGAAAAGCTCAAAATAATAAATTTAATTATAAAATAAGAAAAGTTATTTTTAAATAGAAAAAATATTATAAATAATTAATAAAAATAATAAATTTAATATTAAAATAGAAAATCTCAAAATAATAAATCTATTTATGAAAATAGAAAAGTTATTTTAAAATACAAACAATATAATCTATTTATAAAAATAGAAAAGTTATTTTAAAATTCAAACAATATTTCACTTTTATTGAAAGCCGGGTAAACTTTTTAACATGACCGGCGCCGCTGGCTAGACACAACTAATACCGGTACCACGGGGCTGGTAGGGGACTTGAACACTAATGGGCAGAGCCGCAACGAAAGTACCCGACCAACCGACTACACCCCCTGACCCGGTAAAATACAAACAATATTATAAATAGCTAATAAATCTATTTATAAATATATTTACCGTTTCTAATAAATCTATTTATAAATATATGTGATTGTTCGATATTGGCTTGCGAGGATCGAAATGGCGGCCTTTCATATCCCTGAGGTCCTTTGAGGGCTTCATGCCGGCCTTATTCAACGGTGGACGGCGGGTCACTGCCTTGGCTCCAAAGTTCTCTGCGCTTAAGCCTCTAGGACAACAATAATAGGTGAAACAATATTATTTTTAAAAATAGAAAAGCTCAAAATAATAAATCTATTTATAAAAATAGAAAAGTTATTTTTAAATACAAACAATATTATAAATAGCTAATGATGTAGGCATTAAGAGTAGAGTAAGGGTAAGGGTATTCTGTGTAATCTGCATTGTTATGCAAGCGGAGATGGAAGGGGTGAGATGGCAAAATCTTGGAGACGATGAGGTGAGGATGATCTTGGCGGCGTTGCCAATCCGAAGTCAAGTGCGATTGAGATGTGTTTGTAAGAAATGGAACACCTTACTTTGCAGTGATGAGGTTAAGAAAATGTACAAAAATATGCCGCTATCTTCGTCTCCTGCCTTTTGCATTCAAATAGATGGGGATCAAATATGGGTTATCCTGCCTTTTGCATTCAAATAGATGGGGATCAAATATGGGTTATCCAAGAAAATACAGATTTTTACAAACTTTCTTCAATGCCAATGGGCCACGACCAACACAGTATTTCTTCAAGGATTCGGCTTGCAGATAGCAGTATCTACTTTTCGTGGTTATTAAACCAAAAGGATAGTAATAGTGATCATGATCTAACCTTCTTTTTGTGCAATCCAGCTAGTGGTACTTGGAAAACCCTTCCTTGCCCTCCTTAAAAATTAAGTGGTATTCCCATTACTTCTTTTATGCAATGGGATTCGATTCTTCTTCTTCTTCTCCCTGGCGTTGCACTCTTATTTTTGGTGAATGTGTTGATGGCAAAGATCGTGATTGCAGCAACCAAATAATAGTGGAGATGTATGATTCAGAATCAAATGCATGGACTGATCCAATTAATGTTAGTGATGGAATTCATAAGAGCATTTGGCCTGTGGGGCCAAGTGTTTCCTCCAAGGGGAAATTTTATTGGTTAAACATGGATGCCGGTGTAGATGTCTTAGAATTCAGTACTGTCGCCCAATCCCACCATACGCAATTGCAATGGACAAGAATTCCATTGCCGACTATACACAATTATAACGAGAAGGAAGTGTTCTTTTCTATACACGGCAATTTTATTGAATCTGCGTGGCCTTGGCAATTAGCAGCATCAAGTGGAAGTGGCAGGGTAGTGTTGGTCAACAAGTTTCTTCCCTCAATGTGGATGTTACAGAAAGAAATGGGAGAAGATGGATTAACAAAAAACAAGTGGATTGAATTCCCTATAGATTTACCACAACCAACTTACACCGTTGCAATCAATAGCAATGGTCAGATTTTGGTAATTGGAAGAAATATTTCAATATACAGTGAAGATGGAACAAGACTGAAAACAATTGAATTTTCTGAGATTGAGTTTGACTATAATCCTAATTTTGAAAATGGAGATCTGCATTCAATTAAGGCATTTCCTTTTGAATGCAACAATATATGGTGGCCTAATTGATTCTTTTGGATGCAATATTCGCATAAGAGGATTTTGTCATAATTTTACACAATTCTATATTTTATTTTGTTAAGAGAGGATTTTTACTATCTCCTATTGTGAAATAATCTATTGGGAGATTCCTTCTGATTTTATACGATTCTAAATTTCTAATGTTATATTTATGGCTCAACATTATGATTGAAAAGTGCAATGTAAAGTGAAGATTGAGGTTATTGCACACAAATTAATTATTTAATTTGATGCATATTTTTTTCTATATAATATGTTTGTTATGTTGAGTTGATTTAATTTTTTTATTTGAATATTGGATTTTCGGTATATTTGATGTGTTGATATGATTCATTTCATCTGAATTTTGGATTTTCAATCTTTATTTTTGATACAGATGTTTTTTTTCATAACTATTGTATATATAAAATAATTGTATATATAAAATATATTCTCGCTTGAAAAATCAATAGTCTTTCAAACATTTATACTAAATCTAAATATATTTGAATATATATTTTGTGAATTAGTCTCTCTAAGGACCCTCTTGATTGATCAACACATACGATGACAACAAAAACAACTCAATAAAGTACAACATCAATTGCCACAATGATCTTGTTCGATCCATATCAATTTGACATTTTTATAGTAGTTATTGTCTTGATTCAACTATATGCATATACTTGTAAAAATGAATATTCATCAATTTTTCTGTTAAAATTGATTGTTATATTTATGTTAATTTTGTATAGAGGTAATTTCTAGTTTATGTTGGTTGTTGGAGACAATGTTTAAAATTGATTCTTATATTTATGTTAATGGGTTGTCTATAGATTGAATCTGAGGTGTTTTTTTTTTTTTTTTTTTTTCTAAAATACATAGATTGGGTGACTTGGATGGACATATATGTTTGAGTGCATTTGAGTTTTTCATGTTGCAAGAACTGGTTGTTTCTTTGTTTTCTCGTTTTTTGATGAATCTATAGTCATTTTTTAATGTTCTTGCATTTTTTAAAAATTTTACGACTATCTATACTGCTTCCTTCCATGGCGCAGAATAAGCCTCACGGCGGAGTGCTAGTCGCTGTGGGCGACGGGAAAACAGAGGGAAAATACAAGCTTAAGCTCGCTGTTCAGTTGAAGAAAGAAAGGGCAGCTCCTCATAATTGGGCTTCGGCACAACCTATAGAAGATATTGAAGAGCACAGAACTGGTAACAAAAGCTTGACATTTCGTTGCATAAGAGCGACACATGGTGCTACAGAGGATGCAGGGGAAGTGTTTGACAAAATGTCACACAGAACTGCAACTTCGAGGAATGAGTATTACAACCCTGGACACTCAGAGGATACACCCAAACTGTACGACAAAATGCATGAAAGAGAAATGGGCTCAAGACAGCAAAATAGGTGAAACATATAGGATGGCATGCAAACTGTATGATGAAGACAATGCAGATAAGCAATATATAAAACTGCAGACAGGGTTTCAGCTGATGGTCAAAATCCTTTCCGGGGAAACTATTTGCCTATGGGTACAACTAATATACCATGTTATAGATCTTAAAAGGAAGCTAGAGCACAAGCAAGGGATTCCAAAGGATCATCAACGCCTTATATTTGAAGGCAGACAACTCGAGGATCAAAAATCTCTTTTGAGTTACAAAATAGATAAAGATACTACCATCATTTTGGTGCTCATTGTGTGGAGGAGCTGCTGATCCAAGGATGCTTTCAACCTTCAAAAAAGTGTCATTTAAGGAAGTATTGAAAAATATAGCCAATAAGCCAAGCATTATGAAGCCTCCTTCCGTCCCGAAAGCTTATGTAGTGGAACATGTTGAAGAAATGAGGACTGTGGAAATTATAGGCGAGGAGGTGTTCCTTTATCAAGAATACTTTGCTCCAAAGGTTTTTTTTGTTGTTCACTTTGCTGAAAATGAAGATTACTACAGAATTCTTGTGGACGGTCCTTGGTTTTGGGGATCTGCGGGGCTTTTCATGACTCCATGGTTTTCAGAATTCGATCCAAACTCACACTCAGTCACCAAAATGCCAGTGTGGGTTCGACTACCCAATCTACCTATACATTTTGGTTGGGCTTTAAATAAAATAGGTAACTCCCTTGGCACCTATATCAAAAGTGACGCTGAGAAAATACTTGCGGGGTTGTATACTTATGCACGGATCTGTGTAGAGATAGATCTTAGCAAGGGTTTCCCAGATAAAATCATTCTCAAATGTGGGAAAAGACGACACATTCAGCTATTGGATTATGAGAAGACAGCTTTTCGATGTAGACACTATGATCTTCCAGGTCACCTCCAAGCTACATGTCCCCAGGCATGAGCTCATCCCCCCAGAAAAAGGGACAAAAACAACATCCAAAAAATGGAGCTATCCAGCACAAGAGGCAGAGGAAGAAGAAGAAGAAAAAGAAGTGGATTTACAGCATTCATCAGAGCTAGAAAAGAACAAAAATGGAGAAAGTGATACCCAAGTTGGGGCATCTGTCCATTCTATGATGAAGAGAGGTGAAGAACATAATCCATTATGGGGATTGATCCAAATGGCACCCCGCTAGTGGGGATGAAGAGAGCCCATGAAACAGACAGCTCCAACTCTAATAAGAAACTAGTGACCTATACACATCCATAAATTCAAAATTCACATACTCTTCTAGATTACCAGACTTCAGATTCGCAGATAGTCATAGTGGAGCCCTCACCAAGGGGGTGGCAGGAGGTTAAGAAGAAGAGAGGCAAAAAGGGTAGAGTAGAAGATTATATGGGATATATCTCCCATTAATATTTGGTCTATGACCTATTTGTTTTTGTCTTTATATTGGTGTCGCTTGTTGTATTGACTCATTTTGGCACCTGGAGGTTGTTTTCTTGAACTATATCTACAATGCTTTGTCCATTTACATGATGTAACTGTTAGGATTGTGGAGCTAAAAGCTTCACTGATGTAAACAGGAGAGGAGGTTGCTGAAGGTTGCTGAGTTGCAGAGAAGTTGGGGTCGGTCTGATCAGCCGACGTCGGCAGGATAGCAAAGGGAAGCAACCGACGTCGATCATATATCGGTCGACGTCGGTCACCTCCAGGCAGACAGGGACCGACATCGGTCGCCTGTGTGGTTCGACTGCGAGCTATTTACGGGCAGTTAGCTAACGAACTAAGTGTTTGCATGAAGAGATCTAATTTTAGACTGAGAGCTGCGGATCTAATTATTGTAATTAGATGTCTAATTATTGTTTGGATGAGATCTATATAATAGACTCATGATTGTATTGAAAAAGTGTGCTAGGGAGTAAGAGAGCATAATTATAAGCTCCTTCTGTGTGTGAGGTAGAGCAATGGTGCGTTCCTCCTAGTGCCTCAGTACCAGGTGTGTTGGTGCTGGATTGGAGAGCCAGCTGGGTTCTTCAGGTGTGTAGGATCTTGGTCACAGTTGCATGGCCTATACAGGAGATCTACATGGTAAGTAAGATCGTTGATCTGCAGGTGTATGTGTGTGCAAGGTCGAGGTTCACAGGGGAGCAGAACCGTTGTTTGATTTGCAGGTGTGCAAGGTCATATAGACAGCAACACAACAGGGAGCAGTATCAGGCAGGATCTACTTGGAGTACAGGTGTGTACTCGGATAGAGCAAGAGAGAAAGGCAAGGGAGTTCCTTCGATAAGTATGGTCTGTTGAATTGCAGGTTATTGCAGGTTCATGGGAGATCTACTTGAAGTACCTTGAGTACTTGTGGAGCACGTGGAGTGCTTGTGGAGTGCGTGGAGCACTTGTGTTGTGCGTGGAGCACGGGAGGTGAACACCAACTCTGTATTTGAGTTGGGTGTTGGGACCTATGAGAGGGAGAGCTTTGGGGAGAAAAAGTACTGTTCACTTGAGGTGTGGGAAACCTCTGTAAGGTGGTGGAGAAGAAGTGGCATCTTCTTTATTGTATTCTTTTCTGTATAAAGTGTTAATACAAGTTGTGTATTGTCTCTCATATGCTGTGTTATTCTGAATTCTAGTTACTTGTTGAATCTGGTTTATTTCCGCATATTAAGTTGTTTGAAGTTTGGTAATCAATTGTATGTTTCTGGTTTCGCATCCTGACAAGTGGGATCAGAGCATGTTTGTTGTTCTTGATTCCTGACAAGTGGTATCAGAGCTAAGGTTGCAGGAAGCAGGTTGTGTTTTGGTTACAGGGCACTCTCAGGGGTTTCTGATTGAGTGGGAGTAGAGCAACGGCAGATCAAAGTAAGCTAAGAATGGAGGAGTTGAAAAGCACAGACGGTTACTCACGGTCCGATGGAAAGAAAGAGCAGGTAAAAGAACATTGCTGGTTGGTAACAGATCAACATGAAAAAACTGAAGATACAGATGTAGCAGGTGTTGTTGCACAGGATGTGTTTGCAGGTTTCTTGGATAAAGTTGAATCTTGGATAAAAGATTTAGTTGCCTCTTTCCATGCAGCCCCAGGTAGAGGAGCTGGTAAGCCTTGCCAAAGAATTGGCAAAGGGGAAGTGAAGCTGAAATTGCAGGCGGCCAACACACAGGTGTTGATGAAGGTCATGCAGGTCCCAGGTTTGGAGATATGGCTAATTTCTTCAGAAAGATTGGGTGATGAGAGATGCACAAGAACTCTCACAGCGGTAGCACTTGAATTAGCTGGTGGTAAGAAAACAGGTATACTTTATCTACTTGTTTATATTACTGATTCTTCTTCTATTGCGGAGACGTGGCTTCGTAGGCTTGGTCACATGAGCAGGAAGGAGATGCATGTTCTTAAGCGAAAGACAGACATATTTGACAGGCTTAAGAACTGGAAAGCCTTGGTGTTCTTGGAGGAAATGGCGGACAGAGTTCAGTGGATGAGGCTGGATACATCTGAGCAGAGCAGTTTGGACATGGGTTTTGATCCAAAGGAGCTCGCGGGTAAAAAGTCATCACTCACAGGCGAACACAGACACCGGCGTCGGTCAGAAGGAATCGGCGTCGAACAGACAGGGGCCGATGTCGGTCATGTGCAGATCGAAGCCGGCGATGTCGGGCAGGGTAAGACCGACGTCGGTTATGGGACCGACGTCGGCAGTATGTAAGACCGATGTCGATCAGGAGGACCGACGTCGGCAGAGAGGACACCAGCGCTGGCAGGTTGGTAGTCAGGTACAGACGCATGAGAACCGACGTCGGTCGGATGCAGACTGTGGAGTGACCGAGGTCGGTCACTGTAACGAATTTTGGGTGGACAGCATGTTGTCAAGGAGTCTCAAACACCCATACGGAGGACTGAAGGCGTAAGTAGGCCCTCAAATTCGTGTTCCTCTTCTTCATACTTGTTGCTGATTGTAGAGCAGGAAGGATTCAGGAAACAGGTGTGAGCTAGGCAGGGATATGATGCAGAACCAGACGGGAGTTTTTGGTAGGTTTGCCAGCTGGATGAAAGCACAGAGACGAATGGATTCCTTAGTAGAAGAATAGAGAGAACAGATACGTGAGACAGAAGACCAGGCATATGGTCTTGAGGAGCTGCAGGACAGTGGTACCAGGTTTGACAGGTGGAGGACGAAGCATGGCTTCAGTCAGTGTCAGGTAACTACTGTGGTTTGACTTATCAGGGAGATGATGATTGCAACATCATTCTGTTGCTGTATGTGGATAGTATGCTAGCTAGCAGGGGTGTACATACAGGGTTTTGCTGAGCTAAGGGTAAGATTAGTTCAGTGGCATGTCATGAGGAGTTTGGAGCAGTAGAATTCTTTGACATGGGAGGCATGGAGATCACAGGTTGATTTTGTCTCGAGTGGGAGCTGATGTGAATCAGGTGTTGACGAGGTTCGGGATGCAGAACCGGAGCACACTAAGGGCTGGACAGGTACAGTGTCCGAAATCACATGAGGTCTGGTATAGACCTGAGTATTCCCATGCAGTGGGAGCTATCAGAGTTAGGAGCCAATTCGGGGAAGTGGGTTCTCAGGTTTTCTGAGAGGGACCGGCAGCAGGTGTTGCTATGCAGGGTCAGGGCTTCACTATAGGTGTTGTAGGTTCGGATGTGGCAGGGTACTCGGATGACAGGGGGTACATCACAGGTTGTGTGGTGGGTTGTCTTCAGGTGGGAGCTTGAAGAGGGATACAAACCAGAAAACAGATTAGACAGAGTACAGGTACAGGTACAGTGCAGCTGTTTATCTCCAAGTGGGAGATTGTTAGGATTGTGGAGCTAAAAGCTTCACTGATGCAAACAGGAGAGGAGGTTGCTGAAGGTTGCTGAGTTGCAGAGAAGTTGGGGTCGGTCTGATCAGCCGACGTCGACAGGATAGCAAAGGGAAGCAACCGATGTCGGTCATATATCGGCCGACGTCGGTCACCTCCAGGCAGACAGGGACCGACGTCGGTCGCCTGTGTGGTTCGATTGCGAGCTATTTACGGGCAGTTAGCTAACGAACCAAGTGTTTGCATGAAGAGATCTAATTTTAGACTGAGAGCTGCGGATCTAATTATTGTAATTAGATGTCTAATTATTGTTTGGATGAGATCTATATAATAGACTCATGGTTGTATTGGAAAAGTGTGCTAGGGAGTAAGAGAGCATAATTATAAGCTCCTTCTGTGTGTGAGGTAGAGCAATGGTGCATTCCTCCTAGTGCCTCAGTACCAGGTGTGTTGGTGCTGGATTGGAGAGCCAGCTGGGTTCTTTAGGTGTGTAGGATCTTGGTCACAGTTGCATGGCCTATACAGGAGATCTACATGGTAAGTAAGATCGTTGATCTGCAGGTGTATGTGTGTGCAAGGTCGAGGTTCACAGGTGAGCAGAACCGTTGTTTGATTTGCAGGTGTGCAAGGTCATATAGACAGCAACACAATAGGGAGTAGTATCAGGCAGGATCTACTTGGAGTACAGGTGTGTACTCGGATAGAGCAAGAGAGGAAGGCAAGGGAGTTCCTTGCATAAGTATGGTCTGTTGAATTGCAGGTTATTGCAGGTTCATGGGAGATCTACTTGAAGTACCTTGAGTACTTGTGGAGCACGTGGAGTGCTTGTGGAGTGCGTGGAGCACTTGTGTTGTGCGTGGAGCACGGGAGGTGAACACCAACTCTGTATTTGAGTTGGGTGTTGGGACCTATGAAAGGGAGAGCTTTGGGGAGAAGAAGTACTGTTCACTTGAGGTGTGGGAAACCTCTGTAAGGTGGTGGAGAAGAAGTGGCATCTTCTTTATTGTATTCTTTTCTGTATAAAGTGTTAATACAAGTTGTGTATTGTCTCTCATATGCTGTGTTATTCTGAATTCTAGTTACTTGTTGAATCTGGTTTATTTCCGCATATTAAGTTGTTTGAAGTTTGGTAATCAATTGTATGTTTCCGGTTTCGCATCCTGACAAGTGGGATCAGAGCATGTTTGTTGTTCTTGATTCCTGACAGTAACTTATTCCAACGAATAAAGTTATGATTTTTTCTTTGAAAAAAAAATGCAGCATAGTCCTTTTGCAATGCTTTTTTTCCCTCGAAAAACAATCATAACTTTATATTTTTGGAAATTTGAAATTACATTCTGTAGATGCAATAACATTTTGAAGAACAAAGTGGACAAGTAATGGTTGAGGACTCCACAATAGGGGAAACCTCCACAAAGGGGAGAGAATCTTCCCGAGAAGAATTAACAGAAACCCTGGTAAAGCAAGGTACAATCAACACATGTGCAAATGGAGACAATAAACAAAAAGGTCCTAAGAAGTAGGACCAAGAACACATGAAAAGGGAAGCATAAATAATAAAATAAAAATCAATGGCTTATGGGAGATATATTCCAAATAATCATCAATCCAACATTTCTTGCCTTTCTTCTTTTTGACCTCTTTCCATATCTCTTGAGAGGGCTCTCTTAATACTAATTGTAGTTCATAAGCTTCTAAAAATTTGGCTTAGTGTATAAAATCAGTTGTTCTAAAGTCAAGTGGATTGCTAGTTACTTATTTTAGTCTCTATACTCTAATTCATGGACTCTCTTCAATCCCCCTGATAGGGTCCATTTCATTGAAATATAAAAATTGGAATTCTAATTTTCTTCTTTTTCAGCAACAATACGATTGGGGGCCTTCACTATAATGTATGATTCTTCGAATTTATTTTTTTCTAGCTCTGTTGTATGTTGACTTACCTCAACTTGATTGTCAACTTTATACACAACCTCTTGCTTTAGATAAATCCAATGCTTGATTTTTGATTTCATCCCTTTTTTTGAAAGGGGGAGTGTAAACTTGCGTACATTTTTCTTGAAGATGCCCTGGAAGTTTACAAATACAACAGTAAAACATTGTATTCTCATAATCTAATATTTGAAAATGTTGAGATTGACCACATCTGAGATTCATTTTATTTGGTAACCCCTTACTAAGGTCTATCTCCACACAGATGTGAACATATGCGCACAAACCCGCTAAAGTTATCTAAGGATCACATTTGATGTAGGCACCCAAAGGAATTTCCTATCTCTTTTAAAGTGAAGAATAAATGTAATGGAAAATTAGGAAGCCAAACCCAAAAAGGTATTTTGGTGACAAGGATAATTTGGGTCGAGTTCTGGAAACTAGAGATTGATGAACAACCCCATAGTTCACCAAAAGTAGGGGCCTACTGCCAAAATGCTCTGATAGACTTCTTGTTCAAAACATTGAAGAATGAAAAAGCCTTTAGAGCAGAGGGAAATCTCACATTAATTTATCCATGTCGAATGTATCCAATGATACAAAATTGAGGTGGTAAGATATAGCCCATTAAATCTATAAATAAATGGTTCTTTTTCTAAAATTAACCAGGCTTGTGACACAATCCATGGATTTTTTTAGTGGCAAATCTTTGTTAATCTATGAATATTCTATTTTTCAAACTTGACATTAGGCAATTTTTGTGGAGTGGTCGATAGGATGAGATCGCCTAAATTTTTGGGGTCAAAGTTAATTTCGAGGACAAGGTTGCCTACATTTGAATATAAATTTCCTCATATAAATATAATTTGTCGATACCTCGAAAGCCAATCTAGAGGAATTTATCACATACCATCAGAGGACTTTAGTAATTTTTTTTGTGGTTTGTATTTTAGGTCCCAGGAGGGCTTCAAGAATCAATAGTTCCTAGCAAGGTATGCAACGATTTTTTTACAATATAATTTTTTAGTGTTTTTTAATTATAATTCCATTTACTTCTCTTTAAGTGCCATCACAGAAATTAAACATGAGGGCATCGATGACACTCTGTAGGCATATGACGCTATGCTACAAGTGCGAGCACTCGACAACAGCCTATGGGTGCCTAATTGGAGACTATCAACATCCGATGGTAGCATGCGGGTGGATGATGGCAAGTTGTTGGCGCCCACCCATAGATTGTTGGTGTTTGCCTATAGACTATTGGCACCCATCTATAAACTATCGACATCCACTCACAGACTGTCAATGCTTACCTACAGACTGTCAGCATCTATCAATAGTATGTGGGCGGGCCTTAGTAGCCTGTCATCATCCACCTGTAGGTAGCTTACCATCATATGCTCGTAGCCTGTTGTCGTCTACCCATATGTTTTCGTCGGACACCGATAGTCTATAGTCAAGGGCCCCTAGGCTATCAGTGAGTGCCCACACTCATAAGATGTCATCAGGTGCCCTCAAGCTACCATCAAACACCTTCATGTTTGCATTTCTTGGGTGTTCATCTGCATTTGTGTGAGATTCAAAGAAACATAGTAGGTCTTGTGCGATTCATCATGTGGCATCACATGATTCACCTATGCAATGATACGCCTTCCAAAGTGATTCACCACCATTGTGAATTCGATTCACCTCAAAACCTCCATAGATTTTTTTATATGACCCACTAAAATGAACCTTGACACAATCCCCCTAACAATCTCTATAATCGGCACCTCATTCGTCTATTCCACAAGATAGGCTAGTGGAAAAGGTTATTGCTTTGAAGAAGTATGCTTGGAAATAGAATTATTTACCACTTATTTAAAGGATAGAGACTTAATGGATAAGGGCATCTCGAGCCCGCAACTCCTCCCTGTAATCTCCCCACCATGTGGAGGGTGGATTCCTTGCCTAAATTGTAGCCAGGTAGTGGAAAATGATCCTCTAATTGTTTGACCCAAAAAATAAGACATTGTTGATCCATTGGAATCCCTTTGAATTTGTTATGCTATGCTTTAGGTCTACCAAAAGATCTATCAGATAGAATGTTTCCAAAATTTACTTGCCCTAAGAACATTACCTTCAATTCTATGTAACCATCCATGACACATCTCAAGAACAAAGTGCACAAGTAATGGTTGAGGACTCCACAATAGGGGAAATCTCCACAAAGGGGAGAGAATCCTCTTGAGAAGAATTAATAGAAACCCTAGTAAAGCAATGTACAATCAACACATTAGCAAATGGTGACAATAAACAAAAAGGTCCCAAGAAGTAGGACCAAGGGCACATGAAAAAGGAAGCATAAATCATAAAATAAAAATCAATGGCCAATGGGAGATATATTCCAAATAATCTTCAGTCCTTATTTTCTTGCCTTTCTTCTTTTTAACCTCTTTCCATATCTCTTGAGAGGGTTCTCTTAATACTAATTGTAGTTCATAAACTTCTAAAAATTTGGATTAGTGTATAAAATCATTTTTTCTAAAGTCAAGTGGATGACTAGTTCTTGATTTTAGTCTGTATTCTCTAATTCATGGACTCTCTTCAATCCTCCTAATAGGGTCCCTTTCATTGAAATATTTAAATTGGAATTTTAATTTTCTTCTTTTTCAGCGACAACATGATCTGGGGCCTTCACTAGAATGTTTGATTTTTCAGATTTATTTTTTTCTAGCTCTGTTGTATGTTGATTTACGTCAACTTGATTGCCAACTTTGTCCACTACCTCTTGTTCTAGAGAACTCCAATGCTTGAATTTTGATTTCATCCTTTTTTTTTAGGGGAGTGTGAACCTGTGTACATTTTTCCCAAAGATGCCCTAGAAGTTTACAAATACAAGACTAAAACGTTTTATTCTCATAATCTAATATTTGAATATGTTGAGATTGATCACATCTAAGAATCATTTTATTTGGTAAACCCTTACTAAGGTCTATCTCCACATAGATGTGAGCATATGTGCACAAACCCACTTAAGTTATCTAAGCATCACATTTGATATAGGTGCCCAAAGGAATTTCCTATCTCTTTTAAAGTGAAGAATAAATGTAATGGAAAATTAGGAAGTTGAACCCAAACTGGCATTTTGGTGACAAAGATAATTTGGATCAAATTTTGGAAACTAAATATTGATGAACAACCCCAAAGTTCTCCAAAACTAGGGGCCTATTGCAAAAATGCTCTATTAGACTTCTTGTTCAAAAAATTGAAGAATGAAAAAGCCTTTAGAGCAGAGGGAAATCTCGCATTAATTTATCCATGCCAAATGTATCCAATGAGACAAAACTGAGGTGGTAAGATAGAGCCCATTAAATCTATAAATAAATGATTCTTTTTCTAAAATTATCTTGACTTGGGACACAATCCATGGATTTTTTTAGAGGTAAATCTTTGTTAATCTACAGATATTCTATTTTTTGAAGTTGGCATTTGGAAATTTTTGTGGAGTGGCCAATAGGATGGGATCGCCTAAATTTTTGGGGTCAAAGTTAATTTCGATGATAGGTTCGCCTACATTTGAATATAAATTTCCTCATTTAAATATAATTCATTGATACCTTGAAAGCCAATCCAGAGGAATTTGCCACATACCATCAGACAACTTTAGTAATTTTTTTTGGTGGTTTGTATTTCAAGTCTGAGGAGGGCTTCAAGAATCAACAGTTCCTAATAAGGTATGCAATGATTTTTTTGCAAAATAATTTTTTAGTATTATTTAATTATATTTCCTTTTATTGTTCTTTAAGTGGCATCATGAAAATTAAACATGAGGGCATCTGATGATAGCCTGTGTACGTCTAACGGTATCCTATGAGTGTGAATGCCTGACGACAGCCTGTGGGTGCCTTATTGGAGACTATCAACATCTGATGGTAGCATGCAGGTGGACAATTTTAGGTTGTCGATGCTCACCCATAGACTGTTGGTGTCTGCCTATAGACTATTAGCACCCATCTGTAAACTATCGGCATCCATCCATAGACTGTCGCCCACCTGTAGATTATCGATGTTTGTTGATAGTCTAAAGGTGGGTATTGATAGCCTATCATCATATACCTATAGGTAGCTTGTTGTCTTCCACCCATAACATGTCATCATTTTCCTATATGCTACCATTGGATGTTGGCAGTCCATAGTTAAGGGCCTGCAGGCTATCGTTGGGTGCTCGCACTCGTAAGATATTATTAGATGCCCTCAAGCTACCATTAGACACCTTCATGTTTTCATTTCTTGGGTGTTCATCTGCATTTGAGCAAGATTTGAAGAAACCTAATAGGCCTTATGCGATTTATCATGTGGCATCACATGATTTACCTGCGCAATGATATGCCTTCCAAACTAATTTTCCACCATTGCAATTCCGATTCACCTCAAGACCTCAATGGATTTTCTTTTATGGCCTTATAAAATGAACCTTGACATAATCCCCCTAGAAATCTCTATAATCAACACCTCATTCACCTATTCCATAAGATAGGCTAGTGGAAAAGGTTGTTGCTTTGAATAACTATGCCTGGAAGTTGAATTATTTACCGCTTGTTTAAAATACAAAGACTTAATGGATGAAGACATATCGAGCTCACAACTCCTTGTAATCTCCCCACCATGTGGAGGGTGGAATCTTTGCCTAAATTATATCCAGATAGTGGAAAATGATCCTCTAATTGTTTGACGTAAAAAATAAGACATTGTTGATCCATTGGAATCCCTTTGAATGTGTTATTATATGCTTTAGGTCTACCAAAATATCTATCAGATGGAATGTTTCCAAAATTTAATTTCCCTAAGAACATTGCCTTCAATTCTATGTAACCATCCATGACACATCTCAATGACCTTAAACCAAGGATGATTGTCTAGAGATTGAAAATTGCAGAAATTATACAATGGACGTATTAAAATGATAGTTTCAATTGAAATTCGCAAAAATAAATGTCCCATAAAATGTTAAGAAAATACAAAGATCATTTATGCATTGCATATACAACACAAAAACATTTTTTTGGGAACTAAAACGTGGTGTAGAATACAAAAATCCATTTTAATCAAGAAATTTGCATGCAATTTTATTAAGAAAGCACTAATTTTTTTAAACAAAGGGACATTATATCATATAATAAATGTGCCTTTAAATCAGCATTAATATTTCCATCTTCACACATTTCCTAATAGTGACCATGTGTCAAATTAATGTACTTTCTATTTATGAGGCTATTAGTATAGATCTTGACAATCTTAATTATGGTCACACTTTGGTACGTGGATTTACAAATGTAGCATCTCTTCATGCACTTCAAGATCAAACTATATAAATTGATTTTGATCTGAAATAGAAAAATTACTTGGTATTTTTTAATACAAATTTTTATAAGAACTAAACTTTTCAACTCTTTTATTTGGTGAGCCTTGTGCAAAAGGCATTGTTCAAGGAAGGTCATAGTAAAAAATTGCACAATATGAACTATTGCATTCTGATAATCTCTTTACATATTATATCACCAATATTTTTGGTATAGAATTCAAAATCATCATTGATCACGTGGGTTATTCTATAAGGGCTCAAATTAAGAAAGGTCAACTTAAAAGACACACATTAGTGGCAAAAAATGTCAAATGTAAGTCAAATTTTTAAAATATACTAAATTTTTATATTAGATATATTGAACTCAAAAAACTATGAATACCTCCTAACTATCTATAGTAACTTATAAAAAATACTTTTGGCATCATACAGAAGCAAGACCATCTAAATTTTAAAATATTTTCTCAAGTGTGGAACATTCTTGGCATCCGCTTGTAGGTACATTGAAATAATTGTATGAATGTCATAGTTATTCTAACTATGTATCAAAACTAGAACCTCATAATTTTCATGATGTCAATTTCCTTGTAAGAAATGATCCAATAACTTGTGTGCATTACTACTAACATAAACTAAAGGCAGTTAAAAAAATGTTATGTTAAGAACAATTTTTTTTTGAGAAAATGATTGACTATATTTAGGTCAATGAATTCCAAAATACATGCAATGTGCATAGCCATTGGTTAATATGGACACAAAATGTGCATATACATGGAGATAAAATTAATCTAGAGATAGAATCCTTTGTTGACAAGCACATAACCTATGAGATAGACATTTTTTCAAGAAAAAAAATTTTTCATCATCATTGTCATACTAACGACTACCAAAGACACATGATATAAAAATGCAGATATGATTTTATTATATTGGTAATGAGACAAAACAAAATACTAGAGTTGCATGAAATTATGAACATAACTGTTGTATATTTGGTTTTGTTTAAGATATTCCTAAATTATGGAAAATGTTGGAAGTTGGGGGCCCAAAAAGAGGATATTTTTCATTTGAAATGTGATTTACACAAAAATGCATCTAGTGTTTTAAGAAATGCATATGGGCTTTCTTAGTTTTAACCATGTGATCATTGAACCTTAAATGCATATGTGTTATATTTTTTCCAAATTTCCCAAGGTTTCCAAGTAGTGTACATTGAAGAAGTGAAACACATGTTGTGTATTTACTAAAACAAATGTTTATAATCTTATACATTTTTATTTTAGTATATATAATAAATTAGGGTCATTTTATACCTTGTAGAATAGGTTTCACAACTCCAAAGTTACCATTTAGAATATAGTCTTTAAACATCTAATATGGTCAGTACTTAGTCATTTTTAGGATTTTAGTATTGAATCTAAGGTCTTTAAGGTGTAAATGTTTTAAAATGGTGTCTATTTTAAAAAACAAAAAATTGTTTTTAAGATTTTAGGGCCTTCCAAATTTATTTCATATATTTGTAAGAGTTTTAGGTATGTCAAAATTAAATTTTACAAACCTCTCGTCTACCATAGATAATGAGAGTTACTCACTAATATTGTCTAATGAATTTCCCTGTGAAATGAATTATGACTATATGACATGATTTGGGTATCCCTTGGCTGCCATGGAGTTGATAATTGAACCAATTATTCAAATGGTTTAATCAAAACACAATTTGTAATGATTTGACCACCGTGAACATAATTACAACTATACAATGTGAACTAGGGCTCAATTGGCCCCAATGTCATCATAGATTGAACCAATCATGTGATTGTTTATATTAAATTGAATAATCTCTAGAATCATGTGAGGTATCATAAGACAAAAACCTAAAATACCTACAAAAAAAATCTATGAAAAATTGGAAGGACTGCCCTGATTCTACCGGTATAAAATTAACTTTCATCCATAATATGCCTCATCCACTAACTCTCTATGTTGTTATATTATATAGACAAGAGATGATGATAGGGTTTGGGTTAGGGTTTTAGAAAGTATTTACAAATATATTAATAAAAAACTACTTTTAGTATAATTTGATTATTGTAAAAACCCATATTTGGTCAAGCAACCGTACATACTATGTCTTTTGTTACTCTTTCACATAAATGTCTTAGTGATGGTTATAGTCCTTATTCTCATGGTTATCTTGAGTCTTTTGATCTTTCTTATCTCTTATTTTCCCTATTTTTGACACTCCCAACAGTCATAGGTCACCTTTTCCTAGTCCCAAGGGCCCCTAGCTTGCCATCCCTAATTTTTGCTCTATTTTGAGCCTTAGAAAATTAGTGCAAGTTTTAGGAGAGTAGGACCACATGGTGCTAGTGTCTTCTTTTGGCTTCAATGTCCAATGGGATCCTTTGTGACCCTTATGGTTTTTATATTTCTTTCACAACTTGTCAACCAAAAAACAAGGTATTATATTAAAAACAAATATCCTCCTATATAAGGAGCCTCAAATTGCATTTTACATCTAACACTTACTATTTTGGCACTTATTAACATAAAATCAACCAATAGTAGAGCAAAAAATACTCTGTATACTACTCACATTTCACACCTAGACATTTGCATGCTTGATCAAAGAAGGTGCTAGGTGAAGTCCATTCTAGATACCATGTAAGTTTATGGTACATGTTTCCTAAGGGAGAACTACATGTAATCTGAGACCCCTAGCATTAGGGTTAATGTAGGCAATGGCTAGGACAACAGGGGTTCTACTATGTGCAATCGTAACATCCCATAACCTAGTTTTTCCTTTCCTTTTACATTTTATTAATGCATTATTTCATGTATGTAGGTATTTATTAAGGTTTTAGAGAATATTCAACCAAAATAGTGACACAGTCAAGGGCCCATGTGACATAAAACCATCTATAGGATCACCATAAACTCTCACAATTTCCTTGAAATTTATATATAGTCACTACGAGAAGGACATTAGTGCTAGAATTAGAAACTAACACCACATTGTACTATTTTCCTAAGACGGGCGCTACTGTCTGTAGCTAGATCTTGAGAAAAAGTCAAAATATAAAATAGTCCTCTATGTCTACTCATATTTTCCATAGGTTTTACCTTCTCTAAAATTTGTGCCTTAAATTATGGTTACAAAAATTTGTTTTTTTTATGTTTTGGCCTGACCTAGCTAATTTAATTAATCCTATACTAGGGTTTTATTTAATTTAAATATTTGCAACACAAACCTAAGTCAAAACCCTAGATCCACATACTAGGTCCCCATACATACAATTATTGGCAATTAGAGTTTCAATCACAATCCTATTTCTTATCACAAACTTTTTTCAACACATCACACACATACTTATGTTAGATTACATTATGCCTCTTGTGTGTTTAGTATTCATTCTTTACACTATCTTTTTTAGCAAGTTTAAAATGACATCTACAAAGTCTTCTTATCCTCACCCACTTGATGCAATATTGAATTTTTCTCATGATTATAACAATGAATAGACTAGTTTTCAAGATTTTATAATAGATCATAATAATGACTTTATTTGTAATGATGATGATGATTATTATTGTTATAACGATGGATATAAAGATTACTATGAGCATGACAATATATATGCACATGAGGATACATTGGATACATCATCTTCTCTTTCCTCTTAGTCTTCTCTTACTCCTAAAAATCAAATTGAATATATAATGCCAAAATAACCTCTTGTATGCAAAGTGAAATGCAACTGATCTATAAATCAATCCTAGCTCTGAGAAGATAAATCATACTTACACTTCTGATTGTGGTTACATTTGATATTTGGGGTCATGACCAAGATGGATATGCTAGACTTATACAAGAGATATTTTACCATAATAATATCACTAGGGAGCGTTCTAAAGCCTCTAATCAAGAACAACAAGTCAATAACCCTAACTAGTTCCTATATTTTCATATTAACTAAACTAATAAGAAGTAAGTAAAAGTCTAATCTAGTGCTCACCAAAGCTTATGGTACAAAGTAGGGGTAATAAACATGCATATAATACATATACTCATGTTAATGTATAAAAAATCCTAATACATTTGAAAAAAGTATAAATGCATATCTATTTACTCTTACAAAGGAGTAATAAATTTAGGAATACTTTCCTTTGAAGATGAACCAGCTGAACGTCAATTTCTCCCTTGGTTAAGTTGCTTCGTAAGAGTTTATTTTGGTATGTAAGGATGACAAGGATAAATCATCTCTAGGATACACAACCTATCAATTCATATAAAAGACTTATCCATAAGACAAGATACATATATCTAAATAAAGTATGAAACCCTAAGTTATTTTCCTCAGGTACAATGGTGGATAAGCATATGCACAATATATATCTATTATTATTCTCTTCTTTAAGAATGGAAAAATGAATGTGTTTATATAGATGGATCTAATCCTATTCTTTTTTGAAAGTTTAGTTGATATAATTGGCCCAATCAACTATGTATCATTATTGATTAAAACAAATTAGGTCCTAGTTTATGTTGGCCAAGGGCCAACATAGACCCTAAATAAGTTTTGTCAATTAGAGTACAGGGTCGATGGGGTCAATAATGTATTGTAAATTGATAAAAAAGATTTTAGGTTATGGAAGGGCTACTGAAGCCATAAAATGAATATATGAGGGTGATAAAGAGGAATAAAAGCTTATGGAAATGTTTTTAGGAGATGGGTGTGTAGATAGCAAGTGGTAGTATAGTGACAACAATCTTGCGAAGCACCAATGGTTTGTCCACCCCTTCCTAGTGCACCCCTTAAGACATGCACTTAGAAATATTGAGACTCAATATGTTCCTACAAGATACAAATCATCAATAATTAATAAAATTTGAAAATATTATGTGTATACATATGCCCCACTCGAAGCTCATCACATGTCACGTACGTGCTACACAAGATGGTACTTTCAAAAAATAAAATAGCAACACACAATGTTGAAGCTGAATAAATTATAGTAAGGAGTAAATAAGATAAATCAATTAATATAATTTAAAAACACATACCTTTACTTACCTTAGTGTTGTAGATAAAGAAGGAGATGTAAAGTGTTAAAGTGTCCAATTTAAGGAGCATTAGGTGAACCTGTAGAAATTAATGAGATAGAGAAAAAAATTAATTTTTTTCAATATAGACATAGAATAGGTGAAAATATTCTCTACGATGTGAGGATTCTAGAACATTTTACAGTTCCAAAAAAGAGCTAATAGAAACAAAGATAAGATCAAAAGATAGAATCCAAATGGTAAATATTTGAGAGGTAAATAATTTTGAATAGTAAATATAAATATCTAGGGTGAAAAATAATTCATTTGTTATTTTTACTATTATGAGAAAACATAGCCCTGAGAGAAAAAAACTGGAGACCATAGATCCATTATGGTGTTGAGACAACAGTTGAGATGGGGAGGACACATAGCAGGATTAGTGAGAGATGTTATGATTATGATTTAAGTTTTGATATAGAATGCCAGTTGCATGTGGTTATAGTAGATATATAGATTTTAAGATATACATGTGATTTAATATCTATCTGGTTTAAGTTTTGTAGATCTAGTGACAAAGGAGGTCAAATGGGGATCTCTGGTTAGACTTGTACACCATGACATGTTAGACGGGGTGCTAGCACCATAAGACCCCACTATGCTAGATGATCCTATGATACCATCTACCCCAACTGAGGCAATTAAATTATACTAGTGGGGGAGGATATGAGGTAGTTGAAGACATGCAAGGATGGATTACATCCACAAATAAGGTTTGGAGAGGGAGATGCATTGGAGAGAAATGTATATGGCTACTATGGTTTAGCTTGGATAGGTGCAATCCCAAGTGGCCAATTTACAGGTACAAGTAGAAGGTATGCTATCTTGGATTATTTCATTATAGCATACCATTTAGATGGGATAGTCCCATGCATCTATGGGCAGTGTGGCTAGTCCACATGATAGGCATGATGGAGCCCAGTTGTAGAACTAGACCTATGTATTTTGTACCTTGTATTGTATAAAACACATAATATATATAGATATTTATTTTGACAATTAGATTTTGTTATCAGAGGTTTTTGAAACATTATAACATGCTAAGGATGAGGATAGTTTAGAGATACTTCATGTGTGTAGAAAATTTTATCATAAAAAGATAAGAATTTGGATAATAGAAATGTAAGATGCATTAATTATTTTATGTTAATGAGTAAATTAAGAACAACCAAAGTTTTATTAACTAAAATAAAGCATTTATAATAATTCAGATAGAAGGTAACCAAGACATTATACATGAGAATGCATGAAAGAAACATAACGAGAAATCATATAGGTAACTATAACTAGATAATCTCTATTAATATCTTCTAAAAATGAAACCCTCTTCTTCTTACAAATAAAAGTATATATAGACATTTCCAATCTATGGTTGTTCATCTTCTTCTCATACTTGGTGACAAAAAATGAGTCTCTTTATATTCTAACTTATTACAACTCATAAAGATAAGACAAAATAGGCTATATAATGACAAAATGAGTACATAATGCATGAATATCAGATAAATATCTTGTGCAGCTTTACAATCCACATTATTCTACCAACATTTTATTAGACTTAAAAGGTTGTTTCATATTGAGACAACATCATAAGATATTCCAATAATGCACAAGTTATAGGGATAGAAAGAAATGGTTAGACCAGTAAGAGTCACAGTAATCACTTAGGGAAATGTTTCTAGTTTTCACATCTTGGACACTAATTAGCTGCCCTTTCAAGTTTTCAACTAACATACCAACCTACTATCCTTTGTAGGTTTTAAATAGGATATCATAAATAGGTACAAGGGCACAAAGTTGGACTTCGAAGCAAATTTGTTTGTTTCCCATACTTCGCCAAATTTGTATTTTTTATTAACCATTGGAATTTGAAAATTCAAATTTATAAAAAAACTAGTGGTGATTACTTTTATTTTATCTTTTGATGTGGGATGAATTGAAGGTAGTATAAAAACAAAATTTGTAAAGGACTCCAAGATATATCTAGAGAAGTTGACTAGAAGGTTTGACTATATGTATAGTTTTAGATTTTGAGCTTCAAAGTTGATTGATGGGTTGACTTTTGTTTTTAAATAACTTGGTAAGAGTTTTTTAATTTGTTTTGATTATATTTTGTTTTTTGATGTTTATTTATCAATTGGAGGGTGTTAAAATCTCTCTAAAGGCCATGTGTATTGATTTTTGAGATTTGACCAATCCATCTTCATGGTGAACCAGTGATTCAAAGTTGGTTTTGCATTCGTCCATAAGGTATTCATGTATGAGGCCATTAATTGATCTATTTTGCTTTAACATATGGGTGTTGTGATGGATTTTATCACTTAAGGAGGACCTATAGGTCATGTGTCATGGGTCTATGTATGTGAAAGTTGTCTTGTGTTCCAAGTTTGCTTAGAGAAGTGTCAAAGAGGTGAATGGGTATCCATTAGACCTAAAAGGACACTTAGGCCTATTTGAAAGAGGGTAGTGATTAAAGGTGACCTATGTAGGTTGGTGATTGATATTTTTTTAGTATTTTATATGAGTTAAGAGTGAACTCATATGTTGTGCCCGAAAAGGAAGGTTGTGAGAATGATGTTTGTATAAGGACCTAAATCAATTGTGAAGGGTTATATGCTTGTATGAGGAGAGTGAAGGAAAGGTGTATGTTGTGTAAGATTGGTAGATAAATTTAGAGGTAGATCAGAGTGAGGACTATGTGTATGACCTTTTGGTCATATTTCTGATGATTTGACTGAGTTCTTATAGGTTTGAAGGCTGAAGATGAGTGAAAAAGGATAGAGTGTTCTATATACTTGTTTTTTATGGTTTGAGTGTGAATGAAGACTTAAATGAGTGTGTGGGTTAAATAGGTTTGATAATAAATGTTTTTACATCATATTAGATTGAAATCAAAGTTTTGGAGGTGTTCTTATTAGTAGGTATTGTATTGGTGCTCAACATCTAGGGCAAGTTGGTGCTTGTCCATCTTACGGGTTGGTGCTCCTTATGAAGTGAGTGCTTCACTAAAGTATCTTATTTTTAATCAACTTATAGGACAAGTAATCCATGTGTTTATAGGATTGAGAGTGTTCATTATCCCCCATGAGTATTTTACACATAATTCATGTGTTGTGTGTTTGATCTTACATTATCTTTCTTGTTCATTGTTATGAATGATGTGTATGCTTCATGAATGTATGTGTTGAATGATTAAGTGTTTGAAGGGTTTGGAATTTAATTGGATTATACTACATCACTGATTCACACCCCCCCCCTCTTAGTGATTATACATTTAAAAATTGGTATCAGATCCAAGTCCTTTGGAGAAGGTCTAACAACCTTAAGGGAAAGATCCTAGGTACTCAAGTATGGCTAATCATAAAGCAATAAGGATTCATTATAGAAAGAAAAACAAAGTAAAAATCATGGAATAATTGATGCTCCAAGGAAAGGAAAACTTGATGTTGAGAACATTGACCAAAAACTATAATGAAATAATCAATAGTCTCAAAAAAGGCTAAGTTTAGATTAAATTAAACATTAAAATGTTATTGAAAATGTGAATATTCAGATTAAGAGTATCTCTACATATCTCAAGTTTAAGGAGGATTAGTGTACTAAAATTAGAAGGGAAATAGAGTCATTAAGAACAAGATTGGATGAGATAGCTTCAAAGAAACTTGAAGAGAGTTGTGAGCCATGAAGAAGATTTGGTACAAACAAAATTCATACTTTTACAAAAGGTTCAAATTATGAAAATCAAGGTAACCATCATCAAGAAAATAATATGTCCCCCTCAAGTGTGATTCATGGAATAATTACTTCATTTAGTAATCAGGAAACAAGGTATGTGGATGATTTCAAGGGTTATTTCTTTTCATGTAATAAATATGGGCATAGGGAAAAGGACTGTAGATATAAATCTTCATGTAGAAAAAGGAACAAACTTGTGTGTTATATCTACAACAAGGAAGAACATATTGTAAGGGTTTGCAAGGAGAAACACCTAAGGATGGCTAGTCAAGTTAATAAGACATCTATGAAGTGGATCAAAAAGGTAGAACTTAAGATTAAAGATAAGAAAACCAAACAAGGTGTGTTTATGTTTGCTCAATGTATAATTCACAATGAATACTTGAAGTATATAGATAGTGGACTCTCAAGAGTTACAAACAAGGAGTGCCAGAAAAACCAAGGTTGAGGATGAAGTCACTAAGGATCAAAGTGCAAAATCACATACAAAGGTAGCATATGAACATCTAGTTTAGGGAATGCTTGAATTTTCTTCCCTTGAAAATATCTAAGGGAGTATTGTGGCTAAGGGGGATCTAGGGGTAGAAAGAGATATAGTTTATTAGCTTCTAATAGAAAGTATATAGTGATCTGAGGTCAACGCTAGTACATTTTTGAAAACTCGTATTAACCAATATATAACTTGAATGTTTGGGTGGTATCCATGAAGCTAGATCAGAATAGGTGTGTGAAATAATTTATGATTGGTTCTCAATACCAATATCTTCCTAATAGAGTTATCATCCATAGTTTTCTAAGAATGTATTGACAATGTTATGGAAGACAAGGAGAGATGCCTAAAAGGATTATTTGATGATATTAGACCTCAATGCATGTTTGAGTGCAAGGTAGTGTACAAGTTGACAAGTTATATGGCCAAGTGTTAACTCAAGATGGTATTTATATGACCTCACAAGGTCATGAAGGAACCTATTTTTAAGTTTTTGTAAATACCAAGAAGGTCATCAAGGTTCTTGAAGTGACAAGTTCTATGTCATCATAAGCAAAACCTAACTATGTGTATGCAGAGATGTTTTCTTGTTATTTTATCTTCACAAGATTATTTTCAAGATTGAAGGAGATAATTAAAAAATATTGAAGGTTTTATGGGTGTTGATTATGCTTATTGCATAGATTGAAAAATGTTGTTAAATCTATGTTTACTTATCTGGAGTTATCAGTATTTTAAAGGTGAGTTGTTTAGTGACTTAGGTCACTCAAATTGTTTTATATAAGAGTTTTAAGATGACCTAAAGGCCATGAAACACCTTTAGGTGATCTATGAAGGTTTAGTTTGATCCTTGGTGTGTTAGACAAGCTCAAATTTTAAAAGAATAGTGAGCTAAGGGTCTCAAGGAGATTTTTGAATTCAAACCCTAAGATGACTTCTTAAAATAAATGACTATTGTATGACCTTTGGAGGTAAAATGGACATAATAAAGGTAGTATACAATGTTTTACAAGGTGTCTAAAATGGATATTCATGTTAATAATGGATTGATAGATTTGAGAGCTTTTTATGATACTAAAAGAGCTATATGAAGCTAGACTAGTGATATATGTTATGTACTAGATCTATGAGACAAATGCCAGTCACTAGGTTATGTGGTTACATGTACATTGAAGTCTTGAAAGTGATCTCAATGATATTCAAATGAAAATAATAGGAAAGAAGTATCTTATGAAATGGTGACAACAAGATAGAAGACAATTAGATTGGTGTCTTAAGACCAATACTTTTGAAGTCAGAGTGATGTTAATTGAAGACCCAAAGTAGTATGATAATATGAGAATTGGTGTTTATACATTTCAAAGCATGAAATTATATCTAAAAGGATTATTTTGTTCATGAAGAGATTCATTATCCTTTTTTTTTTTAGGCTTGAAGTTGTTTCTATAAATCAAGTTATCATAATTTAAGTGCTTTGCAAGTGTTTTTAGAAGATCTGTAGATGAGTATCTATTGTAGATTCCAAAGAACATTGGAAACCTCATGAATATTATTTTAGTTTGTCTTGAAGGTAGTATCATGAGTTGTAATGGTATCTTGATGTCATGTTTATCTCATAAATTCATAGAGAAGTGTGATGTCATTTTGTAGATGTTATAAGAACGTTTAGTGATCTAAAGGTGACAACATTCTGAGTTGTTCATTTCAAATTTTTAACTATGAGTATGCCAAGTTGTTCATTGAACTATTTTGAAGAGTATCAAGTAAATTTCATTAGTTGAGGGGGAGCAACAAGTTCATGAGCTTGATCTAGATGTTGGGGTGAAATGTGTGTTCTATGTGTATTCAGGGACTTTAGTCTTAAAGTCAAGTTTTGGTCAACTTTTGAAGGATGGTCTAGTTGGTCAAATGTAGAATAATGAAGGTAAGGTTGCCATGGAGTGTGAAGAGGATGTGTAAACTTGTATTCCATTGGCTCATATGTGTTTTTTTGGTTAAAGGATTTAGTTATGGTCATTTGTTTGTTTGACCATTTTAGTTAGTACTCACTGCCTAATAAGAGCTCATATTAAAAAATTGGTGTGTTTGAGATATTTAAAGACAAGAGAGAGATGAGACAATTTGAGTTTGTGTTATCAACATGTGTTAGGTGAATTGAAGGTGTGAGAAGGTTTTCATGATCATTTTTTGGTGTTTTGGTATGGTGATTGTTGTGTACATGGTCTACAAGTAGGTGATGGAGGTTTCTAGGTGTCAAAATAGGATTTGTGATTTGTCAAGATGATTTATTGGAATATAAAGGTGTATTGACCTAATTAAAGTGTGATTTAGGTGGTTTTAGGGTTTTAAGGTTATTTTAAGGCATATTGAATATTTGTTAATGCTCTCTCAGGTATGACAGATTATGCATAAAGGCTAGATAGTCATAAACCATTTCATTATTTTGTATGTTCCCCAAGGATTTAGACCTCAAAATTTGATCCAAAAGTGAGTATTGGTGACATAAAGGTGTGGAAGAAGTTTTAGGAGATGGAACTGGCTAGAAGGTGGTAAGTTGACTTTCATTTTCTTTGATGCCCTTATTTTTGCACCATGCGAGTTGGTGACCTTCCCAAAGGAGATGAGACCTGAGGCCACTCAATACATTGAAATGGAAAAAAGGGTGCTCAAATAATGTTTCATAGTCATTTGTAAGTGTATGGGTTGACCTATGATTGAATATTTGTGCAAATGGAGGCCTAATTAGTAGGTTAGTTTACAAAAGTGTTATGGTGCAAAGGAAGATTTGGATGATGATTTTTGGCATGCATGAGAGGGCATATGAGTGTACCCCAAATAGGAAACTTCAAGCCATGAAAAGTGTATATACACAAAAATTTATGGGCTCTACAAGGTCCAGGTAGGTACTATGCCTTTTAGGTAAGGTTAGTGCAAAGAAGTGGAATTTTTGTTCATTTTATCTAAAATACCAAGCTGTGGTTGTTCTCATATGAGTTAATTGGTTTATTTTTAACATCTTTAATGTTTTAAGTATGGCTTGAAACATCTATTGGTAATACTAGATATGGCTTGTGAGTGAAACTTTGAAGGCAAGTATGAAATTTATTCATGGTTGGAGATGGTCTGAAGGTGATCTAGAGGTGCCTAAGCTGAGGTGATTTAGGAGGAGTCATTATCAATGTTATCAAGGTGTAAACACTCCCATTTTCTTGATATTGATCATTTCTTCTTCATAAGAGCAATGTATGGGTAAGTTAGTGTGTTGTTAATGAGTGTAATCATATAAAATACAAAATTGGATGACTTAGGCATGGTTAATAACACCCAACCTATAGGTCCTCTTTATTTCTCACTCAACCCTTCTCAACTAAACTTTCACTGATTCCCAGTCACATGTACCTCCTAGACTTAGCTATTTAGGACCCATGAAGCCTCCCAAACCCAAATCCATCCCCCCAGGGCTCATCTTCCTAAAAAAATAGCCCCCAATTTGGATAGGAGCATCATAATTTAGGGGTGTCCATTTTCTAGTGCTATTGTCCAAGTTTATCTTTACCTCTAATGGTCAATTTTTTTTGAAGCTTTATCTTTTTCCCTATCATTTTAATACAAGTTCATTTAACCCAAGATCATTAGTTTCCCTATAAAATGACATTCAAAGTCCATTTAGAGGGGTTGGCACTCATTCACAAGAAAAAATAAGAATACAAGCAAGTACACTCAAGCACTCTTCCCTATTCTTTGCATACATCCTTCCAAGACCAATTCAAGCCTATTCAAGCACTCATACTAGTCTCTAGTCATCCAAAGTACATTCCAATTTTGCATCTAGTTATATACATTACATAATTACATCAAGAAATTCAAATGGGAGAACTAAATTAGCTTGATCCCTCTTCGAGTGTTGGTATGTAGGTAGTGTTCCCATACACAGGGTGTGAAGTGCATCTAACATATCCTTTACACACTGACCCCTTCTCTCTTTCCCAAGTTTGTTATTCAAGTTCAAGTACCAAGAGCTCCTAAGGGTTTATAAGATTGAATCAAACACACAACGTGTTTTGAATAGACCTAGGATTTGATATTTCACTATCATGGTGTCACAGGCCTATTGAGCAAAACCCAAAAAAACCAAACCACCAAGACAATAACACTAGAAGTGGAAAATAGCTCTAAAAAGGGACAACAACTCTGAAAAGGGACAACTCTAAAAATTGGACTATAGCACTAATTAGTAGGGTTTCTTGAGTTTAGTGCTCTTGTCCAATCCAAAAAATAGAGTTTTGGGTCCTATTTTCAATAGTCTACCATCCCTGCACAACAATTTCTAGATCCTGAATCATCCATTTTGACCCAGAATAAGCTAAGTTTGTTTTCTCTACACTTCCTACTATTTAAAAAAAATATAAAATAGATATCTATTTGCCCAAATTAGTAGGCTAATTAAGACATGTTAATTATTGATTTACATTTATGTAGACATTTATTTTTGTAGGAATTAAACACTTATTTTCCAAAAAGAATAAAACATTTGGTGAACCTGACTTACTTTGAATTTTTGCACAAAAACCCTAAAAACCCTAGGTCTAATTATTTCTAATTGTTTTTTCAATATTTTCCTGATTTTTCTTAGATTTTAAATAAAAAACTACAAATTAATTGAAATATTTTCAATAAATTCACCCAAACCCTAGTTTACACATACTAGTCCTATTTGCATACAAACACTTTCAGACCACTAAGAAAAATATACTGCTATTTTTAAAAATATTTTTAGATTTTTCCTTAATTTTTCAAAATTAGAAATGCAATTTTTTTTAAAATTTTAAAATTATTAGACTAATTTAAAAAAAATTCATTCAAAACCCTAGTTTCATCAAATACATTCTCACGTATATTCTAGTACTTTTTGCATAATTTTCTAAAAATTTAGTTGCATATCAAACTTAGAAAATTAATTTTCAAATTCAAAAGTTCATAGTATTTTACAGATAATATTTCTAAAAAAATCCATAAATACATCTACTAGCTCCTTTTTGCTTATCAAGGTATCACCTTACATGTTTCAGAGTCCTTTATCCTTTTTATGCATATTTGAGTTCCTTAGATTATATTAGGTTAATTTTTGCTACTATCATCCAAATTATTTTCCTTATTCCACCTAAGTTCTTACATCTTTTCCCTCAAGATGAAGTGCAAGATTTAGTGGCAATCTTCCTAAATTTACTCAAATTCTTTCAACTTGACCATATACCATGGATAAACAAACAAATCAGATTCCTGTTATAGATTCTACACATCCAAATTATACAAATTTCCATGAGGATAACTCTGACCATGAGCAAAATGAAAACAACAATGATGAGGTACATACAAATGATCATGCTCCACCACATTGGACTACCATTCCACTTCCACCTATTGTTGATAATGAAGAAGTCCTCAACAAAGAGTTGGTTTTACAAAATTTTAGAGAAAGAATTAAGGACCAACCAAAAGATCATACATTAATTTTATAATCCATCATGGAAATCAAAAAGGATAAGTAAGTTGAGTCGTCCAATCATTCAAAGCAACCACTTATTAATGACACTATGAGGGAAACTATGTCTCAACAACCCCCTATAACAACCTAACCTTCTTCTATGCCACCAACTATAGCTAGTACATCCCTATCTCTTGATGTGTCAGACCTTGTGTAAGAGATATGAACTCTTCAATCCAAGTTGCAACATCTTGAACAAGGTACCACTAGACCTACATAGGCATTGGATTCTTTCACTTTACTGCATACACCATTGGCACGTCACATTCGCCCTTGCCACAAGGATTTGTTCAACCCAAGATTACTCTTTATGATGGAAAGGGTGATCTAGAAACACATTTGAGATATTTTCATGTAGCATGTTTAGATTATTCATCCAATGACTGTCTACTTACCAAACTCTTTCCATGGAGCCTAAAGGACTATGCTCTACAATGTTTTTATAGTCTACCGAATCAATCACTCACAAATTTCAATCATTTAGTAGACATGTTCCTAGCACATTTTAATATCACCATTAGTGAAAAGGTCTCATATGCACATATTTCACAATAGAAATAAATGTCAAATGAGCCTCTCATAGATTATGTTCTTAGATATAAGACTATTCTATCTAAGATAACTAGCCCTATAGCTGATTAATAGCTATATGACATCTTCAAGTAGAGCCTTCTACCAGCATTACATGAATCCATTATGGTTAAAATATTCTCCTCCTTCACCAAATTGTGTCCTACACTTAAGGTAAGGGAAGTCAAGTTAATCTCAATGGGAAAATTCAAGTATTCAAATACTCCAAACACAACAAACAAGAGTAATAGAAAAGTTCAATACTAGGTCAAAATTAGTGACAACAAGAACCAAAATCAACTAACAATCAATGCACCTTCAGATCCCCCTTAGCATGGGGTTTTATCAATACCTTCTCAATGTGCATTTACTAGTTTCTTCAACCCAAGTTCTACAATAGTTATTGGAATGTAACCTCATCACTCTCCCCCTTATTTCAGAAGTAGATCCAACAAAGCCTCTTCTAAGGGGATATGATCAGCCTAAACTTTGAAATTTTTATAGGGCACCAGGCCACACCACAAATAGATGCATCAATTTGTGACATAAGGTAAAGGAATTGATAGACAATAATATACTTGATATGGGTACTTTAATTGAGCCTCCAAAGTAAAATATAACACAAGATAAAGCTTTGAAAATCCTTTTAGATCCATTTCCATATCACTCAAAACAAATAAAGAGGACACATCAGGTGTTCATCATACATACCATACATATCCTCCACCTGTACATACTAGGCACCTTCAGTTGAGGCATATCATTTTCAAGGTATGATAAGTGTGTATGAGTCCAGAGTTCTATTCAAGCCTTTTATATCCTTTTTAGATCAGGAGGTTATGGAGGATGATATAGGTTAAAATTCACTTTTTATCAGAGCACATATCCATAATTAGCGTATTTGTAGTGCACTCATTGACAATGTTTCTAGTCTTAATATGTGCACCTTCACACTACTACAACATTTGGGTTATTCAGAGCAAGATATCACTTTGATCGATACAGTTATCAACGGTTTCAGTGGGCATATTCAAATTTAATTGGGAAAGATAGTACTTCCATTATAGGTTGGTCTTACACATGTAGCTACATCATTCACTATAGTTCCCAACATAGGAGTTTTTGACATACTACTTGGTTGACCATGGATACAAAAACTTAGGGTAGTACCTTCCATAGTTCATGGATGCATGAAGTTCATTCACACTAATCAAGTTATTATAATTAGTGGAGTTCCTTATGATTCACCACTCCCCACTTCATAACCATCTACTAGCTTCTAGTCACTAGCTCCATTTCTCCCACCAATTTTAGCTTCTTCTCTAGTTTTAGTACAGCTTTCACTTCTGATCCATCCATAGTTATATCATCCATCACTAGTATAGAGGGTTCATACACCCCCATAGTTTTAGGATTTTTGATAGTTTCCAACTACAATGTTCACACCTAGCATAGTTACATTATGGTCTCATATAGCCACACAAAGAGCACCCACTCATAAAGCTTCTTCTCCTACTTTCAGATGGGTCACTAAGATCCCTATAGTTACATCCACTTCTCAGAGTCACAAGGGGAACCCACATTTAGTATCTGATTTAGAGATTGTAGAGAAGTTACAATGTAAACATATTTTAGTTGCACAATCTTAGACACTCCATCATGTCTCACGATCATGCACGATCCCATTATTTGATACAAGACACCATGATAGGGAGTCTCATCCAAGACTCATCACTTAGTATAATTTATTTCCATCATTGATTGTACATTTTAACTCCTACCTTGATTTTACATAGTTTAAATATTTTAGAAAATACAAATGCAATATAACACATCAAAATATAAAAGCATTCAAAAAATTGCAAAAACACCAAAAACTTATTTTAATTGCATGCATCATCCATGTTTTACATTAATACTATCATGATATGAATTACATTTGTTGTTTCATGCTATTGTATGTCAATTTTATACATTACCATGCTTTAATTGATCTTCTTTGAGTGTGTGTAGTGACATCTAGCTATTTGATTGTTTCATTCTACCCATATAGAGGGTAATCTTACTTATACATTCGAGACATGCTTTTTTGTATACACCCATTTGAGGCATCTTATACATGACTACATGATCTAGGTTACATAATTTCTACACCACACACTTTTAGTTATCATGCTAATGTATATTAATTTATAGCTTACATAGAATACTATATCAAAATCTCACTAGTATCTATAACATGTGTATTTCTTAGCATCTACCTAGTCTTGTACTACACATGTTTTGTATACTCTCACATTTTATTTGATTAGTTAGATGTGTATGTATCTTAAAATTATTACTTTTTCTTTCATTCCCTTGCTTATGTAGTTTGCATGATTACACTTTCCAGTTCTTTCTCATCTTCATGTGTGTCACTTAGGATATTTACCAATGCCCTCTGCTTGTATCTTTCATGTGCTTGTCACCCTTGTGCCAACTTTACTTATTCTTCATGTGTGTGATTTAGGATATTTGAAAATGTCCTTTATTTATACTCCTCAATGTGTCTATGGACCTTGTGCCAACTTTGCTTATTTCACTTGTATGTGTATGTGTCATTTAAACATGCGTTCCATGCTTATTTCTAGTTTGAGTGACATGTGCCCATGTCCATTGTTTGCATGGCCCCTTGTCCCATCTAGTATGCTTCTTGATTGTTTGATTTTTTCTTGTAAAATGTGTGAAATGCCATGATCTATATCATGCATTTTATTTTCTTTCTTGGATGCCATGATGGACATCATACTCCATCCCTCCAATGAACAACTAAAAATTAACATTTCTCATTCCAGTTTAGTACTTTGTGCATGTTTTCACATGGTTATATCTATCTAGACATACCCCTATTGATCTAAAAATATCTCGATACAAACATTGCTATCTATTAAAACATATTATCAAATATCAAATGCTATACCACATATATATTCAGATTAACACACTTATAGGACTCTTTTCTTTTGAGGGTAGTCATTGTAGGTTTATCATTCCTACCCTCAAAAGAGGGGGCATCAAACAAAGACTTTGTCACAAAGATAGAAACTCCTAGCAATTAAAACAATAGCATTCAAAATAGTCAACATAGAATTTAGAGTTCAAATCAGAGCAAAAAAATAGGAATAGTCTCAGCTTAGCAGTCAATTTTCACATCAGATAGTAGCATCAAAAATGGACAATAGTGCCAAAAATTATATAGTAGGGCCAAAAATAGGGGTGTCCATAGTTTGGCACTCTTGTCCAAGTAGAAAAACACTTAAGGTTTTTAAAAATGGGAAAATTTTCAATTTAGGGACAATTTTTGCACTTCTAGATCATTCAGATTCAGTAGTTTTAGCATAATTTTCTCAAATACAAGGGGTTATCATGCTCAACATGATGATTCTCACTTTCAATTCAGATTGGGAAGTTGGCAAAACTTGAAAATTAGAATCCATGTTATAGACATTAGTGATTTGGGGAACTGTCCATGACACATTGATCTTCTTTTGTTTTTGAGTTCAATTTATTCCAGGCATTCTCAGTAGTTGTGTGCCTTACTCCATCTATAGGTGGTTGGCATCACATTCTATTTAAACTTTCATACAAGTTTAGACTTTTTAATACTTGAGTTATCAAGTTGGATTTCATATAAGCCTAATACATCAGTTTTGGAGTGGCTTTTATACAAGCATAATCTCCATCTTTCAAAATAGCCAAGAGTGGCCTAGTTTCTAGCGCACATTCAACTATCCACACCATAGTGTCATATTTCCAACACATTCATGGGCTCTATGAGCCATCTCATATGACATCTATTTTATACTGATATCACTTCATAGCTTCACTTTAAAGGACAATGATGGAGCCAAAGGGCTAGCCTTTATATTCTTGAACCACATATTCAGAGGGATTGGATATATAATCTAGACATCGATTAACACATGTATGATTCGTTATTTTCACTTAGTTGGTGATGATGGATCCAAAGGGATATTATTTTCATTCTTGAGCCACATTCTAGGGAATTAAACACTCAACTCCATTCATGATGTTACTCTAGATTCAATACATACTTAGCATAATCTAGCATCACAACAAGTTTTGTATTGGTTCACATACTTGGTGAGGTGTATTCATTCCTCTCTCTTCCTCTACTCATATTTTATACATTTTTATTTTAGATATAGTGTATCTAGTAAGAACTGATCTACATCATTTTTTTATTTATAGATTCACACATCACAACGTACTTTCTCTACATACATCCAACATCACACAGCTTCACGAGCTTTCCCCTTACAGTTAAGTTCAGGTATGCTTTATATTTTTCATTTATCTTAGTATTTCACTTTGATGCATCACTAAAATAAAGGGGGGGGGAATTTAATCATATAAAATTCAAAATTGGATGCTTAGGCATGGCTAATAGTACCCAACCTATAGGTCCTCTTTCTTGCTCACTCAATCCTTCTCAACTAGACTTTTGCTAATTTCAAGTCACCCATAGCGTTTTCGACTTAGATTTTTAGGACCTAGGTAGCCCTCTTAGAGCAAGATCCATCCCCCTAGGCTTCATCCTCCTAGGATAATAGTGCCTAATTTAGATAGGAGTGCCAAAATTTAGGGGTGTCTTATTTCTGGTGCTATTGTGTAAGTTTATCTTTACCTCTAATGGTCAGATTCCTAAATCCTTATCTTTTTCCCTATCGACCTAATACAAGTTAATTTAACCCATGATCATTAGTTTCCATATAAAATGCCATTCAAATTCCATTTAGATGGTTGGCACTCATTCATAGGAAAATAACAAGAATATAAGCAAGTACACTCAAGCACTCTCCCCTATTATCTGCATACAACCTTCCAAGACCAATTCAATCCTATTCAAGCACTAAGAATTTTTTCATCAAAATATTTGATGTGGGTCTTAAGGGTGGCAATTTCATCCTCTACGTTTTTTTCTCTTATTTGGGTTATTACCATGACTAGAATAAGAGGTTTTTATTTTGGAATGGGTAGGAAAACTAGAGTTAATACACGTTTAGTAAGGGAATTTTTTAATTTGGGTGAAATTAGAATGGGTAAAGGTACTTTTAATAAAAATTTTGCGTGTGGGAGTATGATTGACGAAGGCTAGGACAATTTCAAGAGTGAAAATGGAAAAACTAAAAAATTTATCAAAGATGGTCAAAGGAGTTGAAAAGGGATATGAACACTGTGAAATTGTTTTGAGGCAAAAAGACAACAATAAAAGTTATGGTAAAACCTTAAAAAATGTAAAATTGAGATTTATAGGAAATAGGAGTGGAATCAAGATATGGGACCTCAAGAAAAAATGTGGAAAATAGAATTTTAGGTGTTCGAATAAAGTTTGAGGATCAACGAGGATATAGATGGAGAGATACGGTAAAAAATGAATAAAAATTTACTAAGAATATGCTAAAATTGATATGACAAGTCTGCAAATATGACATGATAGTTTTTTTTGTAATTTTTGGTTACTTTTTTTGTATGAAAAGTCTATTGAGAATATATTGAAATTGATATGACAAGCCTATAGATCTGATATGATAGATTTATGATACTTTTTTGGTAATATGTTAAAATTGGTATGGAAAGTCTACTAATACTTTGTTGAAGATCTGATATGGTAGTTTTTTGATACTCTAATGGTAATATGTTGAAACTAGTATGACAAGTCTATTGATACTATATTGATAATATGAGAAGATCTGATATAAAAAGTTTTCTGATACTCCATGGGTAATAATCTAAAATTGATATAAATGTGTTGTTCCCAAAATCTGTCAATTCTTTTTGTGGACAACATACTGACCATTTTGGTCCTGTAGACCAACACTCTCTCTCTTTTCTTTCTCAAATTTTTTTTGAGTAGTTAAGTTTTTCAAATATTCAAGCCTTTTTAGCTAAGGAAGTCACAGGTTCAACAGGTAGGCTTTCTTCAAAGGAAGTTTAAAACACTTAAGGCTTTTCCTTAGTGTTTTAAGGATGGTTCAATGCAAAGATTTGATCAAAAGATTTAACAGTAGGCTTCAAACAATTAGAATGAACCACTTTGAACCATTGAACCATTGAACCCCACCCCCGTAAGGTTCAAACGTTCAACGAGTTCAAAGATTCAATGACTTCGGCAGACTTAGAGAATAAAAGGATTCCAAGAGATAAAGTTGAACTGTTGAACCTTGAACCAAAATGTTTCAAAGGTTCAAGGTTCAACGAGTTTAATAAGTTTGAAAGACTTAAAGAGTTCAAAGGTTTAACGAGTTCAAAGGTTCAATGACTTAGACATACATAAAAAACCCAGAGAAAAGAAGGCTTCAAAGAAATCAAAGAAATAAGATTGAATCGTTGAACCATTGAACCTTGAACCAAAATGGTTCAAAGGTTCAATGAGTTCAATAAGTTTGATGGACTTAGAGAATAAAAGGCTTCAAAGAAAGAGAATGAATCATTGAACCGTTGAACCTTGAACCCGAAAGGTTCAAAGGTTCAAAGGTTCAACGGGTTCAAAGAGTTCATAAGTTCGAATGGAAGCTTCGAGAAAATGAAAGAAGTGAAAGATTCTAGAAATAAGTTCAAATAAATAGTTCAACCAAAGAAGAAAAGAAAGTGAATGCGGCCCTTCAAAAAACATTGAACCATTGAACCTTTGAACCAAAAGAGTGCAAGGTTTAAGGTTCAAAGAGGTTTAAAGCCCCGAGAGCTCAAATTGCTAAGAAGAGACAAAATGTGGTAAGGAAAGAGAGAACGACTATAGGAAATCTATAAATATCTGTAAGAGAGTTATTTCTAGTAGGTGGAATAGTCCACCAGGTAGACATCAGGGAACATAAACATTCAAAGGCGTAGCCTATTTTTTTGCATTAAGTAAAGGTGAATGGATAGTTGTGTAAGCATCATTAAGAAGACCAGACAACCCATGCTAAGGAAGGGACATTTGAGATAATTTAGAATGCCAAAGTCAAGGCCAATGACCTATTCTAGCATGGCCCTTTCACAGATATTCAAGGCATTCAATTCAGCATGGGTTGTTTTCATGAAAAAAAGCACCCAAGTCTTTCTTGGGATGCTATATATTGTAATCTCTCATTTTGTATAGGGGATATCTCTCTGTTATTAGAAGGGAATCTCTGCCCAAATTGAAAGGCATTCCTGAGACCTTGAGCTCAGCCTGTTAATCATATTTTGTTGAATGAATGAGAAAGCAAGTCACCTTTCAAACTTTGTGTTGAAATAGCTTGTGTCATTTAGGAAATTGTTCTTATGTCTATTTCCTAAATACAGTCTTGTCCATTTAATCAAACAAGTAGAATAAGTGGAAGTAAGCTAGAAGATGTCCTGAAGCTAACCATGGGAGACTTTGTGCTCCCTTAATTGCCTTCAGTCTGTGTTTTTGTGTAAAAGATACTAGAGAGACTTTAATCTCTCTTTATCCTTCGTAATCTTTTACTTTGTTGTAGTTTTAGGTGTAGACTTTGAGCTGCATTTAATCCTATTGTGTTCCTTTGTCCTAATCAGTAGGAGAGACAATGAAAGACTTTGTGCTTTTATTTGTTTCTTATGGTTTCTATTTCTACCTAGGAAGAATCTTGCTATTTTCTGAATATCACTTCTGAAAAAAGAGAAGTGCCTTTTCAATAATTACACAAGAATTCTCCTCTATTCTATGAACATCATCTCTAAAAAGAGAGAGATAGATGGTATGATTTCACCCTTGTGTGTATTTTTAGCATATATATACAATAGTTTATAAGGAACCTCCCCTTGATGAGAGGAGAGATTTGTCTCAATCTGGCTATGGCCACCACATCCTTTTTGCTATATAAATCTCCTTATGTTGTGGTTGATGCACCTATTTTGCCCTCATTCAGCTGGTGACAAAATATTCACCCAACAATTTTTGGTGACTCTACTGAGGATAAAACACACAGTTTGAAGCCTCAAGCTTCAAATTGAAGTAGTTCCAGTTCTTTTCCATATTTATTTTACACTCTAGCAGATCCACTGTCCACGTGAAGTGAAAGAGCTCAAGGTATTGTTGACCCTGTATATGAGCTTGTGCAATAAAATAATTTTGATCTTTCCCCTCCACAAACTCACCTTTAGTGAACTAGGAGTTTTCCTCCTACAAACATCAAGTCCCCAATACCAGACAAAGCTTCTCTTTCCTCTGATAGCAGAGCTTTGTCTATACATATCCCACAGAGATTTATTATCCCTCCTTTTAATAGCCATATCATGGCAGCTTGAGGCCCTTGGGGTAATACTTTTGGTCCCTTGAATTTGACCCCACCTCTACATGAGCTACCTCATAGCTCAAGGAAAAATTTCTCTAAGTTCTATGGTGATGGGAAGGTGCATCCTGATAAATATATAGTAGCCTTTTGCATAGCCTGTGGTGTAATAGGTGTTGAATATGAATACATTACAGTCAGACTATTTATGGAGACATTGCAAGGCACTACTGTAAACTAGTTTTATCATCTGCAAGCACAAACAGTGACTAATTGGAACACTCTCAAAGCCAAATTTGAGGCTAGGTTCAAACTTGCATAAGATGCACATGCCTTATTAACTCAACTTACACAAATGAAGAAGGAACCTCATGAACCCATGAGAGACTTCATCGCTAAATTCAACAAGCTGAGAAGTAGGATTCCTTCAATTGCTTAGCTGACACCTGAGAATCTCAAATGCTTCTTCATCAATTCTTAGCTTTCTAAAGTGAGTTTCTTATTGAGACGGACTAGCCATATAGATCTTGCTGTAGCTCTAATTTTGGTGACTGAGGTTAAAGATGACCTTATCTTGGTAGGAAAGGTAAGAAGAGATCCTAACAGAGGTAAATCTTCTTCATCTTCTGAATATTTTTCTACAGGCACCACTGATCCTATGGTGTAAAAGCTAGCAAATAAATTGCTAGCTCTCAAAAAACAAACGGCACAAGGGATGTTTGCTCCTCCTTATTATCGAGATATACCAAGGAAGATGTTTCCCAACCAGTCATATTAGGGAAATGCTTCCATAAATCAAGGGCAACTAAATCACCTTCCTCTCCCACTAGGGAAGCTTGCCATTAAAGCAGCACCAGCTAACTCAGTAGTTGGTTATCTTGAAATTGAATTTAATTTTTCTTTCCAACCTGAGTTGAACCAAGAAGATGACATTGATCTCTTTGCATAAGGCCAAGAAGAATCAATTGGTGACTCCAACATTGGATTCTTGAATTACCAGGATGAACCTAGAAGTAAAGGTGAAGCTTTAATGGATCATACGTTGTATTTACTAGGTCCCAAAACTAGTCAACTCAACAAGCAGATAAAGGAAAAATAGGGGAAGAATCTCAACCAATAATTTCAATTGATAAAAGAGGGGCTTCTCTACCTTTCCAATCAAAAGACCTAATGATTACTAAAAAAATAAGTACCTCAAATATCCCTTCACTTTTTACTTCAAATTCACAGACTAGTCCTACACTGAGCAAAAACTAGATTGATGGACTACCTTCCTCTATTTTGAATTCATTTCAGTCATTTGATATAATTGACCATGCTAAGAAGACCAAAATTCAAATGTCTGAATTTAAATTCTTGCAATCCAACCCTGAGTAGTTGGATAGGTTAGTTCAATGTGTCAAAAATAAAAGTATCCCTGTAGGACAAGAAATTTTGAAGGCAACTTGTGATCCCCCAAAAAACACACCTGCCTAAAATAATCTTGTGATTACTCCTCCAGCCACCCCTAGGAAGATAGAGCTATTTTATATTTCCTTGTTGATAAACAGTCATCAACTAAATAATTGCATAATTGATTTTGGCACGTCTGACAATGTCATCCCTACCAAGGTGGCAGAATCTCTTGGTCTCATGTTGAATAAAATTTTTGGGAGATGTTTCTCCATGGAAAACAAACAAGTACCTCTGCTAGGATAAATTAAAGATGCTCAATTTACATTTGTAGCTTTCCCAGATAAGAGAATTTAAATGACAGTCTTGGTGGTTGGCGTCCCAACCTCCTACGACATTCTTCTTGGGTAAAATTTTTGCAAGGACGTTAGTGGAGAATTGAGCATGGACTTGTCTAAAGCAAGGATCCTTGTCAAGGGCATCATGCAAAAGCTACTTCCTGAGAAGGAATCAAAGTACATTGTCACCCAAACATCAGCCCCTAAATCTCAAATTATGTTTGAGTCTTTAGGCATGGGTAATTACTTTTTGTCTACTAAAGATGTTCCTATTTCAACAGATGAAAGCTTACTAAGTGACAATCCAAAAAATTTAGATAAGATACCAGGAGAATTAGTAGGACATATTACACATAAAAAAATATCTTCCCTTCTTGATGAAGAAAAATCTTAAAGAAGATCTAAATTTGATGATGTTTGGATTCTAGAATTCGATGGCAGCAATGCTTCAACTGGTTCTAGAGCTGGAGTTGTTTTAATATCTCCTCAAGGAGATATTTTTCCCTATGCATATAATTTTTAGTTCAACAACACCAAAAACATTGTTGAGTATGAATCGTTGCTACTTGGGCTACAGGATGCTCAAGATAAAAGTGTTAAAACCCTTCATGCCAAAGGTGGTACTGAACTAGTGGTTTATTAGGTGAGGAACCTATATCAAACTAAGAATGAGAGATTATGACATTATCACAATCTGGTGTGGGACTACATTGAAATATTTTATGCTTTCATTATTTCTATTATGCCTAGAGAATTCAACAGTCATGCAGATGCATTGGCTGTCTCTGTAACTCTTTTGGTCCCTCACAAAGACTTCAAAGAAAATATGTACACTATCAAGTTGGTCTTTCAACCAAGTGTACCTGATAATGCTGAACATTGGCAGGTGTTCAATGGTGATAACCAAATCATTGATTTTTTGAAATAAAGAGACAGCTTTGAAAAGCTTCAATTTGAAGGCAATGAATCTCCACCATTGGAATCAGCTCCTGAAACAAATTCAAACGCTGATAAAGAGTTCCTTCAGCTCAAAGGGAATAAAATTCCCAAAATATTAGTTTCTCTTGAGAAACTTTTAGACAAGAATGATAGGTTTATCAAGGAACAACAAATATATTCTAAATCCTCCAAAGATTTTGATCAAATAAATTTGAGTACAGAAGACAATCTAAAAATGGTCAACATTGAGAATTGTTCACTTCTGATGAAAAGCTCAAATTTGTTACTGTACTTCACCATTACATTGATGTTTTGGCATATTCATATGATGATCTGAAACCTCTCAAACTTGAAGAAATTTAGCATGAAATTTCTCTCAAGATTGGGTCGTTGCCTCACAAGTAGAAGCAAAGGCAGTACAATCCCAGAATATCAGGTATGATTTTGTCTGAAATACAGAAAATGTTGAATGCAAGAATTATTTTCCCAATCCATCATTCCACCTAGGTTGTGAATATAGTCCCTATAAGAAACAAGAATGGATAAATTCATCTGTGTGTTTATTTCAAAAATCTGAATCAGTCATCTTTAAAGGACAACTATCCCCTACCCATCATGGATCAACTGCTGCAAACAGTGATTGGCACGGAGATGTTATCAATGCTAGATGGTTTTTTAGGATATAATCAAGTGGAATTTGGTGAATCAAACCAACCTAAGACCACCTTCACAACACCTTGGGGCACCTTTGCATATCATATAATGTCATTTGGCTTGATCAATGCTGGCGCCACCTTCCAAAGAGCAATGAATCTTACTTTCATAAATAAAATGGGTAAGTTCATTGTGGTATACCTTAATGATTTGACAGTCTTTTCTAAGCATCATCTTGATCATTTGCATCATCTACAATAAGTATTGGAGTGATGTAGGTAGAATGGTATTTCTCTTAATTCCAAGAAATCAATTTTTGAGGTTACAGAAGGTAAACTTCTTGGTCACACTATGTCCTGAGAAGGCATAAAGATCGACCCAAAAAGAGTCAAATCCATTCAAGAGCTTGATCTTCTTACCAGTAAGACTGTAGTTCACTTTTTCTTTGGAAAGGTGAATTTTCTATGAAGGTTCATTCTTGAACTCGTAGAGAAGACTCGCCACATTTTCAATATGATGAAGGGCAAAGCCACTTTCAGCTAGATTGAAGAAGGCAAGTCATCATTTTAAGACATCAAGGAAGCTATTGCCCATGCCCCAATTTTGGTTTGTCCTGATTACACCAAAGACTTCATAATGTACAACTATGCTTTTAAACATACTCTTTCAGCCATCTTGGTTCAGCAAAACAAATAAGGTGTGGAATCTCTCATCTCCTTTATGAGTTGTCCTCTTAAAGCTCATGAGCTGAAGTACTCAAACATGGAGAAGCATGCTTATGCTATGGTAAAGCACTTCCATTTTTACATCCTGAACTCACACACTATTGCTCTGGTTCCTGATACAACAGTCAAGTCCATACTAACTCAACAAGAGTTTGGAAACAAAAGGGGCAATTGGATTGCTAAAATCCAAGAGTTTGATCTTGTTATCAAACCAATGAAGCTTGTGCAGGGAAGGGGTCTCTACCAATTAATTTTTTATAACATACCAGGAGAAGTAAGGCATGAAGAAACAGAAGTTGAAGACACGCCAACAGTTCTCTTTGTCACCATTACGAAAGAGTGGTATTCAAATATTGCTCATTTTCTTACCTATGGTGAGTGTCTTGCTCACCTGTCTCATAAAGAAAAGAGGACTATTAAGTTGAAAGCTGCCAATTTTGTCCTGTGGGACAATAGTCTATATAAGAGGAACCTTGATGGAGTATTCTTTCGTTGCATGGATAAAGTGCAATAAAATAAACTTTTGGAGTCCTTCCACAATTTGGCTTGTGGAAGACATTTTTCCATGCCTATGACTGCCCATAATATTTTGTGAGACAGGTAATATTGGCCTAATCTATTTTGAGATTCATACGCTTAGGTGTGTAGATGCGAGTTGTGTCAATAGTTTGTTGGCAAACCCAAGCTGGTTGCATTACCTCTCAAGCCTGTGGTGATAGAAGAATCATTTTAGTAATGGGGAATTGATTTCATTGGAATTGTAAATCCATCCTCGAGTGTTATACATGATTATGTCTTTATAGCCATAGACTACTTTACCAAGTGGGTGGAAGCCATTCCAATCAAGCATGCTACTTCAAAGGTGGTATATAATTTCTTCAAGGAAAATATCATTTTTAGGTTTGGGGTCCCAACCAAGATTGTAACAGATAATGCATCCTATTTTTCTTCTCATGAGATACCCAGTTCTTCTACTATTATGGGATTATTCTCTCCCACTCTTCTTACTATTATCTACAAAGAAATGGTCAAGCAAAATCAAGCAACAAAAAGCTGGTGACCATTATCAAGAAGCTGGTAGATGATAATCAGATAACCTAGCATAAAGCATTGCTTGATGCTTTATGAGAAGACAAAATTACACCCAAGAGGGTGATAGGTATGTCCCCATTCCAACATTTGTATGATCTGAATGCTGAGATACCAATCACCCTAGAATTATCAGCCTTAAAATTAGCAAAGGCAGTAGAAGATTCAACTTTTGAAAGTTCCATCGACAAGAGGATCATGTGCTTGACTGAACTTAATGAGCAAAGAACTATGGTGGTAGACCAAATTGTTGCACATCAAAGTCTGGTGAAGAGACTCTTTGACCAGAAAGTAAGGATCCATGAATTTCAGATTGTAGATCAAGTCTTGTTGTGGGACAAGAGGAGAGAACCAAAAGGAATGCATGGAAAATTTGATTCCTTATGGAGAGGCCCATTTTCCATTCATCGTTTAAATGGTGAAAATAGTTTCTTGTTGAAATATCAAGATGGAATGCCATTTACTCTTCCTCATAGTGAGCAACGTCTAAAGCACTTCAATCCTTGAAGTATCAGATAAGTATATTTGTATATATGTATAGTCTATCTTTATTTTGTGTTTTTCATTTATTTTTTGTGTTATTTAGTTTTTCTTTTTTAGGTGCCTTTCTTTTTGGGTAGCATGACTCCATAGACCAATGATATAAGTGAAGGCACAAAAATTTTGGTTTCTACTCCCTTTGACTATTTTAAAATTTCAATCGATGGAAATTCCCCAACTGGAGCCAGCTATTGTTCCCAAAATTTGTCACTTGTTTTTGTGGATAACATACTGACCATTTTGGTCCTACATACCAAAACTCTCTATCTTTTCTTTCTCAAAAATGTTCTGAGCAGTTAAGTTTTTTAAATATTCAAGCCTTTTCAACTAAGGAAGTCACAGGTTCAACAGGCAGGCTTTCTTCAAAGGAAGTTTAAAACACTTAAGGCTTCTCCTTAGTGTTTTGAGGATGGTTCAATGCAAAGGTTTGATCAAAAGACTTAATGGCAGGCTTCAAAAAATTGGAATGAACCACTTTGAACCATTGAACCATTGAACCCTACCCCTGTAAGGTTCAAAGGTTCAATGAGTTCAAAGATTCAACAACTTTAGTGGACTTAGAGAATAAAAGGAGTCAAAGAGATAAGGTTGAACCGTTGAACCGTTGAACCTTGAACTAAAATAGTTCAAAGGTTCAAGGTTCAATGAGTTCAACAAGTCCAAAAGACTTAAAGAGTTCAAAGGTTCAATGACTTAGATGGACTTAGAAAATATAGAGAAAAGAAGACTTCAAAGAAATAAGATTAAATCATTGAATCGTTGAACCTTGAACCAAAACGGTTCAAAGATTCAATGAGTTCAATAAGTTTGATAGACTTAGAGAATAAAAGGCTTCAAAGAAAGAGAATGAATCGTTGAACCGTTAAACCTTGAACCTGAAAGGTTTAAAAGGTTCAATGGGTTCAAAGAGTTCATAAGTTTGAACGGAAGCTTTGAACAAATGAAGGAAGTAGATGATTCTAGAAAGAAGTTCAAAGAAATGGTTCGATTGAAGAAGAAAAGAAAGTGAACATGGCCCTTCACAAAACATTGAACCTTTGAACCTTTGAACCTTTGAACCAAAAGAGTTCAAGGTTCAAGGTTCAAAGAGGTTCAAAGTGATCAGTGACGTCCCTATGGACGTCAATTTTAGGGTGATGGAATAACTATTGATTTTCAAAAGCCCTAACAACAAATGCAGTGACCAACAAAGGAAGGAGTTGAAGAGCCAGCTGAAAGTGAGAAGATAGCCCCCAGAGCTCAGATTGCTAAGAAGAGACAAAACATGGCAAGGAAAGAGATAATGACTACAAGAAATATAAAAATATCTGTAAGAGAGTTATTTCCAGTAGGTGGAATAGTCCACCAGGTGGGCATCAAGGAACACAAACATTCAAAGGCGTGGCCTATTTTTTTACATTAAGTAAAGGTGAATGGAAAGTTGTGTAAGCATCATTAAGAAGACTAGGTAACCCATGCTGAGGAAGGGCATTTGAGATAATTTAGAATGCCAAAGTTAAGGTTTATGCCTTGTTCTAGCATGGCCCTTTTACAAATATTCAAGGCATTCAATTTAGCATGGGCCATTTTCATGAAAACAAGCGCCCAAGTCTTTTTTGGGATGCTATATATTGTAATCTCTCATTTTGTATATGGGAGATCTCTCTGTTATCAAAAGTGAAGCTCTGTCGAAATTGAAAGGCATTTTTGAGACTTTGAGCTCAGCCTGTTAATCATATTTTGTTGAATGAATGAGAAAGCAAGTCACCTTTCAAACTTTGTGTTGAAATAGCTTGTGTCATTTAGGAAATTGTTCTTATGTTTGTTTCCTAAATACAGTCTTGTCCATTTAATCAAACAAGTAGAATAAGTGGATGTAAGTTGGAAGATGTCCTGAAGCTGACTGTGAGAGACTTTGTGCTACCATAATTACCTTCAGTCTATGTTTCTGTGTAAAGGATACTAGAGAGACTTTGATCTCTCTTTATCCTTCATAATCCTTTACTCTATTGTAGTTTTAGGTGTAGAATTTGAGTTGTGCTTAATCCTACTATGTTCCTTTGTCCTAATCAGTAAGAGAGACAATGAAAGACTTTGCACTTTCGTTGGTTTCTTATGGTTTCTATTTCTACCCAAGAATAATCCTGTTGTTTGTTGAATATCACTTCTGAAAGAAGAGAAGTGCCTTTTTCGTAATTACACCAGAATTATCCTTTGTTCTATGAACATCATCTCTAAAAAAAGAGAGATAGATGGTATGATTTGACCCCTGTGTGTATTTTCAGCATATATATACAATAGTTTATAGGGAACCTCCCCTTACTAAAAGAAGAGATTTGTCTCAGTCTAGCTATGGCCACCATATCTATTTTGTTGTATAAATCTCCTTATGTTATGTTTGATGCACCTATTTTTCCCTCAGTCAACTGGTGATAAAATATTCACCCAACAAAATGGGCCCAAATTTTTAATGGCTACCTAAGGGTTTAAAGATGTCACTCTAGCCACCAATGTTGTCTAAGTGAGTATCACTCTCCAAAATTGTTTTGGCCATGGATTTACCTCTAAGCAACAATGTTTGTTTTTTCATGGATGGGAACTATTTAATTGGGAAGGGGTCATTTTCCATTTCACTGGTAGGTCCTCTCAATGGGCCATCTACTTTGGGGTTATTATGGTACTTCTCATAATGAGTTTTAGGGATTTCACCCAAGCACTTCTCATAATTATGCAGTCAAGTTTTTACCCTAATCCAAAATAGATTAATGTGATAATAAAATTACTTAAATGAATTATGCAAGAAAATAGAGTTAAGACTTTCTAAAAGATTATTTAAATGAATTATGCAACACAACAGAGTTAAAACTTTTTGAAGGAAAAAAATTTTGGCCTTGGAAAATGCTTTGATACCAAATGAGATGATCCTCCTACAACAAATTAATCATACTACATTAAATAATAGATTTATTTAATTAACAAAATCACCAAAATGATTATATTGATCACAAGCCACTTCGATGGGGTAACGTCCTTTGAGCAAGCTCAATACAATAAATTTGTGGATGCTTTTCTTAGCCTCAACACTTACTTATAAACTAAGTCTAATATAAACAACTAGTACTTTCCATGAATGTGGGATAAAAGTAAATTTTCACAAGATGACTTACAAATAATATGCATCAATAACAACTAATATACTAACAAAGTAAAGAGAAGGGGTCGCACAGGCTCCTAACACTTTGATAACATTTATTGTCAGTGTTTTCATGCTCTTGAACAATAGTGATAATATAAGTTCGAGTGAATTTGAATGTCTTGGAAGTGTGAGCACATGTAATTTTTCTATATATATTTGATCGAAGCAATATATTATCAACTAGATGTCCCATAGGTATAAATGATAGTTAGAGCTCAAGAATTTATCAATTTAATGCCAAAAAGTTGTATTTTAAGACCCTTCATTATAACTTGTGCCATGAATAACTATCAAAGGTTCCATCTAAGTGATTAGGGTGAGATTAAAAATATTAAATAGATAGGAGAGGGATCTAATGGTTCATTGAAATGACATACAGGTGTCATTTTATGTGTGTTGAAAACATAGCCCAAAAAACTACATTTTTCTTGTATTGGGAAGGGCGTTCTTGAGGCCATAATGAGTGGTGGGTTTATCAATTAGGTGTGATGTGATACCAAGAACTTGGTACTAGATTTTATACCCCCAAAAACATGTTAGTTTCATTTTTCAATCAGGAAGCATCATAATCAAAGTTATACAACCATAGCTTCAACTTTGACAACATTTATTTTCAATGTTTTTGTGCTCCTAAATAGGAGTGAAAATGTACTTCTAAGTAGATTTGAATGTCATGGAAGTGTGAGAACATGTAATTTTCCTATCTATATGTTATAAAATTGATATATTTTTAATTGAAGGTGTTAGAGGTAGAAATGACAGTTAGATCTCAAGAAGTTGTCTATTCAATGCCAAAAAGTTAGATTTTAGGACCCATCATTGGAACTTGTGCCATATATTTATCTCAAAATTTACACTTGAGTGCTTCAGGGTGAGATTAGAGGGATTCAAGAGGCAAGGGATGTATCTAATGATTTTTGGAAATAACTTATATTTTTTTATGTATATATGAACTTAGGTTAAAAAATTACATTTTTCTTGTATTGGGAAGGGCATTCTTAAGACCAGTATGAGTAGTGGGTTTGTCGATCGGGCATGATGGGAGGCTAATAACCTAGTCCTAGACATTATCTTCCCCCCCCCCCCCACATACATGTTGGTAGTTCCAATTTTTGATCAGGATGAGGTCTTTGTATATTGATACTTTAATTCAAACTTATATTTTTTGCTTGCACTTATTTTTAATCCTTGTATGGTTGAATGGAAATTAGTTGTGTATTTTCAAATGATTTAAGGAATCTATGGGTATTATATTCAATTTGATAGTTTCAATTATATATAAAAGTTTTGAATTTTTTTATGAATTCTATGTGTGCTCTTATAGCAACCTTATCAATCCTCTCTCATGCATATAGTCTTCCTCTCTCTTGTCCAACACCCTTCACATACTATATCATTCACTCCTCTCACACAAATACTATCATTTCCTTGTACAATTTTCATAACTTCATCCTCCTTGTCTCTTTCAAACTTTTCAATCTACTTGTTCCATCTATCCTCTTTCCTGAACCTCATACCTACTCTATTGACTCATACTACTTCCCCCTACTCTACTGAACCACACACCCACATATAACTCTCCCTCTCCCTTTTGTTTCCCACTTTTTCATGAATGTGTATTTTAAGCGTTCATGGTGATTTGGAGGATAAAATAGGTTTGTGATAGAAGATATTATCAAATATTATTTGTAGGAGGCCTAACACCCTTAAGGGATAGAACTAGAAATAAATATAACTATTAATGGGAGTTGAGTTGTCTAGAGACCTCAATGTGGATTTTAATTACATAAGGAGTGAGGTGTTGAAGGGTCATAAACTAGTCTCAAAAACATGCACTAGGCCTATTAGGCCAAATAGCCCTTGAAGGGTAAAAGTGAAATAAAGTGGAAAGGAGTGTGAAGGCCTCTAAAATTAGATTGAGTGGGATTAATGAAGGTTGGATATGTGGATATAAGATCTAGAATAAGTGTTATTGAAAGTATTAAAAAAGAGAAAGGCATCTAGGCATAGCCAAGCCTAGTGAATGTATAGTGAGAGAGTGTGAAGAGTAAATGATAGAAGAGGTAGGTTGGAGGATAGTAAAGGAGATGAGTGCAGAAGAGGTATTGATAGAGATTACTTGAGAGGTGAGTGAAAATATAAAGGTACAAGAATCATAGAGGCCATACAAGTAGTAATCCTAGTTTCAAGAAAAGCTATCCAAAAAAGCATTAGAGCTAGGTAAAGGTGAAAGATCAAGTTTTTAGGTATATGTATCAGAGTGGGAAATTTTTAGGGATTTATGAATGATTTTATGTCTCTGCATTATACAAGTATGACCATGATTGGGTATGAGACTTAAGTGAAATAAAATTGTGTTAATGATCAATTGAAAAGTTTTAAATGGGTGATGACAAATGCAAAATAGATAAGAGTGACATCAGTTATTTACACTACACAAAATAAAATAAAAACTTTAATTTAATAAAATATGGGAGATTCGAGATTTATGGCATTGAAAAGAACAAATTTTTAATCATTATTTATGTACACCTTTAAATACAAGATCTAAAAGATAATAGTTTGGAAGATCAAAACAACACTATATGATAACATTTTAAATTAAAACTAAATTTAAATTAGATAGATCAACATAATCCAAATGAAAACTTAAAAAAAATCATATACACACATGTATAATGTCAATCATACATACATTGTCCCGATAGACATACAAAAAATCACATCATCTACCAACATAGTATCTAATCTCTGGTGAATGTCATATACACATATACAATGCCAAAAATGTGTGCATTACCAAATAGGCATATAAAAAATCACATCTTGTGTAGGACATCCTAATCATCAAATAAACTTCCTTTATTTTCCTTCCTCAAAGAAGACTCTCCTTGGGATGCCCTGCTAGTAGATGGAGATCCCTTGAATGCCTTGGATTGATCCAAGGCCTAATAATGGGTCCTATGCTCATATCTCACTTGTAGCTCAACCAATTAAAATAAAAGTAATATCATAATATTAACATAAAATATATCCAACAAAGTTAAAAAATTAATTTTAAACTAGAATAAAAAAATCATTTAAACATGCACTTACTGCAAGATCTTAGTCTCTCTCAATCTACTTTTGATGCTCTAACGAGTTAGTGGAAGGTTCATCTCTACAAACTGGCATTTGAAATAGGGGATACACATGAGAATTTTCCCTACTAATCATCTTACTGAGACTATTATATGTCATGTAACAACACTTCATACACAATACATTCATATAAGTTATATTTTCCCTAAATATGTAGTAAAATTATTACAACAAATCTGTTTTTACAATTGAAACTTATAAGTTAATATATACCTTTGCGAACACCTATGAAGATGACATTATAACAATAATGCCTATGTTTGTCTTGACTCGTAGTGATGGAAGAGGGTATAATTGATCCATAAAATGAATGTAAACAAGGTCTACTTACTTTTCTATAAAGTATCAAAGATATATATGGCATGTTTTTCTCCTATATTAAACCAAGAGTGTATTTAATTGCACTATACTTAAATTTTGAGATCCTTGATAAATAATTTTGACTTAAGTACAAGGAAAATATACATAGACTAAATTTACATAGAGTGTAATATTAACTCAAAATCTTACCACTGTATAAGTAAAAGGTGTGGTCCTAACATGGATAGATGTAGTAGTGGATGAGCTAGTAACTAGATCTGTATATGTAAATAATGGTTACATAAAATCAAATCCTACAATTTTGGATTGTGATGATGAAGTAACCATCTCCTCTTAAAAAATAAAAAATTACGTATATATTATTCAATTTCTATGAAAATCAATTATTAGCTAAATTAAATTTGCAAATATAGCTTAAATTTAACATGACATTTATATAAAATATACCTGTATCTGTGGAATGGTTGATGTCTACACACCAAATGTGCATGACAAAAACTCATCACTCATAAATATATCATCCAATCCTTCTGAACCACCAACACCACCATCATAAAAATGTTCAATGCATATAGCTCCACAAGATCTACAAGGGTGGGGTTAAGTATGCACACTAGGTGGCATATCTCTAACATTCATCTTTGAGAGCCTACTTGTAGGTTGAAAGAGTGTATCAATGAGAACACTAAGTGAATGTAGAGTGTTGATATCCATGACCCCATAAATTGAAAAAGGGATCCTAGATTAAAGTGGCCCCTGTAGGCCGATTAAGTGCAAGATATGCACCTGATCAATCCTATGTAGAGCCTTTCCTTCAAACTTGTAACTCACTATAATCAAAATAGTTTGAAATATCATTGAGGAAAAACTCACATTAGAGTTTCCTCAAAAAATACAATGTGACCTCATGTTTTTTAGACAATATATAATCAAACATCATCCACCATTGGTTCTAGAAATTGGCTCTGATTAAATTGTGTTGGTCGCAATAGATTAGGATACATTTAGCAGTTACTAGAAATGATGCATTAGTGGCCAAGTCAATGAATAAGGCACAAATGGTGTCTTTTGATATGTCTCTATTATTGACCCCTCTAGTTGATAATTTGTCATCATAATAAGCCCTAAAACTATCTTGATATGAAGCCCATCTATCAATTTGACTCGTTATAGAGTCAACTTGACATAATAATGACTCTAGGGAATTGGCAAGATAGGTGTGATGGGTGTTGGTGGAAGAGGGATTCCTCATTCTCCTAATTAATTCCTCAATTTCAATTTTATTTTTCACAATGTGGGTAACTATATTCTCCTAACTGCTTGGGGGATTTTTTGGAACTATAGGAGGGTTATGTGAAGGGTTAGGAGGAGGGTTATGTGAAGGGTTAGGAGGAGGGTTAGATGAAGGGTTACGAGGAGAGTTATGATAAGGAAAAGGAGGGTTAGGAGGATGTTTAGGCTGAGGAACAAGAGGGTTAGTAGGATGGGAAATTCATAATAAATAAATTACCAATTAAATAATGAAAAAAATAAAAATTACTAAAATTTAGGGTTAACAGGTGTAGATTTTTAACATTACCTCTTCTACTCGGTGTCATAATCAATTAGTCAATGTGTCGAGCTTCTTGGGATGAATTATATCAAGTTTTAGCCTCACTAGGATGAAATGCGATCACAGAGTGGAGGAGAATGAGCGAACCTAAATGCAAAATTAGTAAATTTTGTGTTTTTCATTTTTTATTTTTTATAAATGACACAGGGAATGCAATCACATTATTAATGTGATTGTGTTATTAATTTTCCAATATCATGATCACATTATGTATTATTGTGCTCATGTTATGGCTTGATAACTACTAAACCATAATTAGATCTATAGTAAGTCAATTAGATACTAAACTTAGATATATGCATATGCTAAACTCATAAAATTGAGATAGTATAAATATAGAAAGTAAAACTAAGAATGTATGGAAATGACAAAGAAGTAATATACTTAGTGATTTTGATACTAACACAATGTTAGATCTGAAATTGGTAGGAATCAATCTAGATGATAGTTCCATAACAATAATCATATTATAGATTTGATGTTTCTGGAGTTCTAAACACTAACATTAGCCTGGGATGGTTACATCGATGCCACTGTCTGGGTTTGACACAAGTGTCCTATATAAAATACCTAGTGAAAAGGGATGTAACCACTTGGATTCTTCTAGGTTTCTCTTCGCCTTCACCCTATTTTATTATGATTTGGGTCATAGACTATCACTTGTTATGAAATGGTAAAACCCTAATTCTGCATTTTCATTATAACCTTAGGTAAAAATGGGTTAGTTGGCACACAGTGTCAAGATGACCCCAAAGACCTTGATATCAAAGGGCATTGCCTACATAGCCAATACTCCATAATATGGCCTCAAACTCATGTAATTATCCCTTTTGTGTTGTCTCATGTGTGAATCATGCAATATGTGCAAAGCAAGTTCAATAGTGACCTAACATTTAGCTTGCCAAATCGGTCTCTTGGGTTACTCCTTTAGTTATTTAGACATGTAAATGTGTTATACTTATGACTTGCATAGAAATAGGGAATCTTTGTTTAATTGAATGCTTGATAAAGTAATTTTTATAAGTTGCCTTGATCTCCTTGGTATTTTGCTAGGTGTTCCCTAGGTGAGGAATGAATGAGGGTTGATCATGAATCTATATCAATACCTTTGGATAAGTAACTCACATTAAATCACTTAGGTTGACCATTAGGATACATTTCATTTGTACAAATTAGATGATTTTAAGGCACTAAACACTAATGTCTGGTTAGGACACTAACGTTGATGCTAGTGTCTATCCAAGACATTAGCATCTAGGGAGTAAGGAAATATGTACATGTTCAAAACCTATAGATATGGAAGATAAGTGCATTTTAAGCATTGTAGACAAGATATAAGGTCTAGATAATAAATATAAGATTGGTCAGACTAATAGATAGGCCAAGGGGCACAAGTTAGAGCAGATGCAAGGCTCACGAAAGTAGGAAAGGTATAGAATCAAGAGGAACATCCAAGATTTGAGTTCATCAAGTGTACAAGACTAAGGTTTTATATAATCATAAAATAGTGTCTACACTAAGGAAGAATGAGCATCAGTGATGTTTCTAGATAAAACATTATTCTCTGTGCAAAGTGGGTGGTTAAGGAAATTGAAGGTACTTAGGTTTAGAAAATCCATTTAAGGCACTATATTTCTATAGGTGTTTCATATAGTAAATTATAATTAAATAATATTAGTTTTTGTGCCCTCTGTTGATGACCATTACCTCTATCAGGATGGGAGGTCATTTTGTGTCCAAGATTATTTGGAAATCCTTTGAAGCTATTAGGCAGTTTATAAAATGGGTTGGTGATGGATTTGATAGTGCTATTTATTTTAATGACTAAAATATTTGGTTCTCCCCTGTAATTGCCAACAATAGTTTTGCTTTAGTATATTTTCTAGGCATAAAATATCTATATTTATTCAAAAAGAGAATTTACATAGTGAGTGCTTTACTTCTTCTTGAGATGAGATTGGATCCCATTACACTTTATAAAAGACAAATATAAGTTTTTTAATATGGACTTACCTTATATTGTGCATACACAACAATTGATGTCTAATGTCATACAACACAATATGGGATTAGACCTCTTCATGCATGGTGGAAGGAATCACAGTGGAATCGTGATACTAATTTGAGAAATTATTATTAGGTGATCTCATTTACTAAATTATGGGTCCATTTTATTCTAAACTATATAAGCTAAATAGGATATGAAAATTAAATTCTTTACCCAAGAATTATCTTGCCAAACTTAACATAGTACTGAATTCTAAGCTTGAACCCAAACCTGTATATTTTCTCAAGTGTTTAGTGTAGCAAGACCTTCCTCTTGGGGAGCACCTAGACTGGACATTGATGTTTCTAATCTCAAATACCCATCTTAATCCAAACATAAACCTTCAAGACATCTCTTTTGGATCTATCCAAGAGCTAAGTCTACCTAGCAATGGATTCAAAACATTTTCTAATTGTTCCACCTAAAGCCTTTATTTTGGCGAATGATTTTTTTTGGGGGGGACAAAATTTAGTGTTTTTCACACTTTGCTTTATTATAGAACTTATTAATATGTAATAATATATTTAAGTTATGAAAACATAAAAATTTGGTAAATTTTAAATGATGAAGAACCATCATTACAATTCTTTGTTAATGAACATGTGATTGTTATCTTGTCGACTCCTTTGCAAATATAAGCTTAGGGTAAAAAGGTGGTGCTTGGCTTCCAACATTTACAATAACTTCTGAACCATTAGTGAAGTGTTCCATACACTATGAGTCAGGTTCTGCCAAACCAACCCTCTCATGGCTCCTTGCCTCTGTCACTTAGGTGTCAATGGATCTATTCTCATAGCCATAGGTACTTCTCCACTCATCCTCTTCAATAGGGGGTTGGATTCCACCTCCTATACTTGAGAAATCCTTTATTGGCCTATTGTGATGGAGCTCACCTTTGTAGGGATGCTTCAGTTAGTAGTTATGTTCAACCACCCTTTGGTTTGGGTATCATAGTTTCACTAGCACCTCTTGAGATCAATTATGATGGTTAGGTGGTGCTCAATCCTCTTTCATTTGGGCATTCTATTTGGAGTGTGCAACCTCCTAAAGATGAACTGCCTCCACCACCTTTTAAGTGTGTGACTTAGGTCTAATGATATATGCCTTGATATAATTGTGTTTTGATGTAATCTTGTGGCTTCTAGGTTGTACATAGTTGGATATATATATATATTTTTTTGAGTCATATTTTTTAATGACATGGAGTGTTTACCGTGAATATTAACATGGAGATTTTTATTGTAACCTTGAATATATTATTATTATTATTATTATTATTATTATTATTATTATTATTATTATTATTATTATTATTATTATTATTGCGATGAGTTCCAATAAATTAATTAAACTAATGAATACAGTTTATCACTACATCCCCATCATCAAACAAATTCAATGTATTTATTCAAGAAGAGAAGAGAACATGATGCATGCCCTTCCCCTTAGCTGTGTCATCTCCCTTACAATAACAACAAACTTAATGGAAGGATCTGGTTGGAGGCAATGGCCATCAAATCAAATGGACTATCATAGACATTATTATATGCAACTGCTCTCGGTTCAATAATGTTCTCATTAAATCGCACATCCTTAGCCAAATTAAAAATAAAAATAAAAAAATTGTGAGTAAAGAAATATAGGCTAAGGATGCAGTTTTCTGGAAGAGGCTCCGACTCCTATTTTAAAAGTGAGATTGGTCCATGAAGTTTTAAAACAAAGTTAATATAAATAAATTCTAAATATAACTAGGAGTGATAGAGTCGAGTTTCATTATATTTAATCATATAGGCAGCATGTCATTGAATGAATTGAGATTGAATATTATTTTGTTAAATATTAATCTATGTGAGATTTTATATTTGTATATGTTTTAATTGTTTTTTAAATGAATAATAGATATAATATTAAAATAGAAAAGCTCAAAATAATAAATGTAATTATAAAATAAGATTTTTTTTAAAAAAAATAGAAACAATATTATAAATAATTAATAAAAATAAAAAATTTAATATTAAAATAGAAAAGCTCAAAATAATAAATCTATTTATAAAAATAGAAAAGTTATTTTTAAATACAAACAATATTATAAATAGCTAATGATGTAGGCATTAAGAGTAGAGTAAGGGTATTCTGTGTAATCTACATCGTTATGCAAGCGGAGATGGAAGGGGAGAGATGGCAAAATCTTGGAGACGATGAGGTGAGGATGATCTTGGTGGCATTGCCAATCTAAAGTCAAGTGCAATTGAGACGTGTTTGTAAGAAATGGAACACCTTGCTTTTGCAGTGATGAGGTTAAGAAAATGTACAAAATATGCCACTATCTTCGTCTCCTGCTTTTTGCATTCAGATAGATGGGATCAAATATGGGTTATCCAAGAAAATACAGATTTTTACAAACTTTCTTCAATCCCAATGGGCCACAACCAACACAATATTTCTTCAAGGATCCGGCTTGCAAATAGCAGTATCTACTTTTTGTGGTTATTAAACCAAAAGGATGATAATGGTGATCGTGATCTAACCTTCTTTTTGTGCAATCCAGCTAGTGATACTTGGAAAACCCTTCCTTGCCCTCCTTACAAAATTAAGTGGTATTCCCATTACTTCTTTTATGCAATGGGATTCGATTCTTCTTCTTCTTCTCCCTGGCGTTGCACTCTCATTTTTGGTGAATATGTTGACGACAAAGATGGTGATTGCAGCAACCAAAGAATAGTGGAGATGTATGATTCAGAATCAAATGCATGGACTGATCTAATTAATGTTAGTGACGGAATTCATAAGAGCATTTGGCCTGTGGGGCCAGGTGTTTACTCCAAGGGGAAATTTAATTGGTTAAACATGGATGTCGGTGTAGATGTCTTAGAATTCAGTACTGTCGCCCAATCCCACCATACGCAATCGCAATGGACAAGAATTCCATTGCTGGCTATACACAATTATATACATAGCAATTTTATTGAATCTGCGTGGCCTTGGCAATTAGCAACATCAAGTGGAAGTGGCAGGGTAGCGCTGGTCAACAAGTTTCTTCCCGCAATGTGGATGTTACAGAAAGAAATGGGAGAAGATGGATTAACAAAAAACAAGTGGATTGAATTCCCTATAGATTTACCACAACCAACTTACACCGTTGCACTCAATAGCAATGGTCAGATTTTGGTGGTTGGAAGAAATATTTCCATATACAGTGAAGATGGAACAAGACTGAAAACAATTGAATTTTCTGAGATTGAGTTTGACTATAATCCTAATTTTGAAAATGGAAATCTGCATTCAATTAAGGCATTTCCTTTTGAATGCAACAATAGATGGTGGCCTAATTGATTTGTTTGGATGCAATATTCGCATAAGAAGATTTTGTCATAATTTTACACAATTCTATATTTTATTTTGTTAAGAGAGGATTTTTACTATCTCCTATTGTGAAATGATCTTTTGGGAGATTCTTACGATTCTAAATTTCTAATGTTATATTTATGGCTCAACACTATGACTGAAAAGTGCAATGTAAAGTGAAAACTGAGGTTATTGCACACAAATTAATTATTTAATTTGATGCATATTTTTTTCTATATGATATGTTTGTTATGTTGAGTTGATTTGATTTTTTTATTTAAATATTGGATTTTAGGTATATTTGATGTGTTGATATGATTCATTTCATCTGAATTTTGGATTTTCAATCTTTATTTTTGATACAAATGTTTTTTTTCATAACTATTGTACATATAAAATAATTGTATATCTAAAATTATTCTCGCTTGAAAAATCAATAGTCTTTCTAACATTTATACTAAATCTAAATATATTTGAATATATATTTTGTGAATTAGTCTCTCTAAAAACCCTCTTGATTGATCAACACATACGATGACAACAAAAACAACTCAATAAAGTACAACATCAATTGCCACACTGATCTTGTTCGATCCATATCAATTTGACATTTTTATAGTAGTTATTGTCTTGATTCAACTATGTGCATATACTTTTAAAAATGAGTATTCATCAATTTTTCTGTTAACATTGATTCTTATATTTATATTAATTTTGTATAGAGGTCATTTCTAGTTTATGTTGGTTGTTGGAGACAATGTTTAAAGTTTGTACTTTTTTATTCAGTTACTGATATGGGTTGTCTATATATTGAATCTGAGATGTTTTTTTTTTTTTTTTTAATTAATTCAGTTACTGATATTCAGTTAAAATTAAGAAAGCGGAAGAGAAAACACAAGGGGGAATACTGCTTCTTTCCATGGCGCAGAATAAGCCTCAAGGCAGAGTGGTAGTCGCTGTGGGCGACGGGAAAACAGAGGGAAAATACAAGCTTAAAAGCTCGCTGTTCAGTTGAAGAAAGAAAGGGCAGCTCCTCATAATTGGGCTTCGGCACAACCTATAGAAGATATTGAAGAGCACAGAACTGGTAACAAAAGCTTGACATTTCGTTGCATAAGAGGGACACATGGTGCTACAGAGGATGCAGGGGAATTGTTTGACAAAATGTCACACAGAACTGCAACTTCGAGGAATGAGTATTACAACCCTGGACACTCAGAGGATACACCCAAACTGTACGACAAAATGCATGAAAGAGAAATGGGCTCTAAGACAGCAAAATAGGTGAAACATATAGGATGGCATGCAAACTGTATGATGAAGACAATGCAGATAAGCAATATATAAAACTGCAGACAGGGTTTCAGCTGATGGTCAAAATCCTTTCCAGGGAAACTATTTGCCTATGGGTACAACTAATATACCATGTTATAGATCTTAAAAGGAAGCTAGAGCACAAGCAAGGGATTCCAAAGGATCATCAACGCCTTATATTTGAAGGCAGACAACTCGAGGATCAAAAATCTCTTTTGAGTTACAAAATAGATAAAGATACTACCATCATTTTGGTGCTCATTGTGTGGAGGAGCTGCTGATCCAAGGATGCTTTCAACCTTCAAAAAAGTGTCATTTAAGGAAGTATTGAAAAATATAGCCAATAAGCCAAGCATTATGAAGCCTCCTTCCGTCCCGAAAGCTTATGTAGTGGAACATGTTGAAGAAATGAGGACTGTGGAAATTATAGGCGAGGAGGTGTTCCTTTATCAAGAATACTTTGCTCCAAAGGTTTTTTTTGTTGTTCACTTTGCTGAAAATGAAGATTACTACAGAATTCTTGTGGACGGTCCTTGGTTTTGGGGATCTGCGGGGCTTTTCATGACTCCATGGTTTTCAGAATTCGATCCAAACTTACACTCAGTCACCAAAATGCCACTGTGGGTTGGGCTTTAAATAAAATAGGTAACTCCCTTGGCACCTATATCAAAAGTGACAATGAGAAAATACTTGCGGGGTTGTATACTTATGCACGGATCTGTGTAGAGATAGATCTTAGCAAGGGTTTTCCAGATAAAATCATTCTCAAATGTGGGAAAAGACGACACATTCAGCTATTGGATTATGAGAAGACAGCTTTTCGATGTAGACACTATAATCTTCCAGGACACCTCCAAGCTACATGTCCCCAGGCATGAGCTCATCCCCCAGAAAAAAGGGACAAAAACAACATCTAAAAAATGGAGCTATCCAGCACAAGAAGAAGAAGAAGAAGAAGAAGAAGAAGAAGAAGAAGTGGATTTACAGCATTCATCAGAGCTAGAAAAGAACAAAAATGGAGAAAGTGATACCCAAGTTGGGGCATCTGTCCATTCTATGATGAAGAGAGGTGAAGAACATAATCCATCTGTGGGGATTGATCCAAATGGGACCCCGCTAGTGGGGATGAAGAGAGCCCATGAAACAGACAGCTCCAACTCTAATAAGAAACTAGTGACCTATGCACATCCATAATTTAGAATTCACATACTCTTCTAGATTACTAGACTTCAGATTCGCAGATAGTCACAGTGGAGCCCTCACCAAGGGGGTGGCAGGAGGTTAAGAAGAAGAGAGGCAAAAAGGGTAGAGTAGAAGATTATATGGGATATATCTCCCATTAATATTGGTCTATGACCTATTTGTTTTTGTCTTTATATTGGTGTCGCTTGTTGTATTGACTCATTTTGGCACCTGGAGATTGTTTTCTTGAACTATATCTACAATGCTTTGTGCATTTACATGATGTAACTTATTCCAACGAATAAAGTTATGATTTTTTCTTTGAAAAAAAAATGCAACATAGTCCTTTTGCAATGCTTTTTTTCCCTCGAAAAACAATAATAACTTTATATTTTTGTAAATTTGAAATTACATTCTATAGATGCAATAACATTTTGAGTTTGTTATGCTATGCTTCAAGTCTACCAAAATATCTGTCAGATAGAATGTTTCCAAAATTTACTTGCCCTAAGAACATTGCCTTCAATTCTATGTAACCATCCATGACATATCTCAAGAACAAAGTGCACAAGTAATGGCTGAGGACTCCACAATAGGGGAAACCTCCACAAAGGGGAGAGAATCCTCCCGAGAAGAATTAATAGAAACCCTAGTAAAGAAAGGTAGAATCAACACATTAGCAAATGGTGACAATAAACAAAAAGGTCCCAAGAAGTAGGACCAAGGGCACATGAAAAAGGAAGCATAAATAATAAAATAAAAATCAATGGCTAATGGGAGATATATTCCAAATAATCATCAATCCAACGTTTCTTGCCTTTCTTCTTTTTAACCTCTTTCCATATCTCTTGAGAGGGCTCTCTTAATACTAATTGTAGTTCATAAGCTTCTCAAATTTTGGATTAGAGTATAAAATCAATTGTTCTAAAGTCAAGTGGATTGCTAGTTCCTTATTTTAGTCTCTATCCTCTAATTCATGGACTCTCTTCAATCCTCCTGATAGGGTCCATTTCATTGAAATATTAAAATTGGAATTGTAATTTTCTCCTTTTTCAGCAACAACACTATTGGGGGCCTTCACTAGAATGTTTGATTCTTCGAATTTATTTTTTTCTAGCTCTGTTGTATGTTGAGTTACCTCAACATGATTGTCAACTTTATCCACTACCTCTTGCTCTAGATAAATCCAATGCTTGATTTTTGATTTCATCCCTTTTTTTGAAAGGGGGAGTGTAAACCTGTGTACATTTTTCTTGAAGATGCCCTAGAAGTTTACAAATACAACACTAAAAAATTGTATTCTCATAATCTAATATTTGAATATGTTGAGATTGACCACATCTAAGAATCATTTTATTAACCCCTTATTAAGGCCTATCTCCACACAGATGTGAACATATGCACACAAACCCGCTAAAGTTATCTAGGCATCACATTTGATGTAGGTGCCCAAAGGAATTTCCTATCTCTTTTAAAGTGAAGAATAAATGTAATGGAAAGTTAGGAATCCGAACCCAAATTGGTATTTTGGTGACAAAGATAATTTGGGTCAAATTTTGGAAACTAGAGATTGATGAACAACCCCATAGTTCCCTAAAACTTGGGGCCTACTGCCAAAATGCTCTGATAGACTTCTTGTTCAAAAAATTGAAGAATGAAAAAGCCTTTTAGAGCAGAGGGAAATCTTGCATTAATTTATCCATGTTGAATGTATCCAATGATACAAAATTGAGGTGGTAAGATAGAGCCCATTAAATCTATAAATAATTGCTTCTTTTTCTAAAATTAACCTAGCTTGGGACACAATCCATGGATTTTTTTAGTGGCAAATCTTTGTTAATCTATGAATATTCTATTTTTCAAAGTTGATAGTTAGCAATTTTTGTGGAGTGGCCAATAGGATGAGATCGCCTAAATTTTTGGGGTCAAAGTTAATTTCAAGGATAGGGTCGCCTACATTTGAATATATATTTCCTCATATAAATATAATTCCTCGATACCTCGAAAGCCAATCTAGAGGAATTTATCACATACCATCAGAGGACTTTAGTAATTTTTTTTGTGGTTTGTACTTCCCAAGAGGGCTTCAAGAATCAACAGTTCCTAGCAAGGTATGCAACAATTTTATTACAATATAATTTTTTAGTGTTTTTTAATCATAATTCTATTTACTTCTCTTTAAGTTCCATCACGAAAATTAAACATGAGGGCATCCGATGACAACTGTAGGCATCTGACAGTATCCTACAAGTGTGAGCGCCCAACAACAACCTATGGGTGCCTAATTGGAGACTATCAACATCTGATGGTAGCATGCAGGTGGATGATGGAAAGTTGTTGGTAGCCGTCCATAGACTGTTGGTGTCTCCCTGTAGACTATTGGCACCCATCTATAAACTATCAACATCCTCCCATATACTATCGATGCTTGCCTACAGACTGTCAGCATCTGTCAATAGTATGTGGGCGGGCCTTGGTAGCCTATCATCATCCACCTGCAGGTAGCTTACCATCATCTGCTCGTAGCCTATTGTCATCTACCCATATGTTGTCATCAGACACTGATAGTCTGTAGTCAAGGGCCCCTAGGCTATCGATGAGTGCCCACACTCGTAAGATGCCGTCGGATGCCCTCAAGCTACCGTCAGACACCTTCATGTTTGCATTTCTTGGGTGTTCGTATGCATTTGTGCAAGATTCAAAGAAACCTAGCAGGCCTTGTGCGATTCATCATGTGGCATCGCATGATTCACCTATGCAATGATACGCCTTCTAAACTAATTCACCACCATTGCAAATCTGATTCACCTCAAAACCTCCACAAATTTTTTTATATGACCCACTAAAATGAACCATGACACAATCCCCCTAACAATCTCTATAATCAACACCTCATTCACCTATTCCATAAGATAGGCTAGTGGAAAAGGTTATTGCTTTGAAGAACTATGCTTGGAAGTAGAATTATTGACCACTTATTTAAAAGATAGAGACTTAATGGATAAGAGCATCTCGAGCCCACAACTCCTCCCTGTAATCTCCCCACCATGTGGAGGGTGGAATCCTTGCCTAAATTATAGCCAGATAGTGGAAAATGATCCTCTAATTGTTTGACCCAAAAAATAAGACATTGTTGATCCATTGGAATCCCTTTGAGTTTGTTATGCTATGCTTTAGGTTTACCAAAAGATATGTCAGATATAATGCTTCCAAAATTTACTTGCCCTAAGAACATTACCTTCAATTCTATGTAACCATCCATGACACATCTCAAGAACAAAGTGCACAAGTAATGGCTAAGGACTCCAAAATAGGGGAAACCTCCACAAAGGGGAGAGAATCCTCTCGAGAAGAATTAAAATAAACCCTAGTAAAGCAAGGTACAATTAACACATTAGCAAATGGTGACAATAAACAAAAAGGTCCCAAGAAGTAGGACCAAGGGCACATGAAAAAGGAAGCATAAATAATAAAATAAAAATCAATGGCTAATGGGAGATATATTCCAAATAATCTTCAGTCCTACGTTTCTTGCCTTTCTTCTTTTTAACCTCTTTCCATATCTCTTGAGAGGGTTCTCTTAATACTAATTGTAGTTCATAAACTTCTAAAAATTTGGATTAGTGTATAAAATCAGTTGTTCTAAAGTCAAGTGGATGGCTAGTTCTTGATTTTAGTCTCTATTCTCTAATTCATGGACTCTCTTCAATCCCCCTGATAGGGTCCCTTTCATTGAAATATTTAAATTAGAATTTTAATTTTATTCTTTTTTAGCAACAACATGATCAGGGGCCTTCACTAAAATGTTTGATTTTTTGAATTTATTTCTTTTTAGCTCTATTGTATGTTGATTTACCTCAACTTGATTGTCAACTTTGTCCACTACCTCTTGCTCTAGAGAACTCAACATACAAAGGTAGTGGACAAAGTTGACAATCAAGTTGAGGTACATATTTCCTAGAAGTTTACATATTGTAGGGGAGTGTGACCCTGTGTACATATTTCCCGAAGATGCCCTAGAAGTTTACAAATACAACACTAAAACGTTGTATTCTCATAATCTAATATTTGAATATGTTGAGATTGACCACATCTAAGAATCATTTTATTTGGTAAACCCTTACTAAGGTCTATCTCCACATAGATGTGAGCATATGCACACAAACCCACTTAAGTTATCTAAGCATCACATTTGATGTAGGTGCCCAAAGGAATTTCTTATCTCTTTTAAAGTGAAGAATAAATGTAATGAAAAATTAGGAAGCTGAACGCAAACTGGCATTTTGGTGATAAAGATAATTTGGGTCAAATTCTGGAAACTAAAGATTGACGAACAACCCCACAGTTCTCCAAAACTAGGGGCCTACTACAAAAATGCTCTATTAGACTTCTTGTTCAAAAAATTGAAGAATGAAAAAGCCTTTAGAGCAGAGGGAAATCTCGCATTAATTTATCCATGCCAAATGTATCCAATGATACAAAACTGAGGTGGTAAGATAGAGCCCATTAAATCTATAAATAAATGCTTCTTTTTCTAAAATTATCCTAGCTTGGAACACAATCCATGGATTTTTTTAGTGGCAAATATTTTTAATCTACAAATATTCTATTTTTTTTGTTGGCATTTGGCAATTTTTGTGGAGTGGCCAATAGGATGGGATCACCTAAATTTTTGGGGTCAAAGTTAATTTCGATGACAGGTTCCCCTACATTTGAATATAAATTTCTTCATTTAAATATAATTCATTGATACCTTGAAAGTCAATCCGAAGGATTTTGCCACATACCATTGGACACCTTTAGTAATTTTTTTTTGGTGGTTTGTATTTCAGGTCTCATGAGGGCTTCAAGAATCAATAGTTCCCAGTAAGGTATGCAATTATTTTTTTGAAAAATATTTTTTTAGTATTTTTTTATTATATTTCCATTTATTGTTCTTTAAGTGACATCGTGAAAATTAAACATGAGGGCATCTGACGACAACCTACATACGTCTGACGGTATCCTGCGAGTGTGAATGCTTGATGACAACCTATGGGTGCCTTATTGAAGACTATCAACATCTAATGGTAGCATGCATGTGGACAATTTTAGGTTGTCGATGCTCACCCATATACTATTGGTGTCTTCCTATAGACTATTAGCACCCATCTGTAAACTATCAACATCCAACCATAGACTGTCAATGCCCACCTATAGATTATCAATATCTAGCAATAGTCTACAGGTGGGTACCGACAACCTATCATCATCCACCTATAGGTAGATTGTCATCTTCCACCCATAACATGTTGTCATTTGCTTGTATGCTAGCATTGGATGTTGGAAGTCTGTAGTTAAGGGCCTGCAGGCTATCGTTGGGTGCTCGCACTCGTAAGATGCTGTTGGATGTCCTCAAGCTACCTTTAAACACCTTCATGTGTGCATTTATTGGGTGTTCATATGCATTTGATCAAGATTTGAAGAAACCTAGTAGGCCTTATGCAATTCATCATGTGGCATCTCATGATTCACCTGTGCAATGATATGCCTTCCAAACTAATTTTCCACCATTGCAATTATGATTCACCTCAAGACCTCAATGGATTTTTTTATATGGCGCTCTAAAATGAATCTTGACATAATCCCCCTAAAAATCTCTATAATCAACACCTCATCTGCCTATTCCACAAGATAAGCTAGAGGAAAAAGGTTGTTGCTTTAAAAAACTATGCCTGGAAGTAGAATTATTTACTGCTTATTTAAAATACAAAGACTTAATGGATGAAGACATATCGAGCCCACAAATCCTCCTTGTAATCTCCCCACCATGTGGAGGGTGGAATCTTTGCCTAAAGTGTATCCAGATAGTGGGAAATGATCCTCTAATTGTTTGACCTAAAAAATAAGACATTGTTGATCCATTGGAATCCCTTTGAATGTGTTATGCTATCCTTTAGGTCTACTAAAAGATCTATTAGATGGAATGTTTCCAAAATTTACTTTCCCTAAGAACATTTCCTTCAATTCTATGTAACCATCCATGACACATCTCAATGATCTTAAACCAAGGATGATTGTTTGGAGATTGGAAATTGCAAAAATTATACAATAGACGTATTAAAAATGATAGTTTCAATTGAAATTTGCAAAACTAAATGTCCCATAAAATGTGAAAAAAATACAAAGATCATTTATGCATTGCATATACAACACAAAAACATTTTTTGGGGAACTAAAACGTAGTGTAGAATACAAAAACCCATTTTAATCAAAAAATTTGCATGCAATTTTATTAAGAAAGCACTGAGTTTTTTTAACAAAGGGACATTATATCATATAATAAATATGCCTTTAAATCAGCATTGATATTTCCATCTTCATACATTTCCTAATAGTGACAATGTGTCAAATTAATCTACTTTCTATTCGTGAGGCTATTAGTATAGATCATGACAATCATAATTATGGTCACACTTTGGTATGTGGATTTAAAAACGTAGCATCTCTTCATGCCCTTCAAGATCAAACCATATAAATTGATTTTGATCTGCAATAGAAAAATTACTTGGTATTTTTTAAGACAAATTTTTAGAAGAACTAAGCTTTTCAACTCTTTTATTTGGTGAGCCTTGTGCAAAAGGCGTTGTTCAAGGAAAGTCATTTTAAAAAATTGCACAATATGAACTATTGCATTCTGATAATCTCTTTGCATATTATATCACCAATATTTTTGGTATATAATTCAAAATCATCATTGGTCAGGTGGGTTATTCTGTAAGGGCTCAAATTAAGAAAGGTCAACTTAAAAGACACATTAGTGGCAAAAGATGTCAAATGTAAGTCAAATTTTAAAAATATGCTAAATTTTTATATTAGATATATTGAACTCAAAAAAATATGAATACCTCCTAACAATCTATAGTAACTTATAAAAAATACCTTTGGCATGATACGGAAGCAAGGCCATCTAAATTTTCAAATATTTTTTCAAGTGTGGAGCATTGTTGGCATCCGCTTGCAAGTACATTGAATTAATTGTATGAATGTCATAGTTATTCTAACTATGTATCAAAACTAGAACCTCATAATTTTCATGATGTCAATTTCCTTGTAAGAAATGATCCAATAACTTGTGTGCATTACTAATAACATAAACTAAAGGCATTTAAAAAAATGTTATGTTAAGAACAAATATTTTTTGAGAAAATCATTGACTATATTTAGGTCAATGAATTCCAAAATACATGCAATGTGCATAGCCATTGGTTAATATGGACACAAAATGTGCATATACATGGAGATAAAAGTAATCTAGAGATAGAATCCTTTGTTGACAAGCACATAACCTATGAGATAGACATTTTTTCAAGAAAAAAGAAAAAACTGCATCATCATTGTCATACTAACGACTACCAAAGACACATGATATAAAAATGCAGATATGATTTTATTATATTGGTAATGAGACAAAACAAAATACTAGAGTTGCATGAAATTATGAACATGACTATTGTATATAATTTCATTGTGCTCGAAAAAAATTAGAAGATAATTTGGTTTTGTTTAAGATATTCCTAAATTATGGAAAATGTAGGAAGTTGGGGGCCCAAGAAGAGGATATTTTTCATTTGAATTGTGATTTACACAAAAATGCATCTAGTATTTTAAGAAATGCATATGGGATTTCTTAGTTTTAACCATGTGATCATTGAACCTTAAATGCATATGTGTTATATTTGTTCTAAATTTCCCAAGGTTTCCAAGTAGTGTACGTTGAAGAAGTGAAACACATGTTGTGTATTTAGTAAAACAAATGTTTATAATATTATACATTTTTATTTTAGTATATATAATAAATTAGGGTCATTTTATACCTTGTAGAATAGGTTTCACAACTCCAAAGTTACCATTTAGAATATAGTCTTTAAACATCTAATATGGTCAGTACTTAGTCATTTTTAGGATTTTTGTATTGAATCTAAGGTCTTTAAGGTGTAAATGTTTTAAAATGGTGTCCATTTTGAAAAACAAAAAATTATTTTTAAGATTTTAGGGCCTTCCAAATTTATTTCATATATTTGTAAGAGTTTTAGGTATGTCAAAATTAAATTTTACAAACCTCTCATCTCCCATAGATAATGAGAGTTACTCGATAATATTGTCTAATGAATTTCTTTGTGAAATGAATTATGACTATATGACATGATTTGGGTATCCATTGGCTGCCATGGAGTTGATAATTGAACCAATTATTCAAATGGTTTAATCAAAACACAATTTGTAATGATTTGACCACGGTGAACATAATTACAACTATACAATGTGAATTCGGGCTTAATTGGCCCCAATGTCATCACAGATTGAATCAATCATGTGATTGTTTATATGAAATTGAATAATCTCTAGAATCATGTGAGGTACCATAAGACAAAAACCCAAAATACCTACATAAAAAATATATGAAAAATTGGAAGGACTGCCCTGATTCTTCCAATATAAAATTAACTTTCATCCATAATATGCCTCATCCACTAACTCTCTATGTTGTTACATTATATATACAAGAGAGGAGGATAGGGTTTGGGTTAGGGTTTTAGAAAGTATTTACAATTATATTAAGAAAAATCTATTTTTAGTATAATTTGATTATTGTAAAAACCCATATTTGGTCAAGCAACCACAAATACTATGTCTTTTGTTACTCTTTCACATAAAGGTCTTAGTGATGGTTATAGTCCTTATTCACATGGTTATCTTGAGTCTTTTGATCTTTCTTATCTCTTATTTTCCCTATTTTTGACACTCCTAGCAGTCATAGGTCACCTTTTCCTAGTCCTAAGGGCCCCTAGCTTGCCATCCCTAATTTTTGCTCTATTTTGAGCCTTATAAATTTAGTGCAAGTTTTAGGAGAGTAGCACCACATGGTGCTAGTGTCTACTTGTGGCTTCAATTTCCAAAGGGCTCCTTCATGACCCTTATGTTTTTTATATTTTTTTCACAACTTATCAACTAACGAACAAGGTATTATATTAAAAACAAATATCCTCCTATATAAAGAGCCTCACAAGGCATTTTACATCTAGCACTTACTATTTTGGCACATATTTAATAAAATCAACCAATATTATAGCATAAATACTTTGTATACTACTCAAATTTTACACCTAGACATTTGCATGTTTGAGCAAAGAAGGTGATAGGTGAAGTTCATTATAGATACCATGTAAGTTTATGGTACATGTTTCCTAAGGGAGAACTACATGTAATCTGAGACCCCTAGCATTGGGGTTAATGTAGGCAATGGCTAGGACAACAGGGGTTCTATTATGTGCAATTGTAACATCCCACAACCTATTTTATCCTTTCATGTATGTAGGTATTTATTAAGGTTTTAGAGAATATTCAACCAAAACAATGACACAGTCAAGGCCCCATGTGACATAAAATCATCTACAGGATCACCATAAACTCTCATAGTTTCTTTGAAAGTTATAGACAGTCACTACAAGAAGGACATTAGTTCTAGAATTAGAAACTAACACCACATTATACTATTTTCTTAAGAGGGGTGCTACTGTCTGTAGCTAGATCTTGAGAAAAAGTCAAAATATAAAAGATTCCTCTGTGTCTACTCATATTTTCCTTAGGTTTTACCTTTAAATTTTGTGCATTAAATTATGGTTACAAAACTTTGATTTTTTTATTTTTTGGCCTAACCTAGCTAATTTAATTAATCCTATACTAGGGTTTTATTTATTTAATTTAATTTAAATATTTGCAACACAAACCTAATTCAAAACCCTAGATCCACATACTAGGTCCCCATACATACAATTATTGGCAATTGGAGTTTCAATCACAATCCTATTTCTTATTACAAACTTTTTTCAACACATTCACACATCACAAACATACTTATGTTAGATTTCATTCTGCCTCTTGTGTGTTTATTATTCCTTATTTACACTATCTTTTTTAGCAAGTTTAAAATGACATCTACAAAATCTTCTTATCCTCACCCACTTGATGCAATCTTGAATTTTTCTCATGATTATAACAATGAATAGACTAGTTTTCAAGATTTTATAATAGATCATAATAATGACTTTATTTGTAATGATGATGATGATGATTATTGTTATACTGATGGATATGAAGATTACTATGAGCATGAAAATATATATGCACATGAGGATACATTATATACACCATCTTCTCTTTCCTCTTACTCTTCTCTTAGTCCTAAAAATCAAATTAAATATATAATTCCAAAATAACCTCTTGTATGCAAAGGGAAATGCAACTTATCTATAAATCAATCCTAGCTCTGAGAAGATAAATCATACTTACACTTCTGATTGTAGATACATTTGATATTTGGGGTCATGACTAGGATGGATATGCTAGACCTATACAAGAGATCTCTTACCATAATAATATCAGTAGGGAGGGTTCCAAAGCCTCCGATCAAGCAAAACAATACAATAACCCTAACTAGTTCCTATATTTTCATATTAACTAAACTAATAAAAAGTAAAGTAAAAGTTTAATCTAGTGCTCATCAAAGCTTGTGGTACAAAGTAGGGGTAATAAACATGAAAAATAAACATGCATAGAAGACATATACTCATGTTAATGTATAAAAAATTCCAATACATGGGAAAAAATTATAAATGCATAGCTATCTACTCTTACAAAGGAGTAACAAATTTAGGAATACTTACCTTTGAAGATGAACTAGACAAACGTCAATTTCTCCCTTGGTTAAGGTGCTTCGTAAGAGGTTATTATGATATGTAAGGATGACAAGGATAAATCATCTCTAGGATACACAACTTATCAATGCACTTAAAAGACTTATCCACAAGACAAGATACATATATCTAAATAAAGTATGAAACCCTAAGCTATTTTCCTCAAGTACAATGGTGGATAAGCATATGCATAGTATATATCTATTATTCTTCTCTTCTTTAAGAATGTAAAAATGAATGTGTTCATATAGATGGATCCAATCCTATTCTTTTTTGAAAGTTTAGCTAATAGAATCACCCCAATCAACTATGTATCATTATTGATAAAAACAAATTAGGTCCTGGTCTATGTTGGCCAAGGGCTGACCTAGACACTAAATAAGTTTTGTCAATTAGAGTACAGGGTTGATGAGGTCGACAATGTATTGTAAACTAATAAAAAGGATTTTAGGTTATGGAAGGGCTAATGAAGCCATAAAATGACTATATGAGGGTGATAAAGAGGAAGAAAAGCTTAGGGAAATGTTTTTAGGAGATGGGTGTGTAGATAGCAAGTGGTAGTATAGGGACAACAATCTTATGAAGAACCAATGGTTTGCCCACCCCTTTCCTATTGCACCCCTTAAGACATGCACTTAGAAATATTGAGACTCAATAGGTTCCTACAAGATAGAATTAATAAATAATTAATAAAATTTGAAAATATTATGTGTATACATATGCCCCACTTGAAGCTCATAATGTGTCACGTAGGTGCAACACAAGATGGTACTTTCAGAAAAGAAAATACTAACACACAATGTTGAAATTGAATAAATTATAGTAAGGAGTAAATAATATAAATCAATCAATATAATTGAAAAACACATACCTTATACTTACCTTAGTGTTGTAGATAAAGAAGGAGATGTAAAGTGTTAAAGTGTCCAATGTAAGGAACATTAGGTGAACTCGTAGAAATTAATGAAAAAGAGAAAAGTTTTGTTTTTTTTCAATATATACATAGAATAGGTGAAAATATTCTCTATAATGTAAGGATTCTAGAACATTTTATAGTTCCAAAAAAGAGATAATAGAAACAAAGATAAGATCAAAAGATAGAATCCAAATGGTAAATATTTGAGAGGTAAATAATTTTGAATAGTAAATATAAATATCTAGGGTGAAAAATAATTCATTTTTTATTTTTAATATTATGAGAAAACATATCTTTGAGAGAAAAAATTGGAGACCATATATCCATCATGGTTTTGAGACAACATTTGAGATGGGGAGGACACATAACAAGATTAGTGAGAGATGTTATGATTGTGATTTAAGTTTTGATATAGAATACTAGTTGCATGTGGTTATAGTAGATAGATAGATTTTGAGATATACATATGATCTAATATCTTTCTGGTTTTGGTTTTGCATATCCAATGACAAAGGAGGTCAGATGGGGATCTCTAGTTAGACTTGTGCACCATGACATTTTAGACGGGTTGTTAGCACCATAAGACCCCACTATGCTAGATGATCCTATGATACCATCTACCCCAACTAAGGTAGTTTGGTTTATACTAGTTGGGAATTATGTGAGGTAGTTGAAGACATGTAGGGATGGATTACATCCACAAACAAGGTTGGGAGAGTGAGATGCATAAGCCTAGTAGGCCTTGGTTCATGAGAGAGAAATGTATATGGCTACTATGGTTTAGCTTGGATAGGTGCAAGCCCAAGTTGCCAAATTATAGGTAAAATTAGAAGGTATGCTATCTTGGACTATTTCATTATAACATACCATTTATATGGGATAGTCCCATGCATCTATGGGCAGTGTGGCTAGTCCACATGATAGGCATGATGGAGCCCATTTGTAGAACTAGATATATGTATTTTGTACCTTGTATTGTATAAAACACATAATATATATAGATATTTATTTTGACAATTGGATTTTATTATCAGAGGTTCTTGAAACATCATAACATGTTAAGGATGAGAATAGTTTAGAGATACTTCATGTGTGCATAAAAGTTTATCATAAAAAGATAAGAACTTGGATAATAGAAATGTAAGATGCATTAATTATTTTATGTTATTTAGTAAATTAAGAACAACCAAAGTTTCATTAAATGAAATAAAGCATTTAAAATACTTTAGATAGAAGGTAACCAAGACAATATACATGAGAATGCACAAAATAAACATAGCAAGAAATCATATAGGTAACCATAACTAGATAATCTCTATTGATATCTTCTAATAATGAAACCTTCTTCTTCTTACAAATAAAAGTATATAGACATTTCCAATCTATGGTTTTTCATCTTCTTCTCATACTTGGTGACAAAAAATTAGTATCTTTATATTATAACTTATTACAACTCATTAAGATAGGACAAAATAGGCTATATAATGACAAAATGAGTACATAATGCATGAATATCAAACAAATATCTTATGCAGCTTTACAATCCACATTATTCTACCAACATTTTATTAGACTTAAAAGGTTGTTTCATATTGAGACAACATCATAAGATATTCCAATAATTCACAAGCTATAGGGATAGAAAGAAATGGTTAGACCAGTAAGAGTCACAGTAATCACTTAGGGAAATGTTTCTAGTTTTCACATCTTGGACACTAATTAGCTGCCCTTTCAAGTTTTCAACTAACATACCAACCTACTATCCTTTGTAGGTTTTAAATAGGATATCATAAATAGGTGTCCACTCTTTATGGGTTTTCAACAAACTTGGCTCTGCATATATTAGTAAGTCTACCCTAAAACAAAATTTTATACAAAATATTCAAAATTTGTACTCTGCATAGTACTTAACTTGAAGGTGGTGGAATTAATGCAGATGAAGGTTGATTGAAAGATTTCTTGGATTGGGATTTAGAAGCATTACATCATGGTATGTTATCCTAGATCCCTCAAAGTGACCTATAGTCAGGTGTATTCACAATCTACACAATGAAGCTGGTGAAAGGAGTTAGAGCTATTTTGTAGGTGTTTTAATCCAGCATCACTTTTTATATCAAATGTAATAGGGTGTATGATGGTGCATGGTAGTCAATGATCTGATTGAGTTATGCATCATAATGTTAATGTGTTTTCAATGATGTATCCAATGTGTCTAATAGTACACATGAGGTGACAAGTGTTCTATCCTAACAATGACAAAGTGTGTTTCAATGTTCTTGCATGTATCTTTAGTGGTAGCTTGGATAGGTAGGTTAATGGATGTGGTTGGTGATGTGATCATAATTTAGAAGCCCTATGGGGTGTCAAGTGTGCTTGGAGTTCTTTTGTAAGTTCATGGTGTTCATTAGGTTCATCATTATGGTCATCTAAGCCTAGTAATTCTTGTAGCAAATCAAGCTAAGTAGATTGATGACATCAACATTTTCACATGTGGAGGTGTGAGAAGAAAATGGTCACATAATGTTGTTTAGGTTTGATCCTAGTTTCTATGATTTAAGTTTCAGGTCATGAAACTATGTTTATAAAAATATATAAGGGTGTAAATTTGGCCTCCCAAGCAAATTTGTTTGTTTCCCATACTTAGCCAAATTTTTATTTTTTACTGACCATTGGAATTTAAAAATTCAAATTTATAAAAAAAACCAATGGTGATTTATTTTATTTTATCTTTTTATGTGGGATGAATTGAAGGTGGTATAAAAATAAAAGTTGTAAAGGACTCTAAGGGATATCTAGATAAGTTGACTAGAAGGTTTGACTACTGTATAGTTTCAGATTTTGAGCTTCAAAGTTGATTGAGGGGTTGACTTTTGTTATTAAATAACTTGGGAAGAGATTTTTTTTTTAAATGTTTATTTATCAATTGGAGGGTGTTACAAACTCTCTAAGGGTCATGCGTATTGATTTTTGAGGTTTGACCAATCCATCTTCATGGTGAACCACTGAGTCAAAGTTGGTTTTGCATTCGTCCATAAGGTATTCATGTATGAGGCCATTGATTGATCTATTTTGATTTAGCATATGGGTGTTGTGATAGATGTTATCACTTAAGGAGGACCTATAGTTAATTTGGCATGGGTTTATGTATTTGAAAGTGGTATTGTGTTCCAAGTTTGCTCAGAGAAGTGTCAAAGAGGTGAATGGGTCTCCATAGGACCTAAAAGGACACTTAGGCTTATTTGAAAGAGGGTAATGATTTAAGGTGACCTATGTAGGTTAGTGATTGATCTTTCAGTAGTGTTTTATATGCCATAAGAGTGAATTTATATGTTGTGGCTGACAAGGAAGGATGTGAGAATGATGTTTGTATAAGGACCTAAATCAATTATGAAGGGTTATATACTTGTATGAGGAGAGCGAAGGAAAGGTGTATGTTGTGTAAGCTTGGTAGATGAATTGAGAGGTAGATCAGAGTGAGGACTATGTGTATGACCTTTTGGTCATATTTCTAATGTTTTGACTGAGATCTTGCAGGTTTGAAGGCTGAAGATGAGCGAAAAAAGATAGAGTGTTCTATATGCTTGTTTTTAATGGTTTGAGTGTGAATAAAGACTTAACTGAGTGTGTGGGTTGAATAGGGTTGATAATCAATGGTTTTCCATCATATTGGATTGAAATCAAAGTTGTGGAGGTGTTCTTATCAATAGGTATTGTGTTGGTGCTCAACATCTAGGGCAAGTTGGTGCTTGTCCATCCTAGGGGTTAGTGCTCCTTATGAAGTAGCTGCTTCACTAAAGTATCTTATTTTTAATCAACTTATAGGACAAGTAGTCCATGTGTTTTTAGGATTGAGAGTGGTTTTTATCCCCCATGAGTATTTTACACATAATCCATGTGTTGTGTGTTTGATCTTACATTATCTTTCTTATTCATTGTTATGAATGATGTGTATGATTCATGAATATATGTGTTGAATGATTAATGTTTTTAAGGGTTTAGAATTGAATTGGATTATATTGCATCACTGATTCACCCCCCTCTTAATTATTATACATCTAAACTTTGGTATCAGATCCAAGTCCGTTGGAGAAGGTCTAACAACCTTAACGAAAAGATCCTAGGTACTCAAGTATGGCTAATCATAAAACAATAAGATTTTGTTCAAGAAAGAAAAACTCTAGAAGGTCTAAAAGTGAAAATAAGAGTATGAAGTAGCAGGTCATCATCTCTGTAGCTCCGTTTTGGCATGTCAGACATAAGTCTGCGATGTAGATGTGGTGCAATTTTATCCCCAGGTAATTCATTTTTAATTTTTGTAGCAAATTATCTCATCGATTTTGTACTCACTCTGTTATTGGGAACCCTAAATGTCAATCTGGGAATGACTAAATTGTAGAGTATATTTTAAAAATTGGGTAAAAATTGTAGAGATTAAGACATTGGTCAAAATAGTTTTTCTAATAATGGGAGGAAATCATTATCAGAACAATTTGATAAGATAAACAACTCAAATTAACTTGTATTTTCATTACAAGATTTTTTATTCATCGGTCCCTCCAAAATTTGTTGGGAAAGAAATTGCAATTATATTGACCTTACAAAAGAGGGAGGGGATGGTGTTCTTTCAGTGCTTTTTATAAGAAGCCAATTTAGTTCGAAGCAGCAGCTGCTTTACAGAGTCTGCAAATCTATTTGGGGTCAAAATTGTGAAGTCCATTTAGCAGTTATATTTACTGGTGGTGATGAATTGGAAGACAATGAAGACTGACTACTTCGATGGGTGCCTTTCAGGACCTCAGGTCAGATTTTTTGTTACCATATTGCACCCTTTTAATAGTTTTATATTAGCAGTGGAAAGTGTGTGTATACTATAATCTTCAATGCTCTATTGGTTTTTTGTTATTTTTTTTAGAAGTTTTGTTTTCTATGATTAATAGAAATGAAATATTATTTTACCTTATAGAACATAAGTGGAAGATAGGGACTGAATTTCTATTAGTATAATGTGACATTTGAAAAAAGATAATTAGAGTGTAATTATAGTGACCTATCCTATGTTATACAACTAGGCATTGTATGGAGAAGCATTAGGAGAGAAAATCGAGAACTCTTTTTTGCTATGTTCTAGGTTTATTTAAAGTATTGATAGTAGTTTAACTTATTATCTTTTCTCTCTTGTAATGTTGGTCATTTAAGTGGATTTTTTTAATTTTCATGTGATATTCAATAGGGAAGCCATAAATCCTCAATGTTATATAGTTTAGATTTTAAATATTTAAATATTTTTATGTATTCAAATTGACACAATTGATTTGTTTACGCGTTGTGTCATTTATTTGATTATTTAAATATGTTGTACTTGATAGGTTAATTAGATACTACTGAACGTGTAGTAGCAAACTTGTATGATTGATTTGTTTACCTTTTGTGTTACTAATTGCTCAAAAAATTAAGATAGATTGCAAATTATTCTATAGGTAAAATACATAAAAGGCGGAAAATGGCCTTGTAAGAGTGATTTCATTTATTCACATGCTACAAGAATACATAGTTCCTTTTCAGAATTAAAACTCTAATTTCTCTTAAAGAGAAAAACTAATATTCATGTATCACCTAATAAACGTGTTTTTATTTTATCTTCATTTTTTATTTTCATTCCATTTTGCAATGGTTTGCTATGGTATAAAACAATTTTTAAAAAAATGTATGTTACTTATTTTAACCTAAATGCCTTTGTATTCATATGAGGTTATTGGGGTTTGAAATGCACTAAGACCTAAGTTACAAGAATTCCCTATAAGGGGTTTTACTTCCACTTTTTAATGTTTCTGAAATGGAAACATAAACTGAAAAGCTCTAAAATGCCTAGATTTGCCAATACATTTCTGAAAATGCTTTTCAAGTGGCTACACTATTTCCAATGCCTTTCTAGTAATGTGCTAGCAATTCTAGATTGTTCAAGGGGCACATAGATTAAATAATAAAAGCCTATCTAAACTTATCTAACCAAAATAAAAGTAACTTTGCGAAATCAACACAAAATGAAAAAAATCAAATGTTGAAATAGTGAAAAGGAAAAATGTAAAAGTCAAAGGAAAACATATTGCTCTAAGGGAAAACCATTTGTTACTCTAGAATAAAAAGAATTTGGAAAATATCTACCATTTGCTACTGGAAAAGAAAATAGCTACTACCAAATCACATGTCCCGTGTTTTTTTTTGTATAATCTCTTTATATATAAAAAAAGAGGATATGTTTATTTATATATTTTCCAATTTTCATATTTGTTTGCACCGAGAATTCCACAACCTACAACCACTACAATTTCCTTTGGTTATTGACTCAATTATGGCTTTAGAACCTCTAGCTATTACATTTCATTTGGTTGTGGAGGCATTCCTTTTGATTATAGGGAAATTGTATCATAATTCTGTAACAACTTATACTCTTGTTTAATTCTTTTAACAAGATGTGCTTGAATATTTTATTTGTGTTTTTTTGCTTAATTTATTTAGAGTGAGGGCTCTAGCCTACCAAAAATGGCATCAAAGTGCCTGAAATATTTAACAAAAGCTCAACAATTTCACAAGTGAAGAATCATATTATCATGTAGATTAACCAAAGTTTAGAAGAGATGAACACCTTAGTGCCAAGAGAGCAAAAAAAATTTGACCAGCATCCTCGACCGAATTGAGATGTCTATTAGTATCGCATCAACACTCCAGAAAACCAAGAACAAAAGGATCATGAGTAATTATAACCTTCCAATTATTATCCAAGAATACTAATCACCCACTCGATTGATCCTCACTCCTTGCCTAAAATAGAATAAAATTTGGAAGATTTGTCAAGGGGATCCAGCCATTGATATCACATTGAGTCAATTTTAATAGGAAAATATACCATTGCCTGACATAATGGAATTAGACAAAAGTCTTCTAAGTAAATAACCTAACCAACAATGCATGAGATATCAATATGATTCCATCTTGTCAACTAGACACTGTATTTACAGCAAGCTTTCCACTCAAACTTAGTTCTAAACAAGAAATAACAGTTGTCTAAGCCAAGGAGAGCTTATTGAAAAAAAATTACAGGACAAGCCTATGATGGGGTGGATAGTAGTTTTCTTTTCACTCCCCCTCATATGGCTTTAGGTGCTTGAAGGGATTGTAGAGGGAGCATTGAAGCACGCTATAGGAGGACTAAATAAAAATTGTTAAAAGAAAAGAGATACTATTGAGCAATAACCTTTATGCTGAGGAGAAACCACATTGCCAAAAACTCAAATCAAATAAGATTATCAAAACTTGGAGCTGCATGCACTAGGAGTAGTTTACACCTCCAATGAAGGTTTTCATACAAAAGTTGGCTTGTTTGTAAATATTGTCAAAGAATTTTCATGCCATGCAAGTAGCAATCCCACAAGAAGCTCAGATATGATAAACATTAAAAATTAATCTAAATGCAAGTTTGTATTTGGTACATGTAGTTTTCAATTGAATCAATCATCACAAAGGCCATTTTTTTAACAAACCCTTCACACTATGAGGCCAAAGATTAAACTGAAATACATGGTACATAGGCTTTTTTTTTACTGAGGGAGCTTCCATATTACCTAAGTATATTTTCACAAGATTCAAAAAATAATGTAGAGCATCAATACCTAGGTTTAACCATTCTTAGAGAAATGTGTAAAAGGTTCAAAAGGATTCCCCATTTACAATTTTTCCTAAAAAAACAAAAAAAAAAATAGTGTATGAAGGAGTGCTCAATCAGTAGGAGGTTCTCTTCATCTCATTAAAGTATGAATACCTATTTCACAAAACATCTCTATTGAAGAACCACATATACCAAATAATCTCTAATCATTTTCATGCTAAAATAAATGTGCACGAGACAATAAAGTATCATAGAGAGTGTAAATGAAAGGTTGGAAATGTTGTGTAGTGGTGTAGAGTAAGTCCTCATTCCATAAATTACTTCACCACCCAATTCAAACCAATCATCCAATCATCATACAAAAATAGTAATATATATGTATGTGTGTGTGTAGTGTGTGTATTTTAAATTTCTAGTCTTCAACAACCAAAAAGGGGCAGGGGACATATACACTTCATACCCAAAAGAGCAAATTTGAAAAACTTCAAATTTATTTTAAAACCATTAACTCCACCTCATCATCACTTGATGATTGAGGACAACAATAAGGTATTTCAACAGTAGTTTCCTTGGAGAACTTGGAGTTCATATTATTAAAAATTTCCTTTTGCCTCTGCACGAGTGTCTTGATCCCATCCATGATATGATGCCAGTGGTGGCTACATTCCTTTGTAGTCACAAATGGGTTTTTTATATTGTATTGTGATCATCATGGAGTATGTCCCAACCACATTAGACATGTTAACAACATTGAGAGCTCATGTTATATCAAGAACATTTCTCTTCCCTATCGACAGCCTTGAGCTGAAGAAGAGATGTTTCATGTGTTGGCTATGGTCATTGATACCAACATTTTCCAGCTCCTTCGTGGCCTTTAATAAATGCTTCATCTAAAAGTGCATATATAGGCATCGAGTTTTCCTGTTCATAAATTCCAAAAAGGACACCTTGATTGCTTTTTTCCATTTTCTTCCCTTGTTCTTTTCCTTCAATTTGTATACCACCACCCTTTCATGAGCTTTCTTCTTCATTGTTTGCAATGATTATATTCAAAGGATGAATTGTAGGTTTTGAGAGAGGCTTGCAATTAAGACTTAGAGAAGAGGGAGGATTAATTGCATGTTAAACCTTAACACATCACTTTGAGAGGTGGTGTGTGGAGAAATGAAAGCCCTGCTTCCTAATGATGACTCCAAAGATTTCACTTAAGCAGCCTGCTTATGAATGATTTTGATTATTCCTCCATTTCCCCTCTCTTTTTTCAATTATATGATTTCCCCCTTTATTAATTTGTTCATATTTTTAAGGATGGCTCTTGGGTAGACATGAAGGAGTCTTGGAGAAGAATCCTTCTGCATCCTTAACCAAATGTTTCCTAATATACTAAGGAAAATTGTTTTCCAAAATTGATACTTAGGTCAGGCAAAGATATCAAATTTACCTCTTTGTTAGGCTTTTTGATAACTACCTAATTTCTTCTCACTTAATGTGCTAGAAAATGACTTCCTCTAGTTGTTTTTCTATACATTTAATTTCATCAATCAAATATTTTAGTCTCCAAGATGAAACATTACCATCTTTCATTGCATTTATCAAAATTTGAGAATCAATTTCCAACACTAGTTTTTCCATCCATGAATGATAGGGGTTTGAATTCCTTTAGTCATTAGCCAATCCTTCTACATGATTATTCATGTCCTTCCCAATATCTAGGGAAAACATTAAAATTGGTTGTCTCCTATTGTCACAAAAATTGCACCCTCCCCCTATTGGGCCTAAATTCCCTTTAGTTGCCCAATAGAAGTTAAGTTTGATGAATCCACTTGAAGTGAAACACCAACCCACCCAAACTTTCTAACATATCACTTGCCCAACCCCATTATCTAGTTTTTTTTCTTCTTTGTGTTGCTTTCCTCCTTTTGCTTTTAATACTAGTAGCATGAACTTCCTAGTGGTTTATGAATATTTTTGCTTGAGTACTTGCTAACATTCTTAATCAAGCAATATTTTTTCTCATTTGTGGCAAACTTGAATTTTCATTAACAGGTAACTTTAGTCCTTTTGACTACTTGAGTCATATAAGGTAGTCACCATATATATATTTATTTGTATTAGACCATGAAATAATTCTTCTCTCCCCATTTAATCTCACCTTTACAGCTTGCTATGTGCTTTGAATGTGGGTTAGCTTGAGCCATGAGAATCCTTTTTTTATGCATTTCCTATTTGGCAATGTCATTGGTCAAGATTATTTGGGTGAAACTCTAGATGAACTTTGTTGTCTAGTGTTTTGACACAAACATAGTGAGGGGTTTACTAAAACCCTCTTGTTTTAGGCCTTCTTAATGAAAACTAGTGTACGGGTTACCAAAGCTTTCCAAAGACACAAAAATGTAAACAAGCTAACTAAAAATAAAATCTAATGCTAAAACTAATCTAACATATTTATTTACATTAGCGAGATGGGGTTAAACAATAAATTAACATCCTTTTTTACTTTAATATCTTATTCCTTTTAGCCAGATTTAAATTTAGAAGAGGGTTTCTTTGATCAACCAATGATTGTTGGAAAATAGACTTTGCTACAATAAACAAACATAGAGGAGAGTTTTACTAATGTGAATATATCATAGACAAAGATTATGACAAGCACACACATACAAATAATTTCACCTAGGAAAATTTTTTCAGCTAAAAAATTTAGCACAACAAGCTTCTTGAATTATAACACAAATTAAAAGTCTTATGATGCTACAATCAAGTCTCAAGGTTAAATAACCTTCATACAACACCATTATTGTATATTATAATGCAAAAATTTGATTGCGTGTATTCAATATTCAACATTATTTGTTACACATATCCTATGTAACATTAATCTCTTTCCTCCTTAGAAGAACAATGTCTTATAATAGACACTTCACTTGCAACATCTGCATTGCATAAGAATCTACATGCACCAATTTTTGCACCAAATGAACAACATGTCACTCTCCTTAAAAGTTTTGTGTCACAGTGCCACCAAGACATTGCCCAACACTTCTTTAGTCTGACAGATGTAGTTAGACAAGTGTTTTGAACGTCTTTCGATAAGTTATCATTACTTTTTATGTTACACAAATCCCTGTAACACCTTATTACAACTCAACCATTGAGCACCGCTTCACAATCTCCTAGAGTGCACTTGAAACTAAACAAAATATCTTGCACAACCCTACCAACATTCTCACATGTTGACAACCTTGTGCAACTGCCAAAGGCAATATCCATGCAATAATCAACTTACACAACCAAGTACTTACACAAAACACCTAGTGAAACAACTAACTTGAGCACTATTGTGTAAATGCATGCAAATTTGAACCATTTTCCAATAATCTCCCACTTGTTGAACACTTAACATAAGGGAGCACGTACTCATCCTTCAACAATTTTGGGTAGCCAATCCCATCTCCTTTTTGCACCAAAAAAACTTCTCAATACTTATTGCCTTAGTCAATGAATCTGTAACATTTTCTTTTGTCCACCTTCTCTAGAGATATGTTTATCTTCTCTACCATTTCCCTCACAAAATGATATTCCATGTCAATTTTCTTTGTCCAAGAATGATGCTCAGGGTTATTTTTACTGCTTCCTACTTGAACCCAATAGTATAACACAACCTTTGAAGCCACACCACTTCCTTGCTTGCATGAGTAGCTACAATTTATTTAGTTTCAATTGTAGATATAGCCACACTAGCCTACCATTTGGTCATCCATCTTACTGCTCCACCAAAAAAGTTGAAGACATAAGCACTAGGAGACCTAAAACAATCAAGATCTCTAGCCTAATCAAAATCTACAAATCGCAATAGACTCAAGGTCTTGCTTCTATCAGAGGTACCCTAATAGTAGATAGCATGATCAAATGTTCCTTATAGATATTTGAATATCCTCTTCACCACTACCCAATGATCCTTTCCTGATTGGACATAAATTTTTTGACTACTCCCATTACTTGTGTAATGTCAGGTCTCATAAAGACCATTGCATATATTAGGGTTCTCACCAGACTCGCATATAGGACCTAATACATGTTCTCTAATTCCTCATGAGTCTCTGGACATTATGCAGTTGATATCTTTTAACTAATTGGGAAAGGGGTGTATACTAGTTTGTTGTCCTACATCCTGAAACCTTCCAATATTGTCTCAATTTAATTCCTATGGTCTAGTGAGATCTTGTTTTCACGATCCTATTTTATTTCCATTCCCAAGATAAATCTCATAACACTAGGATATTTCATCTTGAACAATGCAGATAATTGAGGCTTCACCTAATTTATCATGCCCATGTCATTTAAAATTAGTAGAATGTCATCCATATAAATGACTATGATGACAAAATGATCACCTTCATCCTTTTAATAGACACATGGATAAGCATTGTTGTGCACAAGCCGAAGTCCAACCATATAGATGTTGAATTTTGATTCCAAATTTTGAGTAATTGCTTCAAGCCATATAAGGATTTATTTATTCTATCAACTGAGTTCTCTTTCCCCTTCACCGTGAAGCCTTTAGGTTGTAACATGTAGATTTCTTATTCAAGCTCTCAATGCAGTAATGTTGTCTTCGTATCCATTTTTTCTATCTCCAGTTTGAATGCAACAACAATATCTAAAAGAACCCTAATTGAAGTCAAATATGCAGAAAGAGAAAATGTCCCCAAAGTCAAATCCTTGACCTTGATAGAATCCTTTTTCCACCAAATGATCCTATATCTTTCCATCTTCCCTTGTGCATTCTGCTTTCTTTTGAAAACCCTTTTGCAGCCTACAAGTTTTGGTCCAGAAGGTAGCATTACCAAATCCCACATCTCATTCTTGTCTAGAGATTCCATTTCCTCCATAACCTTCTTCTAAGACTATATCTCTACCTCCATATCCTCCTTCATAGCCTTCTTAGAATACTTTACATCTATGTAACCCACAACTTTCTTCACCATCTTGGGTTCATTGTTTTCAGTTATAAATAACAGTATGCCCAATGAAAGTCTAGTGGACTATACCTTTTAGGCATTTTATGCACCCATTCTGATCTCCTCAAAGTTAGAGTTGTAGGCTCCTCTTCTTCATCATCTTGAGATGCTTCACCTGTCACATCATATTTAGATATAGGCTCTTCGACACTTGTCTAAACCTACACCTTTTCTATTTCATCCTTTGGACGTTTCTTTGTTTCTTTGTGTGTATGAACCTTGCTAATGTAGGACATGCTCCATTTGAGTAAATTAAATATCATAAATTTTACTTATTCATGAGTTTAATAGGTTTTAGGAGTGTCTCAAGAGTCTGGGAAGTCAGGAAGGAGCTTCAATTGCTCATACTAGGTCTCTAGGAGTCTTATTAAGAGTTTCCCTCAAAAAATTTAAATTTGAATATTTGAATTGTTGTAAAGGGCTTTGTGAGGGTTGTGACCATTTTTAAAGGGAATGAACCTTATTTTCATGGAATTAAAGTTATATTATCATATTTTAAAATTATTTTAAATTCCTACCAATGTAAATCCACCTTATGATTCCTCTAGAAGGTGGCCAACATAGATAAGGGACAAATAAAATATGTTGTTGACAATTCTAAAGGTTTTGGAAAGAATCTTGGTCTTATTTTAAGACCAAACTAAAGTTGTACATGGATATAAGCTATAAAACTATGAAGGAGGATCTTAATAGAGCTATCTACACAAAGAATTTGAGTGAGAGAGGATATTTTACAAGAAGTTGACTGGTGAGGTTGCAGACCTGTAGGAGAAGGTCTGCAATAGATCTATATCATATTATGAAGTATTTGATCAATAAAATGGATTGATTTTGGATTGAAAACATGTTATAATATCCTATACAGGCTCACTTACTTGTTTAGAAGTGTGGGCATGCAATTCATTGCTTGGAAATTTGAATATAGAGGACTATGTGTAGAAAATGCAGAGTTCTGTATCATTTTAGAATTAAGACAGAGCAAAAAAAGGACGTGTATAGATTGTATGGGGTTTGAATAATGTTATGAGATGTAATACATAGTATTATAAGATTTATTTGAACTATTTTCAATCTTGTATCAAGAGTTTTGATCATTTAAAGTTAAATAATTTCTCTCGGGTTTCTAGATCAGAACACAATCATCTTCTATACACAATTGACTGAAAAAGAATCTTGTTTAATGTATTTTCAAATGCATGGTGGTTTGAATAGGAACTAAGAAGTGTGTAGAAGGTGTTAATAACCTACTACAGTTGAAAATAGGTCTTGAAAACCCCTAAAAAGAAAATAAGGGAATTTATATTGCTCTTGGCCTGTGCAAAACTAGAACTAGGGCACACTTAGAAAAATGGTTATATCTCAAAAGTTAACCAATGAATAATTATAATATTTTGTATTTAGGTGCATCATAGAGTCATGAATCCAATTAATCTAGTTGGATCTGGATGGGTTGGATATTAAGGGAGTTATAGCCAAAATATAGGTCAGCAATATTTAACTAGACCTTCTTGACAAGGCGTGGGTCTAACTTTTGGGATTTTATTGAGATTGGTAAGTCCAAAATTCTTGAAATTTTATACACAAGGGAAATAAGTAAATATAACATGATAAAAGTGGTTTGAAGGTCTAAAATTGATTATATATAATGTTAGATAACTTCTAAAATTGTGCTACAAAGTTCAAATTTCAAAATTTTAATCAGAATTACCTAATAGTGAAATAGAATCTAGTTCTATAGTTCCAACTTTGGAGTCTAAAAAATGAAGTTATGTGAAAGATTTATAACTTAAACATCTTACCTCAAATGAACCTCCTAAGACTAAATGGAACATCTAAGCAGTTGAGGGCATCATTTGAAAATATTGCATCCATGATATCCACAACCAAGGCTTGTGTTTATATTGATCTCATCCAAATTTATGGCTTCAATCTTCTTGCTTCGGTCAGGGTCAAATATTTTAGTCAACATTTTCATTATAAAACTAATCTATTTTAGTTACAGTCAATTTTATGTTTTTGGTAGTATAAAAAATGAAAAGGTAAAAGTTGATTTTTAGGTTCCATCCTAGTCAACACACCTCTAGAGGTATGAGATCCCTTGAGGAAACAAGGAAATTTTTTCACATACTTTATATGGTATCCCTTAGGTTTTGACCTCTTGACCAATCCATGAATAAAACTAGGGCTTATTTTGTAGTTGTTACACAAGGGAGCACATACCCAAGTTTTAAACACCTTTGATAGCAATTTTGGCAAGGTGATATTTTAAACAATTTTTTTTTCTAAAGCATAAATTACATTGAATGAGCAGTAGCAAGATTTTTAAAATGTGTCTAAAGAATGTATTTTTCCCTTAACATTGATTTTTTTGAGAAACTAAAACAATGGGGTAGCTGAGTTGACAAACTAGTTGACAGAACTTCTTCTCAACCTAAGTTTTGGTGAACCATTTCTTTGATGACTGATCCAACTTGCTTTGACAACTTTGTATATGTTGATGGCCTAGTTCCTCATGGGTTTGATCTTCATATACATGATTTGGTCATCCACTTTGGTAGGTACACTACAATTAGGATTCAATTCTCCTTTTTATAGTTGTTTTGCTGCATCTTGCAACTATCTAGTAAAGCTACAAAATATGGATGAACAAGCTCAATGTTGATAAAGTGCAAAACAAGGTAGAATGGAGGGCTAATATTTGTAGTAGTATTCCTTGAATCCCCACTTGCTTGGTGACTGTATGTATTCCATAGCCAAAATGCATGATGATCTCGTAAGAACTTGTAATTTTTTTTCCTGCAAATATAGCCTAACTCTAGCACTAACCTTGTATTGGTGTGGATGCTCAATGTTGATCATGGTGTTGTTTGTATTTGGTGTCAGTATTATGCAAGACATAGTGACCTTCTAGTTGAATGTTTTGAATTTTCTCAATTAGCTTTCCTGATTTGTCTGCCTCTTTCCAAGTTAAATATGGTTCAATTATTGATGGCACAAGCTAAGCTATGTCAATAGGCACCAAGGGCTGGAAGTCCAAACAAACTTGAAAATAGATGTGTCTTGTCAAGTTATGCACAACTCTATTGTAACTGCGATGATCAAAGACAAACTTTCATCCCATACATGTTAATGTTTTTGGATTGTGCATCCTCAAGAGCTGAACTATCATTATGTTTACCACCACTATTTGGAGACGAGTGTAAACATATAAATTTATTGAATCAATTAGCTTTGTATCCTTATGGACAATTTAGTATCCATATAGACCAAAGGCTCTTCCACATATTACATAGAAATTTGGTATCTCTGAATAAAATAATGGGTGTTGGAAAACTAGCTTGTGTACCTAAACATATTGAAATAAAATCATGGTGCTAAGATATTCATCTTTAAAAATCTTTAGAAAATGTGCCATTATTGTGCATGTTGTGCAAGATATAATATACATTGCAACATTTGTTTTGAGATGTTTCCAATAGAGTACTTTTTTTTAGAATTGCTTATGTTTTCTCTACTCCAAAGCATTCCCCTAATTTACTTGAAGGCGTTCCTCAAGTTAACTTCTAATGCTCTTTGCTTGATGATGTACAAAGGTGTCTAGGATGGTAAAGTATATCATTAGACCATCAAAAGTCAAGGACCAACTTGCTAGCCTTCAGTGTGTAATATCTTAGCAAAGTATGAATCTTTTAATAAAACTTTTATCATGTGTCT